>JAREYC010000018.1:7515000-7910000 GCA_030015325.1 Cryptoblepharus egeriae | reverse complement strand
CCTTTCCACATTTTCCTGGGAGTAAACCCCATGGATTCTAACAGGACTTTCTTCTGAGTAGACAGGCATAGGATTGGACTCTAGGTTACATTTTCTATCACAGTATAGTAAACTCTTAAAACACTGACCTATATAATCAAAATACCGTATTTACTCGAATCTAACGCACATCCCGATTTTGCAGACTAAGGCTGCAATCCTAAAGACACTTTCCTGGGAGTAAAACCCACTGAACACAATGGAGCTTACTTTTGAGTAGACCTGGTTAGGATTGTGCTCTAAATTTGGCACAGTCGATTCAAGTAAATATGTTATTTTCTCCTTAAAACAATCCCAAGCGACTAGTCCTCACTGTAGCAGTAGCAGTAGAAGGAAGCCCTTTTAGGATGGCCAATGCGTGTCATGTCGCCTTATGGTCCGAAGGAATCCTGCGCACCTTCCCTCTTGCTCCACGGACGACATCCATCTTCTTCCACTCCCCACATCGGCTGAGTTTTTGCAGCCGCACATGTCCCGATGCAGCCCGGAAACATCTATTTGGGGGCGGACATGTGGATGTTCCCTAATGTCAGCAAACGGCAGCCAAAACCTTGGCCCTCTGGCTCAAAGGGCAGTTAATGATCAATGATCCTTGCGCATGATGCGCTGTGGCACCCAATGGCTATGGAGCCAGACCCTTTTCAAGGAGGCCTAATAGCGGTGAAGAATTGGGTTCCTCATCGTCCATCTCCACAGTACGCACCAGGAGGGCTCTGTACCGCAACACAAATCCTAAAGTTGGAAGGTGCCCACGAGGTCATCTAGTCCAACCCCTTGCTTGGTAGGAGCAGATCTGGGTTCTCTCTCTGTCTCCCCAAAATATGATGGGGAGGTTTGGCTTGAACCTCTCCGCATCTGTGACTTCAAGCCCACGCTCCACCACAGCCCGTCCTGGCGCACTTAGAATTATAGTGCGCCATTGCCATAGTGGATGATATGATTGACCTGGAGTATCTTGGAATTTATTGGATCTCTCTGGAGTATCTACTCCAGGATTGACCTGGAGTATCTCACAATCGGCCTTCATCTCCAGGTGGCCACTGAAGGCAATCCAGGCCATTTCCAGAAGACCTCGAGGAATTTCCCGCATGACATCACGTCACGGGGGGGATGCCCAAGAATAGCTCCAGTCAAAGTTGGCAACCCTCCCCGCACAGCCCTGGCACATCTCTGAAGCTCAGTTGCGTCATCACCCTCCTCGACAGATGATGTCCTCCTCCCCGTAGTACTTCGGATATGCTACCTTGGCTTCCGTCCTCTGGATTTCCCTGCTTGGAGAAACTGAGACCTGCTCCATATCTTGCCTCCCCACACATGAAGTGGGTGATATATGGGATATAAGGTCCATATATCACCCACTTTGTGGGTGCACATGGGTTTTGGAGTAGACAAGTGGAGAGGCGCATGGAGCAAGATGCGGCATCCATTTCATTGTCACTCTACAGCTTGTCGCCCAGTGCAATTGCCCCCCCCTGCACCCCTTTTGCTATGCTACCACCTCCCTCTACCCCTTCCCAATATCAGATCCCGAAGGACCCACTTGTGATACCAAGAAAATGAAAGCAAACTGGGAGGGCAGGGACTGGGATCCCAAAACAGCTGGGCTCGGCAACCTGATCTCTGCCCCATAAGGCAAAGGCCCGAAAGGGAGATGCATTAAAAATAGGTCTCGGTATTTTTGATCCCCAAAGTGGAATTTGGGGGCGGGTGGAAGGACACATCCCCAGAGATTGCGGGTTCTATTTTGGTAATCGACACTTTGCGTGGACACGCAGGTCTCATAGCCAGGGCAGCCCCAGATAGATAGATAGATAGATAGATAGATAGATAGATAGATAGATAGATAGATAGACAGACAGACAGACAGACAGACAGACAGACAGACAGACAGACAGACAGATAGATAGATAGATAGATAGATAGATAGATAGATAGATAGATAGATCAAGGCCAAATCTTAGAATCCGAGACTTGGAAGGGGCCCTCGAGATCATCTAGTCTCACCCTTCCTAGAGCATGTCCATCTGGTGCTTGTCAAGCTCACCTCTCTATGAGAGCCAACTGGTCCTGCATACTCTGTCAAAGGCAACCTCAATTAATTAATTATAGAATTAATTGTACAGAACAATTAGAATTCTAGAGGTAATTAATTGCACAGAAATTGCACAGAACAATTAGATTTCTAGAATTAATTAATTGCACAGAGCAATTAGAATTCTAGGATTAATTACATGGAACCATTAGAGATCTAGAATTAATTAATTGCACAGAACAATTAGAATTCTAGAATTAATTGCACGGAACTATTATATTCCTAGAATTAATTAATTGCACAGAACAATTAGAATTCTAGGATTAATTACATGGAACCATTAGAGATCTAGAATTAATTAATTGCACAGAACAATTAGAATTCTAGAATTAATTGCACGGAACTATTAGATTCCTAGAATTAATTAATTGCACAGAACAATTAGAATTCTAGGATTAATTACATGGAACTACTAGATTTCTAGAATTAATTAATTGCACAGAACAATTAAAATTCTAGAATTAATTGCACGGAACTATTAGATTCCTAGAATTAATTAACTGCACAGAGCAATTAGAATTCTAGGATTAATTACATGGAACTACTAGATTTCTAGAATTAATTATTTTTCATAGAACAATTAAAATTCCAGAATTAACATGGAACTATTAGATTTCTAGAATTAATTAAATGCACAGAACAATTAGAATTCTAGAATTAATTAAATGCACAGAACAATTAGAATTCTAGAATTAATTAATTAATTGCACCAAACAAATACATTTACATCTAGCTCCCCATTCTGCGTTAATTTACACAGGTGTAAATTAAGCCTTGGGTGGGTGATGGGAGATGGTGGCGTAGCCAGAGGGGGGTGTGGAGCAATCAATCTTGAAGGGAGCATGGAAGGGCCCCCCACTTTGGAGCCATAAATTCTACTCCATATGCCATTCTTCCATAACTTTCATCGACCATCTCGAAACTTAAATCTTGTTTTCTGACACGTCTTAACAGCCGTGCCGAACCAGCCGTGTCCATTTATAGCTCTTTAAAATATTAGGATAATATTATAATAAATAATCATTAATAAATAACAAATTATCAAACACTAACCTAATTAATAATTAATAAATTGATGACCTTGGAAGAGTTGGAAAGATTATCCTGCTTACCCATTGCCGGAATATCAAGGCCGTCTTCTTCTTAACACCGAGATGGTGAGACGGATGTGGGGGGATCCACTTGGTGACCAGCGTCGCTCGTGTCTTCTACTGGTGGATGTTCTGGAGAAGGTGGACCACTAAGCGTGGCTCGGGTTCTTCTCAACACCAGCAGCTGCTGGTCGTGGACCTCCACCGCACGTTCCCGGCCGACGTTCCCGTCATTACCCCTCAAGATATGGGACGGGGTTGCTTGGAAGAGTTGCATCACCAGGGGAAAGAGATATTAAAATGCCACTCTGGGTTTGTTAAATCCCCCCCACTCCCGACACACCCACTCAGGACGGGCAAGCCGTGCCATTGCTTCCTCTCCGGAAAATAAATCAACAGGCAGAAGCACCTGTTCCTCCGCTAGTATCTGTATGTAGTAGCCCGAGCCATGGTCAGACCATGTGTTTAAAACGGGAACCAGTCCGAAAAGGGGGGGCATCTAAAAAAAGATACTAGCAGATGGATCAAGGGCGAGATTCCATGCGACGCGGAGCGCAGGGCCTAGTGGTTGAGGACACGCATTCGAGGAGAAGCCGAGTTGTCAAATGGATGTGGCGTTGCGGAGAGGGGGGGGGTCAGCTTATTTACCCCTTGTTTTAATTAATTTAATAATTAATTCAATGAATTTCATATTAGTTAATTGACTAATATGAAATTGTATTGATTAATTCAATTAATTGATTAAATCAATTAATTAATTGATTGCACCAGAACCAGGCGATGACCACTCAAATTGAGTGTAGGGAGAGTAAGAACTGATAAAATACAATATTTCTTCATTCAGTTTATCCTTCTTCTTCTTCTTCATCATCATCATCATCATCATCATCATCATCATCACCACCACCACCACCACCACCACCACCACCATCATTCTGTGGAACTCCTTGCCACATTCTTCATCATCATCACCACCACCACCACCACCATCATCATTCTGTGGAACTCCTTGCCACATTCTTCTTCATCATCATCATCACCACCACCACCGTCATCATTATTCTGTGGAACTCCTTGCCACATTCTTCTTTATCATCATCACCACCACCATTCTGCGGAACTCCTTGCCACATTCTTCACTATCATCATCACCATCACCACCACCATCACCACCATCATTATCGTTCTGTGGAACTCCTTGCCACATTCTTCATCATCATCACCACCACCACCATCATCATCATTCTGTGGAACTCCTTGCCACTTTCTTCTTCATCATCACCACCACCACCACCACCACCACCACCATCATCATTCTGTGGAACTCCTTGCCACAGGATGTGATAACGGCATCCGGCCTAGATGACATTCATCCGGCATGCTATTTTATATTGTTTTAATAGTATCTTATTGTTTTGATTGTGTTTTATCATTTTAAATTATATATTAATTTTGTATTTTATTGATTGTTAGCCATCTTGGGTGTCCTTCGTGGAGGAAGGCTGAATACATAAATAAAGGAAGGCCGAATAAATCTAATAAATAAAATAAATCAATAATAAATAGATGACTTTAAAAGGGAACTAGGCTGGTGTGTTGTGTGCTCATGCCAAACATCCATATAAAAAAATGTAGGGCTGATAAAGGAATGGGGTTTGGATAGAAGCCCCAGAGAGGATCAGCCTAGATTTAGGGAGAGGGTTCGGTCAGTCACTGGTGTCCACCCATTAAAGAATCCCCTAAAGTGGGACACTGGATTTAGTCTTAATATGGCCACTCGGGGTGGCGCCATCGTACACTAGTAGAGCAAATACCATGCGTGCGGGTCTACCACAATTTCGGGGCTGTTTTTCCCACCACCACATCCGACAGCCATGACCACCGTGCTGCATTTGGGGTGACGTTTCTGAAATCCCTAAATCATACCCCATATTTGGTCCTGTACGCAGCAGGACCTCCATACTGAGGATCCAGCCAGCTTTGGTGGCAAACCTGGATGGGTGCTTCTGAACATGCCCATGTTCTGTTATGCGCTGAATCATGATTCATAGAGTGATGTGGGAGGCCTAGGACCACGGAGAGCATCAAGCCGTGACACCCTAAGTTTCTCCTTGGACAGCCTCCCAGACCCTCCAAACCCTGGCCTGGAAAAGGAGGTACACTATATTCAATAGGGTCACCCTCTGGTTGCCCAAAGTTGGAGCGGGAAGGAACTGCAGTATGGATTTAGAGCCACAAGGTGGCAGAGCTGCTTAAACAATATATATATATATGTTATATATATGCATGTTTTATATATATATATATATATATATATATATATATATATATATATATATATATATATATATATATATATATATATATATATATATATATATATATATATATATGCATGTCATTATATATGTAGTATGTATAAAAGTGGATTTCAAGAATATTTTGGGCATTGCATGGCACTGGTAAGCACCTCTTTACCCTGGCACCAGGCAGTGGGCTCCAAGCACTGACAGGTACTGGGCACCAGGCAGTGGGCTGGGCACTGACAAGTACTGGGCACCAGAGGGTTCTGGGGACAGTGGTGGGCGACGACGGACAATGGTGGACAACCCTAGTAGGCACCAGGCATCCCCTACCAGGCACCATTGGATAGTAGGCACCACTGGGCATTGTGCAGCAGGTACCAACCGGAACACCATGTTGTGTACACCAGCAGGCACAATCAGGCACTGGGCATACCTACTGGGTGCCACTATTAGGCATCGGACACCACTGGGCACCAGTAGGCACCACTGGGCAATGGGCACTTGCAGGTACTAGTGGGCAGCAGACACCAGCAGACAGTGGGCACCACTGGGCACCAAAGGGCAGTGGGAATTGTGCATCTCTACTGGCACTACCAGGCACCGGGCATCACCACACAGCAGGCACTAAGCACCACCAGGCATGCTTACCAGGCACCAGGCAGCTGGCACAGGGTACCATCACTGCTGAGCACCAGGTGCCAGTGGGCAACACCTGGCAGCAGGCACCTCTGGACACCAGATTGGTTCTAATAGTCATGCTCTACATTTTTCTTGGGTGTCTTACTTTGGGGTGGGGGACTCGACCTCTTTATGGTTATGACATGGGTGTGTAAAACACACCAGGGCGCTAGGTGGCACTTTGGGGTTTCTGAGTGTATGGTTATGCTACAAGCAAGAAGGATCTGCACCAAAGGGATGCCAGAGCCCAACAAATTCCAGTGTTCTTATACTGTGGTTACGTGGGAGATGATGCGCGCTGGGCTAAAATTCTACGTATGGATGCTTCCTATGGACCTTCATATGGGCAGCCGATGTCTAACCAGGCCAGGGATCTGGGGATCGCAGTGGGTTGCTTGGTGGGAACATCTGGATCCCAACCCTTTTACCTGGAGACTGTGATGGGCTCAACTGGGCTCATAAAAGCAAATCTATGGGCGCAATCCAGAGTAACTATGGGGAGTCCTTGCTCCGACGTTAGAATAATTTACTCTGGATTGCAAGACAAATTTCCCATAGGATTTTCCAAAGGGGTGCCATAACTACGTCTACGTAAATGTCTCTTACATGCTCCCGTAGTTACTCTGGATTGTAGGGTATGCCACTTAGCTCTGTGCCATCCCATTGATTTCCTATAATTTGATTTCTAATTTTTTGATTCCATTTGAAATTCATAGTTCATATTTTGAATAAGACCAGAGAGAACTTCCAATAATTTGATTTCTAATTTTTGGATTAAGACCCGAGAATTTCCTATAATTTGATTTCTAATTTTTGGATTAAGACCCGAGAATTTCCTATAACTTGATTTCTAATTTTTGGATTAAGACCCGAGAATTTCCTATAATTTGATTTCTAATTTTTCTATTAAGACCTGAGAATTTCCTATAACTTAATTTCTAATTTTTGGATTAAGACCCGAGAATTTCCTATAATTTGATTTCTAATTTTTGGATTAAGACCCGAGAATTTCCTATAACTTGATTTCTAATTTTTGGATTAAGACCCGAGAATTTCCTATAACTTGATTTCTAATTTTTGGATTAAGACCCGAGAATTTCCTATAATTTGATTTCTAATTTTTTTAATTTCCTTTGTAATTTTAATTTCATGATTTTTTTTTTTCCAAATCTTGAACATGACGGCTGGTTCCGGATCTTCTGTCTGCAGAGACCCCAAAGGCAACACCTCGAAGCCCATCGGGGTCTTTCCAATGCCTCCCCCAAAAGGACACGGAATTGGGTTCTCCAAAAATAAGATGAAATATTGCCGTTTACATAGCAGGATGTGGAATATTATTCCCCTGGGGAACCAGGAATGCTTTAAATCAACCACTACGTTGAATCTGGAGTCCGTAAATTTATATCTATTGTATTTTTTGGGGGGGGGGGGAATGTAGTGACATGTTTTTCTTCCCAAGTAGAGCAACGCAGGGAGGGGATTCTGTAGCTGAGAATTGCCAACAAAATAAAACTGGATTTTTTTGGGATTTCACCCGGTTAACAAAACAAGTTTGGAAACCCCAGGGACATTCCTGATTTTCATCGTCCCCAATTGACCTTTGCAGAGAGCTTTTGGGGGGAGGCGCTATTTGAAATGTTTCCTATGGTTTGCCGTTGCGCCTTCTTGATTTTGCACCCCAAATATGACACGACACTTGGGTAGAAAGGAAAAGCAGGTCTCTGCCCCAAAGAGACCCAATCCCCCAAATCCCCCCAAATCCAGAGTAACTACAGGAGGACGTAAGAGACTGGAGTTACTGCATCACCTAGGGAAAACCTATGGGAAATTCATATTGGAATCCAGAGTAAACTGATCTTACACCAGAGCAAGGACTCCCCGTAGTTGCTCTGGATTGCACCCATAGTTTCTTTAAACTTTAGTTAGATTTGATGGTTAATTAGATTTGAGTAAATATAGTGTTTTGATTATAAGTATATGGTGCACATCAGATTTGATAAGGCATTAAAATCAAGTAAATACAGTATTTTTGATTTTCAGTACCGTGTGCGCATTAGATTTGGTGGCACATTAGATTCGTGTGAATGCGGTATATCTCCCATATCACCTTCTAAACACCTTTGGATTTCAGGATTTCAGATTTGGGGTCCATCCTGCTCCTTGGAGCACAATCCTAAGCAGGTCTACTCAAAAGTAAGTTCACTGTGTTCAATGGGTCTTACTCCCAGGAAAGTGGCTAATCTCTTGGGCCTTCGTGTCCTGTGGCTGTGGGTCTGCAACATACTTCCTGATTCTCTGGACGGCCCCATATTTAAGGCCATTACTACCTATGCGGCTACATCTGCAGAAGAATTCGGGAATAGGGCCCGATCCTTCCTAACTGTACAACTCACCAAACAAAGTCTTTGTCTGCAGAACCCAGCGTTGATCCCTAAGAGGGTTGCCCGGGCAAGAGACTGGCCAGTGACTTGGTCCTCTTGGGCCAGATCTGCCCAACTAATGTTCTGCTGGTTATCCTGGTGCCCCAATTTTTACCATATATTTACCTATTTCCGATATTCCTACGTCTCATTCTCCATGCAACACCCAGAAGATGTATACAGCCTTGTACGTAAGGATGGTACACAGCCTTGTTCCCGCACCTTCTTATTTTGTGCCAGGAAGCATCTCCAGGGCGAATTTTCACATCCGCCACTCTTTCAGTCTGTTGCACTAAGAGAAATAGTACGAAAATAATAATAATAATAATAATAATAATAATAATAATAATAATAATAATATTAATACACAGCAAACAATTTTGTGCTGGTTTCATTCACATCAGCAGTCGGACCCTTCCCAGAAGTCTAGGACTGTGTGATGTAGCGGCGTATAATTCATGCTGATCCCAGAAGAGCGGCTTTCTGCAGTTGGCAGAGTGATATTCTGTCAATGCCAATAGTCTTCAGATGCCTGCCAAGGTTTTTTATTCAAGACCTTGAATAATTATTAATAATAATATTATTTTATTTTATTATTTTATTCAAAATCAACACAAAGTCACAAAGTCACACACAACGAACAACTCCATGCTGGTTTCTGTAACATCACCAGTCGGACCCTTCCCAAGTGTCTAGAACTGAGTGGGGTAGTGGTGTATAATACGTGCACAGCCTATTATTATTATTATTATTATTATTATTATTATTATTATTATTATTATTAAAAATCAACAGTAATACACAGCGAACAACTCCATGCTGGTTTCTGTAACATCACCAGTCGGACCCTTCCCAAGTGTCTAGAACTGAGTGGGGTAGTGGTGTATAATACGTGCACAGCCTATTATTATTATTATTATTATTATTATTATTATTATTATTATTATTATTAAAAATCAACAGTAATACATAGCGAACAACTCCATGCTGGTTTCTGTAACATCACCAGTCGGACCCTTCCCAAGTGTCTAGGACTGTGTGCTGTAGAAGCGTATAATACATGCACAGCCTATGATGATGATGATGATGATGATGATTCAAAATCAACACTAATACACAACGAACAGCTCCATGATGGTTTCTGTAACATCACCAGTCAAACCCTTCCCAAGTGTCTAGGACTGTGTGCTATACTGGTGTACAATACGTGTACAGCCTATTATTATTATTATTATTATTATTATTATTATTATTATTATTATTATTATTACTATTATTATAAGCGTGTCTCTCC
This sequence comes from Cryptoblepharus egeriae, assembly GCA_030015325.1. Taxonomy (NCBI): domain Eukaryota; kingdom Metazoa; phylum Chordata; class Lepidosauria; order Squamata; family Scincidae; genus Cryptoblepharus; species Cryptoblepharus egeriae. Next base: position 7,900,080 of record JAREYC010000018.1, on the reverse strand, counting down.
CCAAACCATTTGTGTGACTTTCTAATCTCTGCAGACAGCCCTGCAAGGGGGAATGTAGTGGAACTCCAAACAAAGCCCTGGGCTAAGCAGATGAATTATTATTATTATTATTATTATTATTATTATTATTATTATTATTATTATTATTATTATTATTATTACAAGCGTGTCTCTCCCCAAACCATTTGTGTGACTTTCTCATCTCCGCAGACGGCCCTGCAAGGGGGAATGTAGTGGAACTCCAAACAAAGCCCTGGGCTAAGCAGATGAATTATTATTATTATTATTATTATTATTATTATTATTATTATTATTATTATTATTATTATTATTATAAGCGAGTCTCTCCCCAAACCATTTGTGTGACTTTCTCATCTCCGCAGACGGCCCTGCATGGGGGAATGTAGTGGAACTCCAAACAAAGCCCTGGGCTAAGCAGATGAATTATTATTATTATTATTATTATTATTATTATTATTATTATTATTATTATTATAAGCGTGTCTCTCCCCAAACCATTTGTGTGACTTTCTCATCTCCGCAGACGGCCCTGCATGGGGGAATGTAGTGGAACTCCAAACAAAGCCCTGGGCTAAGCAGATGAATTATTATTATTATTATTATTATTATTATTATTATTATTATTATTATTATTATAAGCGTGTCTCTCCCCAAACCATTTGTGTGACTTTCTCATCTCCGCAGACGGCCCTGCAAGGGGGAATGTAGTGGAACTCCAAACAAAGCCCTGGGCTAAGCAGATGAATTATTATTATTATTATTATTATTATTATTATTATTATTATTATTATTATTATTATAAGCGTGTCTCTCCCCAAACCATTTGTGTGACTTTCTCATCTCCGCAGACGGCCCTGCAAGGGGGAATGTAGTGGAACTCCAGACAAAGCCCTGGGCTAAGCAGATGAATTATTATTATTATTATTATTATTATTATTATTATTATTATTATTATTATTATTATTATAAGCGTGTCTCTCCCCAAACCATTTGTGTGACTTTCTCATCTCCGCAGACGGCCCTGCATGGGGGAATGTAGTGGAACTCCAAACAAAGCCCTGGGCTAAGCAGATGAATTATTATTATTATTATTATTATTATTATTATTATTATTATTATTATTATAAGCGTGTCTCTCCCCAAACCATTTGTGTGACTTTCTCATCTCCGCAGACGGCCCTGCAAGGGGGAATGTAGTGGAACTCCAGACAAAGCCCTGGGCTAAGCAGATGAATTATTATTATTATTATTATTATTATTATTATTATTATTATTATTATTATTATTATAAGCGTGTCTCTCCCCAAACCATTTGTGTGACTTTCTCATCTCCGCAGACGGCCCTGCATGGGGGAATGTAGTGGAACTCCAAACAAAGCCCTGGCTAAGCAGATGAATCTGGTAAAAGCGGGTATTCAGTCCGACTTAAGTCCCAGTTGGTTCTTTTCATTTTTTTCCTTCTCCTTCACAATGCCATTCAAGGTTCCCAAAGACCAGTCCCACCTCTGAAGCCCTTTTCCATCGCTTCTTAATGCCCCCCGGGTGAGACCCGGTTGGGACCACCGAGAACCAAGTTGGGGAGCCGTCCGAATGGCGAGATTTCCAGATTTTTTTCCTGGGTTCTGGGGAAAGAAAAATAAAATCAGGTAGATCCCAACATTTTCTTACCAAAAACATGTATACCAAATTTTATTTAGCGGAGGATAAAATCGGAGACATTGAAAGCAAGACAAAATAAAAGGATGGGCAAAAGGAAAGAGGGAAGGATTTCCCACGCGGGGAAGCATTTGTTTTATTTTATTTTTAAATAATTATTTCAGCGATTTAACCTGCCTTTCTCTATTATTTAACTCTCTTTATTTGGCACACACAGTGCTTTTGCCTTTGGGAATTTTAAGGTCAGACCATACAAAGTTGTCTCATTTCGAGGAATTTGTGTCTTGCCGGATTTGCTCCCCCATAAACCAAAGCCGCTGGTTCAGAAAGCGTCAAAACTAATAGGTTTTTCTATGGGGCCAATTTTGTTAATCTTTCTGGAAGGCGGCGATCAGGAGGTCTTTCAGCGCACGAGGGGCTGATTGCGACGCTGCGACGTTTGCGTAGCATTTTATCATGGTCGAGGCCAAACTTATTTTTCGTAATCCTATAAGTGCGATTTGTACCGAGAAACAGGCTACTGGGCATTAGGGGGGTAGAGATCCACCAAACATATTTCATTCATTCATTCATTCATTCATTCATTCATTCATTTATTTGGTGCGTCCATGCTTTATGTATCACTCATCAGGACGACACTGATTTATAAAAAAATTCTTTTCATCCCCATATAGTTGTGACAAATAATCACCAGTTCTGATTGCAATTTTATTTATTTTATTTTTAATTCCGCACCCCCCCCCGACCGCCACCAATATCATTCAATTGCAATCCTTGACTTTCCAGCCACCTTTCACTCTTGGCCTGCGTTAATAAGACGGGCGATCCCAACCAATCAGGGATCAGGAAATAGATGGGATGATGTCACAATTCAATGTCGGACGTGATGACATCACAGGTCATCGGTAACTAAAATCCCATGGGGGGGCAATCCTGTCCGTCATATTTGTGATGAGGTCTCCGAGAGGATAAGGTCGATGAGGTTGCAAGAGGATGGACAGTTTGAATAAGAAATTTTTTTTTTCTGGAAGTGGCAAAAGTAACGAGATTAAATTTGGGGTGATTTACCCCAAAAATAGTGCATTATAATATTTCAAAAAAAAATTCAGGAAGTGGCAAAAGTAACGAGATTATATTCGGAGTCATTTACCCCCAAAATAGTGCATTATAATATTTTGAAATATTTTTTCCAGGAAGTGGGAAAAGTAACAAGATTAAATTTGGGGTGACTTACCCCAAAAATGGTGCATTATAATAGTTCAAAATATTTTTTTTCCAGGAAGTGGCAAAAGTTACAAGATTGTATTTGGGGTGATTTACCAAAAAATGGTGCATTATAATATTTCAAAATATTTTTTCAGGAAATGGCAAAAGTAACGAGATTAAATTTGGGGTGATTTTCCCCAAAAATGGTGCATTATAATATATTGAAATATTTTTCAGGAAGTGGCAAAAGTAATAACATTATATTTGGGATAATTTACCCCCAAAATGACACATTATAATATTTCAAAGTATTTTTTCCAGGAAGTGGCAAAAGTAACGAGATTATATTTAGGGTGATTTACCCCAAAAATGGTGCATTATACTATTTTGAAATATTTTTCCAAGAAGTAGCAAAAGTAACAAGATTATATTTGGGGTGATTTACCCCACAAATGGTGCGTTATAATAGTTCAAAATATTTTTTTCAGGAAGTGGCAAAAGTAACCAGATTATATTTGGGGTGATTCACCCCCAAAATGGTGCATTATAATATTTTGTTCCCTAAATATCAATCCAGCGATAGCATACGGGGAAATATTAGGACTAGTGGAGCCTTTGCGGCTTGCTTCATGTGGTCGTCCCTTCCTCCAAGGAGGAAGAAGATGGCTTAATAAAGTCTGCTGGGGGGATTTGGGGGGGGGGGGTAAGGTGACAGGGCAGGGCAACCAGTCCGAGCCTCTGTGTACTAATCCTTCCACTCCATTTAAAATCAAGACAAGTAATCCTGGAGGGGAAAGGGGGGTTTATAACATCCCGAGGACAAGGCAAGGCAATAATCCGGTCACATTTGCTTATATTATGATTACCCCTAAATCCTATTTAATGGGTTTCACTGTTTAAAAATTGCTGTCCTCCTCCTCCTCCCCTAAGATCGGACAGACTATCCATGTTCCAGGATTATTATTTTATTAAGTGATACCCCATGGTATATATATATATATATATATACCACCAATCTGTTTGGTGTACATGGAAATGTTGAATTTGAAGGCAGGTCACTTGGAGATATGCTCCGCTGAACACTTACCCCTCAGTAAATCTGTGATCACCAATTAATTAAGTAAAACTTAAGTCAATTAATGGAATAAATTTACGATCGCCAACAAACTTCATAATAGTTCCTGTGCCTTACGTTGCTTAGAGCTTTTACCACCTTGAGGCCACATCTGTGGAGAAAAGCGGGATATAAAACTAATAAATAATAGATATAGGGCACAATCCATAGTCACTACAGGGAGTCCTTGCTCCGGTGTAAGAACAATTTACAATATAAATTTCCCATAGGTTTTTACTAGGTGGTGCAGTATCTACGGGTGCGTGTAATCTCTTACGTGCTCCCGTATTTGCTCTGGATTGTAGGGTTAGTATCTAATAAATAATAATAGATTTATTAAGGCTGAAATCCTAAACACACTTTCCTGGGAGAAAGATCCATTAAACATAAAGGGGTTTACTTCAGAGTTCACATGGTTAGGACTGTGCTCTAAATCTAATAAATAATAATATATTATTTCTAAGAAATAATAAAAAGTTACTTTCATTGATAGTAGATCTGCAAAATATGAACCTCAGGGAGCACAATCCTAACCATATCTACTCAGAAGTAAGCCCCAGTCTGTTCAATGGGTCTGACTCCCAGGAAAATGTGTTTAGGACTGCAGCATAATCTCCTTGATTTCATGGAAGTGAAACTTTTTGACCTGGCAAACATCACTATATCCTTTCCTCTGTGTGTATACAGTATATACAGTATATACAGTGTGTATATATATTATATACACACTGTATATAATATATACAGGATTAATATGTTTGGCAAGACACGTGTTTTCCTAAATTTCCCTCCCCATTAATTATTCCTAACAAGTGAATAATGGGTATATATATATGTGTGTATATATATATATATGAATATATATATTCATATATATGTGTATGTGTATGTATATATGAATCAGTTCAAAGACCTTTATCAGCATAAATATATATGTGTATGTATATATATGTGTGTGTGTGTATGTGTATATATATATATAAATCAATTCAAAGACCTTTTTCAGCATATATATATGTGTGTGTGTATAAATCAATGCAAAGACTTTTATCAGCATATATATGTGTGTATGTGTGTATGTATATATATATGTGTGTATGTATGTGTGTATATGTATAGATATATGTATGTTTGTATATGTGTGTATATGTGTATAAATATAAATCAATTCAAAGACCTTTATCAGCATAACTATAATAAAAATACAAAGAATAAAGTAAACAAAAAATATAATCAATATCCCTCCTTTCATAGTGAAATTATAAAGACCCCCGGAAATAAAATTAGCAGCAATTATCAGGGGTACTGTATATAACCTTGGATATAGTGCGGACAGTCCTTAACTTAAGGGGATCCTCCTGGCCCTCTATAGAGGAATCAAAAATTAATAGTGTAAAATATCATATAGTGGGGTGTAGAAAAATATATGTTCTTTGACACAAGAACTTTCATTTCTCTATAGGGGAGACACATCAAACTCATATATATGTTTTAATTTTGCACCCTGATAATGTGCTGCTTCTCTTGCTTTCTCTTATTTGATTGTTGGAATAAAGAATTAATGCTCAGTCTTCTGGAAACTGCTAACAATAGATTGCAATGCAATAATAATACACACTTTGGGATGGAAGAATGACATTTGCAAACTCGTTACATACGCATTAGTTACCCGGGGTAGTATGTATGGAGTTGGCATGGGAACGCGGGAAAATTGAAGGGGCGAAGGGTGCAATCCAGAGTAACTACGGGGAGTCCTTGCTCTGGTGTAAGAACAACTTACTCTGGATTGCAATATGGATTTCCCATAGGTTTTCACTAGGTGGTACAGTAACTACGGGTACACGTAATGTCTCTTATGTGCTCCCGTAGTTACTCTGGATTGTAGGGTTATTAATCTTTGTTCTCATGTACATACTGCCTTGTTCTGATCCTGGCACCTTCCAGATAAGAACTTAGAAATAATAAGTCAAACCTATTATTTGACATAATAAAAACTTATTTTAAAAGGGAAAAAAAGGAGTAATATGTTTAGCGAGACACATGTTTTCCTAAATTTAGCTCCCCATTAATTATTCCTAATAAGTGAATAATTCATAACAAATAAATACAATTCACATATAATTAATAATTAATACACATGCCCCCAAATCCAGAGTAACTACGGAGCACGTAAGAGACTTTACGTGCACTTGTAGTTACTGTACCACCTAGTGAAAACCTATGGGAAGTTCATATTGGAATCCAGAGTAAGTTGTTCTTACACCGGAGCAAGGACTCCCCATTGTTACTCTGGATTGTGCCCATAACGGTGTAGGTTCTGCAGTCTTTGAAAGGTGGAGTCGGCCTTTAAATCCAGGCCGCGATCAATTTGCATTTAAATAGTAAATAATAATAGTAAATAGTAATAATATATAGTAATTTGTGACTTCTTTCTTGATTGTAACATACAAATGTGAAAAACTTTTTTCCATTAGTTGTACTTAACCAAATGCACCAACTGCCACATCCGTCCACACTCCGTTTCCATATTCGGGGCAATGATTTCCGCAGCATCTCCTAAAAAATTGGATTTTCCACTATTATATTTGACAATTTATTTGTTCCTTCATTGAATAATTATGCCACGACTGGTAACAAATGCAACACACACCTACTCAAATTTCAGAAAAAAGCCCTATTTCCTAAAAATAATAACTTTTTTTGGCTCTTCAGGGCCAAAAAAGATTTTAAAAAGCGAGTTTTTCAATACAATCCTAACCACTTCTACTCAAAAGTAAGCCCTATTGTGTTCAATTCATCTTACCCCCAGGAAAGTGTCTTTAGGATTTCAGCCTTACCCTACAATCCAGAGTAATTACGGGAGCACGTAAGAGGCATCTACGTTGATGTAGAAATGGCACCACCTAGTGAAAACTTATGGGAAATTCATATTGCAATCCAGAGTAAATTGTTCTTATGTTGGAGCAAGGACTCCCCGTAGTTACTCTGGATTGCGCCCTATAGACTCAAGTAATAGTATTACTAGATAGATAGATAGATAGATAGATAGATAGATAGATAGATAGATAGATAGATAGATAGATAGATAGATAGATAGATAGATAGATAGATATTGGAAGAAAGGGTGGAATGAAGGGATAGATAGATAGATAGATAGATAGATAGATAGATAGATAGATAGATAGATAGATAGATAGATAGATAGATAGATAGATATTGGAAGAAAGGGTGGAATGAAGGGACAGACAGACAGACAGACAGACAGACAGACAGACAGACAGACGGACGGACGGACGGACGGACATACGGACGGACGGACGGACGGATGTGGATGGGTGGAAGGAAGGAAGGAAGGAATGAAGGAAGGAAGACAGATGGATGGAAGGAAGGAAGGAAGGACAGAATAGATGGATGGATGGATGGAATAGACTGATGGGTGGAAGGAAGGAAGGAAGGAAGGAAGGAAGGATGGATGGATGGATGGATGGATGGATGGAATTGAAGGATGGATGGATGGAATAGACTGATGGGTTGAAGGAAGGAAGGAAGGAATAGATAGATAGTCTTAAAAGTGGCATAAAATATCCCAATTTTTTACCCACAATTACAATTTTTCATATCCTGTTGCTAAAAATGTGTGCAGTTTCGGACCTCAGCATTATAAAGAGGTGAAATATGCATTTTTAAAAACTCAGGCTCTAGTGTGTGGCTGACTTACCTCATTACTCAGAGACTTCACTTTTTGTTATTGTTGCCGGCTTCCCACCACACCACAGTTCCTCTATCAGTAAACTTCCAGAGGAGTAGCCCCGTTAATCTGAGATTTATGGGATCTTAAGAGACTCACAGCTTGTTCCTCTCTTCTTCTCTGATAGGCAATTTCAGATACTTTGCCAAGTGTTGATCCTTCTGGGACATGCTTGACCCTCAAATATTTTTCCTCTCGCTCACAATGTTGAGAACGGCACCTGAAAACTGGATTTGTTTAGGTCATGAGTAGGGTTGCCATATATCCGGAAAAACAAGGAACAATCCTAATTTTTTTTTTTTTTTTTTGGGGGGGGGGGGGGGACTGTGTTCATATACTGGCAAATGGGACAGAGGGTCCCGTTCCGGTTTTGTGGAACAGAATTATGGCAGCACTAGGGTACAATCCAGAGTAACGACGGGGAGTCCTTGCTCCGGTGTAAGAACAGCTTACTCTGGATTGCAATATGAATTTCTCATAGGTTTTCACTAGGTGGTGCCGTAACTATGTGTGCACGGAAAGTCTCTTACGTGCTCCCGTAGTTACTCTGGATTGGGGGCCAATCATGAGTCAGATTTGCATTTAAAGTAATTAATCAATCAATTAATTAATTAATTAATCAATCAATCAATCAAATACGGAGCTTCAGAAATCAATGCATCCCATCATATTCACCCTCCTAGCGCTCACATTTGGATGGCGGCACCCTTAAAATACTGAGAGAAGTCAGGGCACAATGAAGGGGTGAATTTCAGGTTGGGGGGGGACCACATCTGGAAATGGTTTCCGAGGGAAGCACTGAAATGTAATGTTCTTTGGATTGGGCTCAATCTGTAGACATGCATAGGATTGTGGCCACAGACAGACAGACAGACAGACAGACAGACTGATTGATTGATTGATTGACTGATTGACTGATTGATTGACTGATTGACTGATTCTTGGTCTCTGGTTTGGTGGATCCTTCTACGCATGGAGGCCATCCAAAGAGAGCAGCCCCAGGGTAAAGTAAAGCCAAAGGTGTCATATGATGTCATCATAGATGACTATCTAGCTATCTATTTATTCCTTCCTTCCTTTCCATATCTATCCATCTATCTTTCTATTCCTTACGTCCTTCTTTCCTTCCTTTCCATATCTATCCATCTATCTTTCTATTCCTTCCTTCATTCTTTCTTTCCTTTCCATATCTATCTATCCATCCATCTCTCCATCTTTCTATCTATCTACAGTACTGATAGACTGAAAAGTTCCCTATCGCGCTATGATGTCATCACACTACCTTTTTTCCGCTTCCTCTCAAATTCATCAGCTTCCTTTATAGGGAAACTACAACACTGAAGTAATTGGGTCTCCTCAGGGATCTCAAAATATTGTCATGACGCAAGTGACAGACTTAAGGATTCAAATGGACAGACATAGCCGAGGACGAAATTCTGGGGTGAAATTCTGAACGAGCCCCACCAAATCCCGAGCCCAAAGGATTTTCTGTTGTCGCTCAAAACTTCTGCCTCCCCAATAGGTTCCCTTCCCGTAACATCAAAGGAGGACCGATTTAAACGTGTCGTTCTTGGGTGCTGTTGACCCTGCCACCTCCGTTGCAACAGCTCCCTTGTGGGGGGCGCATGACCTTTCCGCGGGAAAAAAACCCAAAGAATTTTCTAGAACAGATTTAATTTTTCATATCCCTTTCACACCCGGTCCGTTTTTCACGCAAACAACTCATCGTGTCCAACACAAGTCACTACAAGCCGACGGTGCAAATCAATGTCCACCCAGACGCTTGTGCCGCCACCACCCTCCGTTTGGTTGGATCCTTTTTACCAAGGGGTCTGCCTCCTGCGGCTCTCGGTGGTGCGCCAAATATTTCTGGGAAGAGCACACACTGCACATGAGATAGCGACGGCCCTGTCCCACTTTGTGGCCACCCCACAATGGGGTCAATTGCCCCAGAACATGGAGGTTCAATTTCGCACAGTGGTCACCTGACCTATGGATGTTAAATAGATGTGGGCTTGGGCAACGGTGCACCTCGCCCCCAAGCCTGAGCCAGCTGTCTTATTGTGTTTCCCAATCAATCAAGTGGCCGACCAATTGATCAATCGATTGTGACCAATCAATCAATCAATTGATCAATGCACGCATCAATCCCCCATGCGCCGCATCAACCCCCCCCCCATGCGCAACAATTCATCATAGGAACTCATCTGCACCCCCAGCAACTGGGATGCCAAAGTACTCTCTGAACCTCGAGGTTCCACGTGGTCCCAGAGGTGTACCTAGTGTTGGAGCCGAGGAGTACCTGCCCTGGTACTATGCCATGGGGCATGATTCAGGCAGGGGGTTGGACTAGATGACCTTCTAGGTCCCTTCCAACTCTAGGATTCTATGATTCCCCTTATAGTGGAAACACTAACAGCTTTGTGGCCCAAACTCTTTGAAAGGGGAATAACTAACGGGGACGAGCAGACAAAGCAACCACAGCAGCACCACTTCTCCATACTCATCTGTCCTGTTTTCCAAGACACATCCCTTGGCAAAAAAATCTCCTTTTCCTTGTAAGCAGACATCCTGCAGGCTCCTTGTAAGTAATAAACTGTGGCTGCAATCCTAATTTCCACTTAGGCCAGCCTAAGCCCTGGCCTAACTCCTATGCAGAACTGGGGGCATCACTAAAATCCAGTATGCTTCTGCCCCACTCCTAGGGGCGTTTGGCCAATGCACTGGCATACACCGACCTTCCCACACCATCATGGAAAGCTGGGCTAGATAAGTTAGACCAGCCTAAATTTATTAGGATCACATCCTATAAGTAATAGTTTCAAGTTTGATGATAAATTGAATGATAAATAATATGTTTAATCTCTCTCTCTCTCTCTCTCTCTCTCTCTCTCTCTCTCTCTCTCTCTCTCTCTCTCTCTAGATAGATAGATAGATAGATAGATAGATAGATAGATAGATAGATAGATAGATAGATAGATAGATAGATAGATAGATATGGGTGCACGTAATGGGTGCACGTATGGGTGAAGGAACTATGGGTGCACGTAATGTCTCTTACATGCGCCCGTAGTTACTCTGGATTGTGCCCTACATACATACATACATTTTATATAGATAGATAGATAGATAGATAGATAGATAGATAGATAGATAGATAGATAGATAGATAGATAGATAAAATGTATGTATGTATGTAGGGCACAATCCAGAGTAACTACGGGCGCATGTAAGAGACATTACGTGCACCCATAGTTACTGCACCACCTAGTGAAAACCTATGGGAAATCCATATTGCAATCCAGAGTAACTTGTTCTTACTCTGGAGCAAGGACTCCCTGTAGTTACTCTGGATTTAACCCAAAATGTATGTATGTGAAAGCAATATATGGATGTTTTTAGCTTTTTTATATCATTATTCTTGGTGTCCTACATTTACAGGGTGTTGGTCACCCTGTGCATGGTATCATGTTTTCATGGCCCCGGGAACCGGGGAGAGCACATTACGCCACTGCCCGGCTCTTATGATGACTAGTACTCCGAAGTATCCCTGCAGTCCCCACCCCAAAACACCAGCCGGACACCCCCCCACACACAATCCGCAGGGTGTCCTACATTTTCAGGGTGCTGGTCACCCTGTGCACCATATCATGTTCTCATGGCCCCAGGTACCAGGGAGAGCACATTACGCCACTGCACGGCTCTTACGACGACTTGTACGACTCGTACTCCCTGCAGTCCACACCCCAAAACACCAGCCGGACACCCCCCGCACAATCCGCAGGGGTCCACGTATGGCATGGTGATCCCACCAGCATCGGCTGGTTTATTCACTCCCGTCGCTCAGCATTACAATACACTAATAGGGGGGAGGACAACATATAGAGCCGCCACACAGACCCTTTTTTCGGCCTCGCTGGCTGTACGAATTAACTGACTTTGTTTTCCAGCAAGGCTTTTTTTCGTTAATAGCCTTGCCCCTCCCCCGCGTTTTTGCGGCGTTTGAGAATAAGTGAGGCATGAGAGCGCCTTTGGAATAATGAGGCGTAATTAGCCCTGCAAGCTTTTTATCTCCGGTTTCCCCATTCAATTAGATTGAAATAAAAATAAAAGAGGTGGGTTTTTTTTAAAAATCGGTTTTACGCAGACACAAAACCCCATCGACGTGCACGCACAAGTGCGCCAGGAGGGTGAGAGGTGGACCAGCAGATGCTCCCCCCCTCCGGCACATCCAGACCTCCCCACCCCGGCAGTGTTGGGTTTGTAGGTGCGGAGATGGTGACATCATAGGGGTGTCTTTTGTGCGTCCCCCAATTTGGAGATAGGTCCCCGGTGAATTCAATGGGCCAAGAATGGTCTTGCGGAACTCACCGCCACAAGACACTGTCATAGGATGCAATCCTAAAGACACTTTCCTGCGAGTAAAACCCATTGAACACAGTGGGGCTTTATTTTGAGTAGGTTAGGATTGTGCCCATAGTTGCATTGGGGATTAGAGACATAGCACAATCTTAACCGAGTCTACTCAAAAGTAAGCCCCGTTGTGTTCAATGGGTCTTACTCCAAGGAAAGTGTCTTTAGGATTGCAGCCATATATGGATGATCAATGAGCCGTAATAGTGAAAAGACCCCCCCCCCACCGTGCCCCATTTTGGAGACTCCGAATGGGGGGCTTTTTGCACCCCACAGTGAGACTCCCTGCAAAATGTTCTTTGCAACCCCCCGTTAGCTATGCCACTGGGCAAACCCTCTATATCTAGTTTATTTTTTCCTCCGTCATCAAGAGAACCCTAATTCAGGTTTAATAAAGTGCGCAACTCAGTGGTGAAGCACTGAGTGCAATCCTATGGATATCATTCACTCAATCAGTCAATTAACAGTATTTATATACTACTCAGAAGTAAGTCCTATTATAGTCAATGAACCTTGCTCACATGAAAGTGTGGTTGGGATTGCATCCTCAGTGACCTAACACCTTGTGTGAATTTGCAATTTTGTTGACATCCTACCACATTTTACTCCACGCACCACCGACTCTAATGCGCACCCTATACTTAACGTGCCACCGAATCTAATGTACCACCAAATCTAACGCTCACCCTATACTTAAAACCCAAACACCACATTTACTAGAATCTAATTAACCATCAAATCTAACGCACACCCTCATTTTGGAGACTGAGGCTATAATCCAGAGTAACTACAGGGCCTTTTACACCAATGTAGTTATGGTGCCACCTATGGGAAACCTATGGGAAATGCATAGAGCAATCCAGAGTAAGTGCCTCTTATGTCTTCCCGTAGCTACTCTGGATTGTAGGGTAAATTCAGCTGCAAAAGTGAGCATTAGATTCAGTATCTATTTGGGATTCTTCTCTTCCCCCCCACCCCACCCATTATTATTATTATTATTATTATTATTATTATTATTATTATTATTACTACTACTACTACTACTACTACTACTACTACTACTACTACTACTACTTTATATATATTTTAAATAATAATAATTTAATAAAAATAATAACAATTATTATTATTATTATTATTATTATTACTACTACTACTACTACTACTACTTTATATATATTTTAAATAATAATAATTTAATAAAAATAATAACAATTATTATTATTATTATTATTATTATTATTATTATTATTATTATTATTAATGCTATTATTTTGGTTTAGTGGGAAAATTTATTATTTTATGTAGTGGGAAAATTATATACAGTTACACAATTGCTTGTGACAATTGCGATCTAGGCAGCCAACGATTGAGACCTGTTCGGCGGTCGCCGACACCGGTGGGGTTTTCACACCACCCTGACCCCAAAACCTTAATCTCCAAAACGGAAATGTTACCCTCTGTGATGTGCTGATTTCTCCCCAAACCCGACTCACCACTAATCCTTCCTTCGGTGACCTCTGATCTTTTTCTGTCCGTGACCCTGATCTTGAGGTCTGGCAACTTGATGGATGGACCATGATATATGGCATCCTTTCATATGGGGTGAGTAGACGAGGGCAGACCCTGTGGTGGAGAGACCTGAGAGGTCAAAAGCTGGAGAAAGGGCAGATGGGGGGGGTGTCTCGGGTGACTATTCAAAGAGGGTTTGGGGGATCAAACCCCTTGTCAACCTTTTTGTTGGGAAGGCACATCCTCAAATGCACATCCCGGATGATTTATGCCAGGTGTCTACGATTAAATTGACCTTTGCTAACGATAACTAATGCGACGTGTGTGCGGGGAGGACGCACTCTTCCATTAAAATGGGAACGAGATGGGTGTGAGCATCTCCGGAGTCGTGGCGGTGAAGGGGATGCATTGTGCGCAGTCCTCGTTCAGATCAGTACAGACTTGATCTCATGGAGATCTAATGCGCAATGCGGCTTGTACATCAAATCCAATGGGTTTTGTACATTCCAAAGGGAGGCTTCCATGGGCAAAACCCAGAGTAACTACTCCGGTGTAAGAACAACTTACTCTGGATTCCAATATGAATTTCCCATAGGTTTTCACTAGGTGGTGCAGTAACTACGGGTGCACGTAAAGTCTCTTACATGCTCCCATAGTTACTCTGGAGTTGGGGGAAAGCCTATCTTTCCTCCACGGCATGGCAGGTGAGGACCCAACAGAGCCTTCTTGGTGGTGGCCCCCCACGTTGTGCAGTTTGCAGCCCCATAAACCCCGATAGACCTCTATTTTTTTCCTTGCGTTCATCTGAGATGGTTCAAGGGGTGTCATGTTTTTGCCTTTCGGAAAAGGTGTCCGCGCCATGCCTGTGGCGCTTGAGCCCGTCTCAAGGGAAGGGGATTGAGGAGGGGGTCGAAGAATCTCTCCGCAAGGCTAGTCACGAAACGCGCGACACGAAGGGTTAAGGGGCTAAGCAGAACAAGGAGAAAGTGAGAGGCTGGGGGGGCAATCGAGGAGGGAGATCTGAACAGGGCCATTTTAATTACATTCCACGAAAATGCGCTTTCGGGACCGCGTTTTGCTACACATTCTAATGGTAATGACGGGACATCTGTATAGAGGTCTCTTTCTCATCCTGGATAGCTCTATCAAAGGCACTCCTGGGAAACCCTTCACCTTCGACCCCCAGGGGTCACCACGACACAGTGGCACTATAGTTTGCATTACTGTAAAGCGGCGCAGTGTCCGTTTTCTGGGCTCGGAGGAGTAGCAGCAAATTTTCCTATTATTATTTTTTATTTTTCTATTATTATTATTAATTTTTTTTTCTGTGCAAACCATGCCCAGGACGGAGATTCCCGTGTGTATCTGGTGCCTGAAAGAAACGGGCAAACCTGGATCCCACTTCATAAGCGAGATCCAGGTTTGCCATCTTATGGGCACCCAACACAATATAAATATATTTTGATTCTACCCCATATATATTGTATTTACTTGAATCTAACCAGTGGTGGGATTCAAATTAATTAATAGGCTCTATGTCCTAATAACCTAGATTAACAATAGGTTCTACGCCCCATTAGTAACCGGTTCTCCGAACCAGGCGCTCATTAGGGTTCTATAGAACCGGTGAGAACCCCCTGAAGTCCACCACTGAATCTAACGCTCACCTTCTCCAGCTGAATTCGGTTTCCAAAATCATTGGAAATATTGGGAAGCCAGGAGGGAGGGTGACTCTGGGTGGGGGCACTTGTGGGGGCACCTTCTTGTCTTTGAAGCTGAACATCTGCAGGGACCCCTGAGATGAGTCTGGTGTCCAGGAACCCATTGTGACATACGTCATGATGGAGCACCACCTGGAGAAATGGGTAAGGGGAAAGTCAGAGAACATCACCTCCCAGGGGGGATCAGGAAAATCCCTTTCTTGCCAATTTACCAACTTTGGAAGAAGGGTTGAGATCTGAGAGGGGACAAACCAACTCTATGGGATCATCATCAAGCCACGAAAACGCTCATGACAACCAAGTGGATCAACCGGTGGGTCCAAACCCCAAAGGACAATCAATCCGTGGACCTGTGCCATGCAGTGACTTCAAATTCAAAGCAGGAGTCTGTCGGACATGCCCTAAGGGTCCGGTGGTGGGGATCGACCTGGGCACCACCAATTCCTGCGTGGCCGTCTTCCATGAAGGCAAAGTGGACATCATCGCCAACGAACACAACAACCGCACCACGCCCAGCTGTGTGACGTTCACAAACCGGGATCGCCTGGTGGGAGAAGCAGCCGTGAGGCAGATGGGTTTCAACCCCAAAAACACAGTCTTCGGGATCAAGCGTCTGATGGGTCGGAGGTTTGACAACCCCGATGTCCAAGCCAGCCTGACGGAGTGGCCTTTCAAAGTGGTTGTGGGCGATGGGGATAAGGCCAAAGTCCAAGTGACCTACAAAGGGATGGAAAGGGATTTCTACCCCGAAGAAATCTCCGCCATGATATTATATAAGCTCAGGCAGATGGCCGAGTCCTACCTAAGCCGTCCGGTCACGCAGGCCGTCATCACCATCCCAATCTACTTTAATGACGCACAACGGCAGGCCACCATCGATGCTGCAGCCATTGCAGGACTCAAGGTACTTGAGCTGGTCAAAGAACCCTTTGCCGCTGCCATTGCATATCACCTGAACAAACCCCACAAGTGTGGGGCCTCCAGAAATATTGTGGTCTTCAACATGGGAGGAGGGACCCTCAACGTTTCCATCCTCACTTGTCAAAATGAAATCTTTGAAATTAAGGGCATGGCTTTATTTAGCCACTTTGGTGGAGAGGATTTCACCCGAAGACTGGTGCTCCACCTCGTTGAGGAGTTCAAGAAGACCCATAAGATAGACCTGAGCCAGAGCAGAATAGCTATGCAGAAGCTGAGGGTCGCTTCCGAAAACGCCAAAAGAGACCTGAGTTGTAGCGTCACCGCCACGGTCGCCATCGAAGGTTTGTGCAAAGGAGTGGACCTCCATACCGTAATAACCAGGGCGACTTTTGAAGACTTGTGCGCCGATCTCTTCCAAAACATTTTGGACCCGATGGAAAAAATGTTGGCCAGCATTGGGATTAAGAAGTCCAAGGTTCATGACATCATACTTGTGGGGGGCTCTTCCCGCATCCCCTTGATCCAGAACCTTCTATCAAAGTTCTTTGATGGACATGAGTTGGTGAAATCCATCAATCCTGAAGAAGTCCTTGCTCATGGGGCGGCCACGTTGGGTGCAATCAGGACGGGTCACAGGTTCGAGTCCCAGCAAAACTTGATCTTCTTGGATGTGACCCCACTTTCTCTGGGGCTGGAGACTGTGGGAGGGTCCATGGATGTGGTGATCAAGCGCAACACTCCGATCCCCACCAAGGAGAGCAGGAATTACACCACCACCGAGGACAACCAGGAATCCATTTGCTTGCAGGTCTACGAGGGGGAACGGGTATTGAACAAACACAACAACCTCCTCGGCACCTTCACGTTGAGCGGCATCCAGCCCATGCCACGCGGCGTGCCAATGATCGTCGTCGAGTTTGAGATCGATTGCAACAACATCCTCACCGTTTCCGCCACCGAAATGGGCACCGGCATGAGCCGCCAGCTCACGGTCACCGACAACAGGGGCCGGTTGGACAAAAAAGAGATGGAGCGGATCACCAAAGAGGAAGAAGAGCACAGAGCTCGGGAGAAAGTGGAAAAGGAGAAGACAGAGGCCTTCAACTCTTTGGAGACCACCACCCGTCGTCTTAAGAGGGCAGCGGAGGCCGAAACCGTGGACGAACGCGCCAAGAGGCGGGTCCTGGAGATGTGCGAGGAAACCGTCGCGTGGCTAGAAGAGAACAAGCTTGCCCCGAAGAAGGAGTATGAAGAACGAAAAAGAGAGCTCGAGGACGTGGGCTTTTCCATCATCAGCCATTTTACTATGGGCGTCAAAAAATCTTAAGACGCAGAGGAAGACGAAGGCGAATTCTAGCTCCTCATGTCTGGGCAGACCATGAAAATGCGTCAAAATAAATTGGGGGCCTGAAGCCTTCCTGATCTCCCCGTAAGTGTTGATGTTGGGTGTTTTGGAATTTGTGAACACAAGCGATCAAACAGCGGGCCGGTCGTGCGGCGTTCAGCCGGCAAGGTGCGCAGTCCGCCGAGATGCTTCTCACCTTATCATACACCAGGGAACGCAGGGTGGGTGTCCCTGGAATATCAAGATGCCCCACAGACCATGCCCCGGGATGGTTTTCCCATCCCTTGCAAGGTCAGCCTGAGATCTGCCGCACATGCGCGGGATATACGAGCTGGCACCCACGGCCGCCGTTTCCTATAAGCAGCAAATTACCGTGCGTGTCCTTCCTCCCGGCAGTAATAGACTTTAATCACAAACGAGTCATTTGATTTCCTTCGACCACAATTTGGCTTTAATTAATGACCACTTACAGGAATGGGAAGGGAAGGGGGGCACTTAGGAGTTACGGGTTTGGTTCCTTGGGTTCTCATCCCCCCCCCTTCGAGTCAGTGAGTAACATTTGGAGAGGTCTGATCAAGGCTGCCAGAAGTATGGCAGGTTGGAATTTATCCAGGCGTTAAGGGGGGGGGGACATTCAGAGGAGCTGCTTCATCCTAAATAATAGATCGGCACAAATGAAGGGGGGAAAGAATATAGGGTTTGCAGGGTATGCAGTTCTGAAAAAAAAACCAAAATGTGGTGTAGGGTGCATAATTTGGGGTTGCCCCCTCACCCTTGAACTCCCCAACATTAATTTTTGCTACCATCATGTTATATATCAATCAAACAGCATTTCCATGCAAGACGCATCGGAACAAACTGTGTCAAAGTATCTCTGCGCTATCAAAAGTTATAGCCAAAAAACCACTGGGAAGGCAGGGCGATGGTACATCAGCCAACCATGGCATTGCCCTACTCAAAAGTCCTGATGATGATGATGATGATGATGATGATGATGATGATGATGATGATGAAGAAAAAATTCCTGATGATGATGATGATGATGAGGGTGTCCATCGTAGGTAGGGTGACCTTATGTTCAGTTTTTCCAGGACATGTCCTCATTTGGGGGAAAAAATCTTTTGTGCTCCTTTTCCTTGTGAGCAGGCAACGTGTATCCTGCTTGTAATTCATAAAATATATGTAATAAAATTAGATGTAATAGTTTTAAATTTAATCATGAGCAATGTGGTGTTTAAGGCTGCAATCCTAAAGACACTTTCCTGGGAGTAAGACCCACTGAACACAATGGAGCTAACTTTTGAGTAGACAGTTAGGACTGCGCTCTAAATTAACCACTTGAAAGCAATATATGTATATATATTTTAAACCCTCCCCCCACATAGCTAAATTGAGCCTTGTTTGGTCCCCCCATAGATATAGGCCCCCTCTCCCCAAAAAATCTGTCTCTGGATAACAGGGACAAATTGTGGGGTTGTGCTCTGCTTTGTAGGCTAGCTGATCATCATCATCATCATCATCAGTGCTTTTTTCTGGGGGGAAAGGTGCTGGTACACCCCATGACATCATCCCCATGATATTAATTATCATCACCCCATGACATTAATTATTAATTAGCTGCTGGGGGTAGGTGGAAAAGCTACAAGTACTGAGTCCTGATGTTGTTGATGATGATGATGATGATGATGAAAAAGTCCTGATGATGATGATGTTGTTGTTGATGATGATGATTTAAAAAGTCCTGATGATGATGTACAACAACTCATCATCAATTCAGGGGCCGCACCTCTGCAGAGTCATTCCGGAGGACATGCCTGTGACGGCTCAGACAGGTGCAGAGCTATGGGATCACCAGGTACCAACATGCATCTGAGCCCCATGGGCGACAGCCCAACCCCTAACCCATGGGCAACAGCTCGACCCCTGACCCTTCATTTCCCAGGGTAGGACTTCCCTGCGGCCCCAGCCACCTGGTGCCATTACTGGGCTAACATGCCCTCTTAATAGACCCAGGAAGTGCATTCCCCACCATTTTCCAAAGAAGAAGGTCATTGATTCTCCTGTGCTTGGCACTGCTAGATGCCCCAAAGAAGGGGCATTGCCCAGCATACCCACATCCCTATAATTCTGTTTATTTATACCCAATATAAAGTTGCCAGATTGGACACATTGCCAAAAATTTTGGAAATGGGACCCTTGTGGGGTCACAACACCAGAATCAGGGTCTTGGGTTTTCTCCAACCAGGCACGTATCTGTAGCTCCCAACCCACAACAGTCCTACTAGGATCCATTCCTGAGTCACAAGACCCCAGATCAGAACAGGGTTGTCTGTTTCTGAGCATGCGCCGAGTGTTACCCACTGCGCCACCAACCACCTTGCCTTCCGCCATCTGGGATGTCACGAATCCTGCTTTTTTTTCAGAACTGACAATAATTTCTGGAGTTTTGTGCCGTCGATTAATTAATTGAATCATTTTTTGGCCCGGATTCGTTAATGCCGGTCTCGTCGTCTGATGGCGTGAGTAAAACCGGTCACCGCCAAAGGCCAGGCTGGTAGCACATCCATCACCGCTAATGGCTGGTCCTTACCCTTTTCATCTCCCATCTGAGCGGGGAATCGTGTCTCTGAAGAAACCCATATTGTGAGCCATTACTCAAAAAAATAATATAAAATAATATATTGTGATATATTATTATGAATAATATAAAATGAAGGTTATACAACGCAGAAGGCGGCTTCGTGCTTAGACAACTTTGGAAGTTGGATCGAAGTTATTCATGCCGCGCTTCAATCCGACATGAGGTTCTGATATCATCCTCTTCGGGCCGTCCTGGTGGTACTACACGTAACTGCGGAGTAGCATAGCTAGAGGGGGTGGAGAAGTTGGAGGGAGCCTCACCTAGAGGCGCCTTGTGAGACTGATTGCTCCCCCCTCTAGCTATGCCATCAACTTCCGTTTATAGGATTCCAGATTCCTTGATGCAGAATATTGGGTTTTTGGCAAAAGGTTTAGGTTTTTGGGGGGACACATGCTCCAGATGTGGGTACATCTTTGGTTGAGCCCCCCATGCCAACCACATGCGCCATCTGTGATTTTGGAAGCAGCCAGGCCTCTCTCGACACCGGCCCCCAAAGAGTTAAACTCCTTTGCCCGGTCTCCCCCCTGGCCGTAAAATAATATTTTCACATAGCGTGTGGCTACTGACCGCAAACTTACCCCCAAATTATCGATTCCTCCCCGGCACCCCGTGTAGCATGCCGCGGACGGCTCATTAGGAAGCTGAATCCCTTGTTCCGCCCCCCTCTAACCCCCTGGTGTGCGTGTTTGCTGGCAAACAGGAACTTTCCCCACAGATCTCATTAGAGCTGGGTTTGCCAAGATATGTGGGGAGAGTTGCAATCATAGAAAAGGGAGCGGACGGGACCCCCAAACCCAAAACCATTGGCATCGAGGCAACGGCATCAAATTCGGGCACTGGAGTTGGACCCGTAAGAGGAGCCCTAATGGATCAGGCCAAAGTCCTATATAGTCCAGATTCCTGGATCTCACAGTGGCCCACCAGGTGCCTCAGGGAGCACCCAAGACCTCAAGAGACCTGCATCCTGGTGCCATCACCAAATCCGGTGGCAAGGAGTTCCACCAACTGTTCACGTAGGATCAGGTCACTGGATCCTGGTTACCTCCCTTGCATCAGGCATTATAAGATCATCTATATGTAAAATATGGTAACCTCTGATGGACTTTCCCCCCACTGAATTTGTCCCAACGCCATTTCAAGGCATGCCAGCTAGATGCCATCACCGCATCCTGTGGCAAGGAGTCCCACAGATTAATTACCCCATGAGACTCCTGTAAATCCCTTTTATTTCTTTGTTCCTCATTCTGCAGCCCTTCGTTATTCCTTCCCCCAAACCCCCCCCCCCCCAGTTCGCAGCCAGTTAAGAAACTGAAATCCCTTGGCTCGTCATTGGATTGCAAACGAGCTTACAGTCTTTTGAACCCGTTTAATGACACAAGTCAAACACCCCTCACGACAGTCCCCCAAAACAGCAACAAATAAATGAGTTACGAGTGAATCCACTTGAACCAGTTAAAGCTGGTTTGATTGGATCAGGGCCTAATAGGCAACCAATCCTACAGTTCCCAGTAGCCATGTTCAGCCAAATCCTATGGTTCCCAGTACCCTTGTTTGGCTGAATCCTATGGTTCCAAGTACCCATGTTTACCCCAACTCTATGGTTCCCGGTACATAGGTTCAGCCACATCCTATGGTTCCCAATACCCAAGTTCAGCCCAATCCTACAGTTCTCAGTAGCTATGGTCAGCCAAATCCTATGGTTCCCAGTACCCATGTTTGGCTGAATCCTATGGTTCCCAGTACCCATGTTTGGCTGAATCCTATGGTTTCCAGTACCCATGTTTGCCCCAAATCTATGGTTCCCAGTACATATGTTCAGCCACATCCTATGGTTCCCAATACCCATGTTCAGCCCCATCCTACAGTTCTCAGTAGCCATGGTCAGCCAAATCCTATGGTTCCAGTACCCATGTTTGGCTGAATCCAAAGGTTCCCAGTACCCATGTTTGCCCCAACTCTATGGTTCCCAGTACATATGTTCAACCACATCCTATGGTTCCCAGTACCCATGTTCAGCCCAATCCTATGGTTCCTAATACCCATGTTCAGCCCAGTCCTATGATTCCCAGTGCCCACATTTGACCCAATCTTATAGTTCCCAGTATCCCTGTTCGGCCACATCTTATGGCTCCTAGTGCCCATGTTTGGCCCAATTCTATGGTTTCCAGTACCCACGTTCGGCCCAATCCTATGGTTCCCAATACAACATGTTCAGCCCAGTCACATGGTACTTAGTACCCATGTTTGACCCAATCCTATCGTTCCCAATACCCATGTTCAGCCCTATGTTTCCCAATACCCATGTTAAGACCAATCCTATGGTTCCCAGTACCCATGTTTGGCCCAGTCCTATGATTCCCAATACCCATGTTCAGACCAGTCCTATGGTTCCCAGTACCCAGGTTTGACCCAGTCATATGGTTCCCAATACCCATGTTTTGCCCAATCCTATAGTTCCTAGTACCCATGTTTGGTCTGATCCAGTCCTATGGTTTCCAGTATTCATGTTCAGCCTAGTCTTATGGTTCCCAGTACCCATGTTCGGCCCAGACTTTACCAGCTCCAACATTTTTTGGTGACAAAGGGGGGGGGGGGGGGGTCGGGGGAAGAGATGGGAAGCAATTGCTGGATTTTTCCCAATGGGTGCCAACCCTTGGGTTCTCATCCTTCACAAGACTCATCAAAGCGTCTTGTTTCTCTCCCACGTCCAAAACCCCCTTCAAAACTTGGGCTCCCCCCTTTTACGTTCCGATGCGTTTTCTCACAGATGGCGCCACTAATTACCTCCCCAAAACGCTCCCCACTTTTCCCAGAATAAAACTGATTCCCAGATTCGTAGCGGTGGAAACGAGGCAACAAAAAGGGTCACCCTTCCGCAAGGTGCCGCTTTGAGCCCCAAATGCCACCGTTTTGACGCAAAGGTGGCGCCAATTCCTCCAAAGGGGCCCTGAAATGTCCACCAAATCCCACTCCGTGCCACCACGTCACTCCCTCCTCCCCCCGATCCGATTCACACCCCCCCTTGTATGGTGTTGACACTTTCAAGAACATTGCCAAAAAGTCTTGGTGGATATTTTTTTACTCTCCCCCACCCCAAAAAATCCAAACGTGGTTCCTGTACCGAATCGGCACCTCTCGGAAATCTTACCGGTTCGATCCTTGCCTTTCTTTTTTGCCGTCTTCCATAATAAAACTGTCACAAATGTTTATTTTTAACCGTTTTTATTGACAGGCTGTTTTACACCTTATTATTATTTTTTTAATTGCTCAGATCCTCACCGATAATGTGCAGATTTGCCAAGAGATGACTGGAAGTTTGAGCAGAAGGAAATGGGGGCCCTTTTCAGATCTCTTTGCCCCCCCCCCCCAAAAAAAAAAATTGGAAGTGATTGCTGCACTTTGTGGCATCCTGCCCCACAACATGGGGGTTTCATGTTGACTGCTATAGGTCAGCTCAGGAATTTGTCCAACTTTTTAAGTAGTGGTTCCCAAAGTGGGGGTCGGGACCCCCTTATGGGGCACTGCCCAGGATGTTGCCATCTTGGAATGGGACACTGAGATGCATACTTTCCCAGATGTACCATATTTCCTGCCTTATTAGGTACACCAGACCATAAGACGCACCTAGATTTAAAGGAGGGAAACAGAGATAAAAATGTTTTCCTCCTTTAAATTTGTGGTGCGCCCCTGGCCGGTGCGCCAGGGTCTCGCGCAGCCATAGCGCTGCCTCCTCCAAGTCTCTCCAAGAGGCATGGGTGGGTTGGAGAAGACGGCGCCAAGGCCATGCCAGACCCGGGCATGCAGCGGGGGGGGGGGGGAGCCAAGAATTCAGCTTATAAGACGCACATGGATTTTACCCCCTTTTGGGGTAAAACTTTTACCCTTTGGGGGGTAAAAAAGGTGTGTCTTATAAGCTGAAAAATAAAGTAATTCTTATTGAACAGAGTGGGATTTACTTCCAAGTAGACCTGGAGGTATCACTGTGATGTCACATCTAACCACATTATCATTTACAGGTGGATGACATCACTGGGGGAGTCCCAGTCAGTCTGAAGTGCGTCCCTGGCCGGTGCGCCAGGGTCTCGCGCAGCCATAGCGCTGCCTCCTCCAAATCTCTCCAAGAGGCATGGGTGGGCTGGAAAAGGCGGCGCCAAGGCCATGCCAAGTGGGTCCTGGGCTGAAATGGTTGGGAACCCACTACTCTAGAGTAGCGATCATTGCCACGGCTTCTAATTTTATGCCGACTTTACGGGGAAAATTTGGAAATGTTATTCCCTTGTATGGAACAACCCCAAATTCAAATCCGTATTATTGACCTAAGGAGAGAAGCGCATCTCACCCCCACCCTTCAGTGCTAAAATATAGGAGGCAAAATAATATATGTCCCCCCCCCCCCACGTCGCCAATGCAAAAACCAGAGAGCGGTTGGATTCCCTCCCCCCAAACGGCTGCCCACAGATGGACCACAAACGTGGGAAAACGTCCTGATTTTTGTCGGAAGAATCGTTAGGATCTGAATATGTAATTAGCACCTATAAGTGCAAATCAGCAGTTCAACATATGCCGCATTTATCTCGCGGCGAAGAAGACGCTGTATTTTTTTTTTAAGCTGTTAGATGCAAATATAGAGACAGGGATGACAACTAAAGTAGCCCCAGGTGGCTGGTTAAAAGACGGTAATTTTATACCTTTCTGGACATATTATCAATGATTGCGAATGGAGAGGGGGACACGAGCAGCCGTGTTTTAACACACGCCAAGCCAAGAACCCGCTACATCCTTGTGCCTGGCAGTTTCGAACACGGAACGGCATGTGGAACGACGTCATCGTGTGCTTCTCAAACTTTTAATAATTGGGACCCACCAATCAGGACCCAACTTCTCAAACTTTTCAGAATCGGGACCCAACAGGACTCCAGCACATGATGACGATGTTTCTGGCAATCCATGCGCCTATGTGCAGAGAGCATATGGATTGTCCGCAAGACTCGACGGCCTGCCGTGCCATCGCCTCCTACTCAGGAGTAACAAGCGGTCTTCCCATTTCATTCACACCAACGCACCGCCGAGTCTCGAGTCCACCCATAATGTCTGGACCGTAATTTTTCCCAGATCGTCCTTGTCTGAGTTCGTCCTGACCCTAAACCTAGCGGGGGTTCGGGCTGGGTGTTAATAGGCTCGGTTGGGAGCATAATTTAGATTATTCTCCCACAAGTGTGGATATTTATGGCGGGGTCAAATGCAAACTTACCCCAGCCCTTTGCTTGGAAAAGGCCATTTTTGACGGCTCTCTAATGAGCTTTTGTAGAAGAGCCATAAACCACGCTGCGCACTGGCGCACTAACCGCAGCACTCCGGACCCAGACTAGGGTCCTCCAGCTGGACACAACCTCATGGAAACTTCAAGAAGCATCCGAGAGAAGCTAGAGTGGTAGTTTGATGTGAAGTTGTACCGCCGTCCCTCCCACTCCTTGTTGGTGGCGCGCATCAATGCGCATGTAATGATCGGCCAGAACTCACAATCCCACTTCTTAGGGAGAGAAAAGGATTGTGGTTGTGAGTCATTCACCAGAACTGCCTTCAGACCATCTCATTCCAAAATCTGTGTTTATTCTTTGAGACGAAGGGGCACTCTGTGCATGCTCAGGAATGCCCTCATCTGTATTGTCACCCTACTGACATTCCATCTCACCCAGTATCATGCTGTCCTAGAAAGCCGGCAATCGGGTGTGAAAGTAGTAGCCTTCCTTGTAGTTGTAGGGACCTAGTGGTATACCTATACCTAGTAGTAGGAATCAGTATCAGTTCCTGACACTGAAAGGTTCTGCCAGTGGCATCACTAGGGTTTGCGTCACCCGGTGCAGGAGGCCAGCACGGCGCCCCCATAATGGACACAAGCAACCTCCAAGTTCTCCCACCCTTCCTACCACATTCTTTCTACTTGTCGGTTCCTTCCTATTAGTTGTAGGGACCTGGTAGTTAACCTATACCTAGTAGTAGGAATCCAGGTCAGTTCCTGACATTGAAGGTTCTGCCAGTGGCATCATTAGGGTTCACGTCACCCGATGCAGGAGGCCAGCACGGCACCCCCATAACGGACACAAGCAACCTCCAAGTTCTCCCACCCTTCCTACTACATTCTTTCTCCTTGTCGGTTACTTGGTGGTTCCTCGTTCTGAGACTTGTCACCCCCACACTCCTCAATCCCCCCCCCCCGAAATCATCTTCCTCCCACTTGGCCAGACCATCTGTCCATGCCACACCGGGCGACAGCTCATCTTCCGCAAACCCACAGATTCTGGGACATTCTGGGAAGTGGGTGGGAAAGAAAGAAAGGAAATTTAACGGGGGAGAAAAATCTGGAAGGTATTCAACGATCGTCAATTTTAATTATAATGCCAGCTCTGTCAATTTTTTTAAAATCTCTCGGTGGTTTGTCTTGTGTCCCCCCCTTGTTTTGTCGTTCTCTCATATCCGCAATCTATACAACAATGCCATCTCCTGCGCTCACATATATAACTTCAAAGGAAGAAGGAAAAAGAAGGAAGGAAGGAAATAAGGAAGGAAATAAATGTATAAAATACATTTGTAACTCGTGGGGCAACAGAAATAAGATATAATCTAGATTTTATAAATAGTTTTTCCCCTCCGGGGATGGGAGCTTCGATTTCCTTATACAGTATTTTGTGTGTGTCCCCCCCCAAAAAAAAACCCAAACCCACCACCTCCATCACATCCCCCCCTCAAACCGAACCTCCTCCAATCTGCTAGTTTCCGCAGGGGAAATAGAGGCAGCGTCTTCTAATAGGATCAATGTCACTCACACGTAACACAAGTCTTTAAGTTGCCCCCACCGTCCGTCCCCCCCATTTTTATGCATGGAATCAAAATAAAGGTGGGAGATCTCATTGCACAGTTGCCTTAAAAGTTTTTTTTTCCCCAGGCGACAATCCGATCCACACTTTCCTGGGGGTAAGCCCCACTGAGTATAACAGGATTACTGCTGAGTAGACACATGTAGGATCACACCCTTTTCACATATAGTTTTCACCTCTTCATGTCATCCGAAAACAACAAAACTTGTTGAAATGGTGAGTTCAGGAAGACCAACCGGTGAACCTCCCAAAAAAAAACCCTCTTGATTTTAGATCCATTTAAAAGATCCATAAATATTGATGGTAGATTCAGCCTTTTAAAAAAATCCTTACAGGTCTCATGCTTTTTGTTTGTTTGGTTTGTTTGTTTGTTTGTTCGTCGTTGATTGGCATAAATAGGGAAGGAGATTGTTGATTTAGGGACGGCCCTTGGCCGCTGGATTGCTCTCCTGATCTTTGATGATATGGTTCCATGGTCGTTCCATATGGTCGTTCCATATAATGGTTCCATAGGTTCCCCCCTCCCACGTGTGCCCCGTGGTCTGTGAACCTACAAGGTCCATCTCAGCCCTACATTTGGACCAGACCGTCCACCTTCACTGCATAGGAATGTACGGCCAGTTGAAGCTGGACCCCGACAGGAGCATGTCCCGGATCAGCGTCTCAATGGGGGTCTTCCCCACCAGGCGGACAAAGAACAGCTGCTCAATGACGGGGGCCGAGACGATGCGTAGTGACGGGAGCCGCAGGAGGAGGCGGCCGAAACGGCTGGGTTGGCTGGGGTACTGGTTCCGGATGTACTCCTCCAAGGCGCACTGTGATTTTTCCTGGACGTTCTCCACGTGGCACAGATCCGCGAGTCCCACCGCATCTGCAAGAGAGCAAGGAGTCATGATCTATTTCAACGGTTCCCACCAAATTTATTTTTATGAAACGCCGAGGGAGACGTTGTCGTCGTCGTCGTCCCCTGCCTCAACGGACCCCTCACTGGTTATGGGCCCTTCCCACAAAAGGGACTCAGAGTTTCACAAATGAGGGCCACGGCCATTCAGCCCACAAGCGTCGCCGCTATTGACGGAGCCGGGAAGGGGGGGACGATCAGGCTATTCAAAGACGCAGCCGTTCAAAAGCGGCACAGCTGATACACAGACATTTAGCCGGGCTGGGAAGAATGGGCTGCCCATGGCTGCCGATAATAGCCGGGACTTGAAAACTCTTAGCCTGATGGGATCCCATGGTGGCCACCAGAAGGATAAAAGGATCGGGGGATCCGGGAAGGGGGAGCAAAGGGGGACTGGATTTGGGACAGCAAAAGGAGAAGTGGGATGTTTGCCAGACACAGCATATCCCTGGGAGGATCTGGACAGGTAAATAGCCACAAGGGTGTTCGTGCGCACTGTGTTTGTGTGACCGTCCGGGCAGATCAAAGGTCGCTGTGGCCAACTTATTGCCAAATGGCTTGCACTTTCCATTCCACCTTCTATCTTACAACCATGATTTGCTTGTGCAGGGGTTGGTTGTGATCTGGGAACCAAACTCTGTGCATGCTCAGAGGCACTTTTGCCTGATTCCAGGGTGGAGTCCAGGTCTAGCGTAGAACCCACAAGTGGCTGTGATAGATCCCAGACAGGCATGTGCAAGGCCAATTATCATTCCTGGGTTTGAATCCCCGTGGGTGACGCTCCTAGCTGTGTTGCGGTACCATGGGCTGTGGGTCTCACCGCCATTCATGGGCAAGTTGTACAGCCTCTCCAGTGATAGGATCTCCTATGAGGCTACTGAAGGTGTGTGGCAGGGCCTATGACACATCATGCGCTATGCATGATGATGATGATGGCTTCAGAGCTATTTGAGCTTGCGACCCCTCTTGACACACAGAAGGATTCGAACTCACAGCAGTTGGCCCCACAGCCAGCCTCTCTTGCCCGCCCCCCCCCCACTGTGCTATTCGGAGGCCCCCATACTGGAGGCTGTGATTCCTCAGGGCAGGGGGGGCACCAAAAGGAAGGTCCAGCCACCTAGGCTTGGTTTAACCGACCACCCTCTTGGACCTCTAAGTGGCCCTTCCACATTAAAGCAACGGCTCTCTTAAACAGGATTCGAACTCGTAGCCTGCTGACTCCTTTTCTCCTCTGAGCCACACCAACTAGCACAGAATGACCATATGTCCGATATGGTCACACACACAAACATACATACATACATACAGACATACATACATACAGACAGACAGACAGACAGACAGACGGACGGACGAGGTGGCATAGCTAAGTGGGGGTGAGACAGACAGACAGACAGACAGACAGACAGACAGACAGACAGACAGACAGATATGGATATACAGTATATCTAAAGATATGGAAAGAGAGGGACAGACAGACAGGCAGACAGATACCTTTCATGTGATTAATTTAAAATATTATTACCTATTATTAACCATTACATATAACTTTTACCTATTATTACCTATTATTTACCTATTATTTTTACCTATTATTTTTACCTATTATTTTACCTATTATTTTTACCTATTATTTTACCTATTATTTTACCTATTATTTTACCTATTATTAACCTATTATTTTACCTATTATTTTTACCTATTAGTTTACCTATTATTAACCATTACATATAACTTATTACATACAATATATTAATTCCAAGAAGGCTATTTGCTGCCAGCATACAAGAAAAAGGAGAACAATGAAGATTTTTTTCCTGGGATACAAGGCTCAAAAAGAGGACATGTCCTGGAAAAGGAGGACACCTAGAATCCAGGGACCTTCTCTAGCAATTCAGACTCGATGCTTTGTTTCTCAACCATACAAAGACCCACACAAAACACCAAACAGTCTGAAAGGACTTTGGAGATTCCCACCCGGTTGAGTCACTCCAGTGCCCTTGAGAACGATTTTATTTGCCCCACTGATTTGGGGGGAGATGACCCCTAAGACCTTCCATAATAGGGTTGCCATAATTCTTTCCACAAAATCAGGTCCCATTTGCCAGTATGTTAACATCCCCCCAACACAATCCCCCCAAATTGGGATTGCCCGTTTTTCAGGACATACAGCGACCCTATTCCAAGGACCCTTCGCTAGGTGGTGCACACCGTCCCTCGGCCCCCCAGCCTTGTACCCACCCAGCCAACCTGCTGTCCACAGGCAACAACCTGGGCCTACAATGATCCAAGATGCTCCCTTCAACCAGGAGGGCACACCTGCCCCATAGCAGGTGACGCCGTGCCACTCA
Organism: Cryptoblepharus egeriae; assembly: GCA_030015325.1. Lineage (NCBI taxonomy): Eukaryota > Metazoa > Chordata > Lepidosauria > Squamata > Scincidae > Cryptoblepharus > Cryptoblepharus egeriae. The sequence continues at coordinate 7,869,655 of JAREYC010000018.1, read as the reverse complement.
CCTGGTGTGAAGAGGGCAATGGCTTTCAGGCAGGAATACTCGGCCGAGTCGACATGCAGGGCCTTCAGCTTCTCTACCTGCTCCTGGAAGACACGGATGTGGTCCATAAAGGCCACCACCCTATCCGCAGACATGGGCGAGGCATGGAGGCCGGCGGCGGCCAGGAGCGGCGCCACGTGGAGCGGCATGGAGCACTGAGCCGCGTTGAGAACGAAGAGCTCGCTCCAGGTCATGCGCAAGAGGCAGACCTGGTCGGCCAGCTGGAAGTCGGGAAAGAAGGGGATGTTCTTGGCCCATTCGATGGCACTGAAGAGCAGGCGGGCGGCCAACTCACAAATGTTCTCGATGCCCATGATGTTGCCCGGTTGCAGGCACTGGGAGCTGTAGCGCGAGGTGGGGTAGGGCTCGGCGCGCAGTAGGAGTGAGATGAAGCCCGTCAGGTAGGAGTGGCAGTTGTAGGGGTCTCCGTTGGTCAACGGGTACTGTCCGGGGCTGGGCTGGGTGTGCGCCATGCGTCCCCGTTGTACGGCTAAGGAGAGGGAAAAAACACAATGTGAGTGATGTCATTCCTTTGATGGGAGAACACATGGTGTCCATGGAAGGACACATGGTGGAGCACATAGAAGTCCGACCCTTGGTCCAGCCGAGTCCGATCCATGGTTCGAGTCCGACCCTTGGTCCAGCAACCCCAGGCGGCCCCAGTTGCCAGCGACCCCCTCAGATCTTTCATATCACCTGATCCCTTAAACCGGAATCACTTTAGGAACATCATCAAAAAGGTGGACACATTGGCAAATGGGGGCTTCACAAGGTCCCCGTATATTCCATAGGTCACCCAACTTGCTTGACATTAAGAGCCCCCCCCCCAAAGATTAAACCGTAGAGGTTTGAAAGCATTCAAGAAGCGTGGAAATTCTTAAATAGATATACTTTTACTTGCTTTGAACTTTCAACATGTTTTGACAATGTTTAACGTGTTTTAATGTTTGAAAACTTTGCTTTATATTTAGAAAATAATTCTAAAACCTGGAAATTTATTTTATTTTATTACAAGCATTGATAAATAAATAAATAAAATAGGTAAATAAATAAATAAATAAATAAATAAGACAGACAGACAGATAGATCCTACAGGTGTAGGGAGGCGATGGACGGACGGACAGATGGATGGACGGACCGACATGCAAGACACAGAGAGGTGGGAACAGGAAGGAGGGCAAAGAGGAGACACAAGACAGATGTCAGGAACGTCCACATGGGTGTCCACCTACACAATTTCTCCCATTTGTTTGTTTGTTTTGTTTGTTTGTCCTTCCACCATTCCAACCCCGGTTCCTACCTTCACGGCGCATGCCAACCTTGAGGCACTTGGTGAGGCGGCAGTGTTGGCACTGGTTGCGGTGGTGCTGGTCGACGGGGCACTGCCGGCTGGCACGGCAGGTGTAGCTCAGGTTGCGCCGGACGGAGCGCTTGAAGAAACTCTTGCAGCCCTCGCAGGTGAACTGCCCGTAGTGCTTGCCGCTGGCCTTGTCCCCACACACCAGGCAGTCCACCGCCACCGAGGAGGCTTTGCCCTCTGCGTTGCTCCCCCCGATGGGTTCCTGGGTGCCCGGGGCCGGAAGGGCAGGGGGAGGAGGGAGTCCCGGGGGACCACCAGGCAGCTCCTCCTGCCAGGGGGTCGCCACTAGGGCCATGCCAGCAGGAGGAGGGAGGAAAGGAAGCACTTTGCTGGGGCTAGAGGGAAGCACTTTGCTAGGGAAGGAGGCAAGGGCAGGCTGGAGTGGATACGGGGGTTCGGATGGGGAGTCTGGATAGGGTGGTTTCAATAAGGGTGTTCAGATAAGTTCGGATAGGGGGATCTGGATGCAGAGTTTGGTTAGGGGGATCTAGATAAGGGGGTTTGGATAGGAGGGCTCAGATAGAGGGATCTGGATAAGGGAGTTCAGATAGGAAGGGCTCCGATAGAGGGATCTGGATAAGGGGGTTCAGATAGGAGGGGCTCAGATAGAGGGATCTGGATAAGGGGGTTCGGATAGGAGAGGCTCAGATAGAGGGGTTCAGATAGCGGGATCCGGATAAGGGGGTTCAGATAGGAGGGGCTCAGATAGAGGGGCTCAGTTAGAGGGATCTGGATAAGGGGGTTCAGATAGAGGGACCTGAATCGGGGGATTCAGATAAGGGGATCGGAATAGTCAGATCTAGATAGGGGGATCCGGATGTGGGGGGACCTGGATCTGGATCAGCGGGTTTGGATAGGGGGGTTCGCTGGAAGGCCAGAGCTCCAGAGGAGAGAGGGACTGAAGGGCAGAAAGGAGGACTGGAGGAAGGAAAGAAGGAAGAAAGCAAGAGGAGGAGGAGAAGAGGCTGGTATCTGATGGATGGGGGCAAGAGAGAGAGGAGGGGGGGCAGAAGCAAGCCTAGGCTGGGAAGGAGCAGGGAATAGAGGAGTGGCAGAGAAGGCGTAGAACCAGCCCCACAAGGAGGAGGGGGAAGAGGGTCCAATCCAGGGGGTGCAGAAAAACTCTACCTCCCAATCGAAGAGCCCAAACCCCACATGTTCCAAATTGAAGGCACAGCAAAGGTTTTCTTTCGGCTTTTCCAAATTTGGCGAACCCCAAATTCCTCCAATCCCACAGCAAAGGATCTGTCAAGCGCTGGGCTCCCCGACCCTGGTACTTCCCGGGCACCGGGTGCCCACCCAAAGTTGTCTCCCGCTCTCCAGAGTTGTGGCCTCCTCCACGTGGCAGAGTCCCAGCAGAGAGGGCAAGGGACAGGGAGGTATGGTGGAGAGGCAGGCGGTTGAAAAAGCAAGGTAGAAGGGTGCCTGGAGATGGGGAGGCCGGCCATCCATCCAGCACCCAAGGGCTCTCTCAGAAGGGGCTTTCAGGCATCAGGGGCCCGATCCTGAAGGCACTTGGAGGTGGCACCTGGAAAAAGATAGAGAGACCTAGTTAGTCGCCACCTAGTTAGTCTCGGGGGTGGGGGGTTCACAAACCACTAAAATTTGCCTAGGGGACTCACTTTGTTAAGCACAACCAGAAATTAAGAACATATTAGAAACCCTATCCTAATTAGGATATTATCCTAATATCCTATATTGGGATCTGTATTAGGATCACTTAAGGTCATGTCCATAATGACCTTTCCAGAATCCAGAGCTATACCATCCGCCAAGGAGGACCACTGGGCATCCGCCTACCCCCTCCATACATAGCAGCCCCCCAGGCGTCAATGGAGGAGCTTCCGCCCCTTCCCACCCCATAGAGTTTCCATTCTTGGATAACCCAAGACCATCAGTTCAATTAATCCCCGATAAATGGTGGCGGATGACAACAATCGGTGGATCGATAGAAGGGGCGGGAAGGGGGGGTCCTTCCCAGCAGTAATACGAATGACCTAAGCGCTTGGATGGTCTCTCAAGGAATTAATATTAATAATCTCCTCTTGATAACGACACAACCGATAAATGCCGCTTCCTTTGACCGGCATACGCCTTTTCCTAGATTCATATTTATTAATATCACTAAATTAAAATTTATTAAATAAAATATCGGTAATCATAACCATTGATAATCAGCAATCGCTAAAAATAACCATTAAATAATCATTAATAACATGCATTTAATAATTATCAATAATTTTGTGGATATTACCAACAAATTCATAATATCGCAATTCCTATTAATCTGATTAGGAGCAATAAATATGGCTGAACAGTTTATTAGAACTAATAATTTTGCTGATATTACCAACAAATTCATACTAGCGCAATTCCTATTAATCAGATTAGGACCAATAATTGTGGTTGTATCAATTCTTAAAATTACTAAGGGTGCAATCCTAAATATGTCTACTCAGAAGCAAGTCCCTTTGTGTTCTGTGGGACTTACTTTCAGGAAAGTGTTCATAGGATTTCAACCTAATAATTTTATTACCAACAAATTAATAATATCGCAGTTGTATTAATCAGATTAGGAGCAATAATTGTGGTTGAATTCATTCCTAATATTACTAAGGATGCAATCCTAAACATGTCTACTCAGAAGCAAGTCCCTTTGTGTTCTATGGGACCTACTCTCAGGAAAGTGCGTATAGGATTGCAACCTAATAACAATCTTATTACCAACAAATTAATAATATCGCAATTGTATTAATCAGATTAGGAGCAAATTAATCAAATTAATAATAATTGTATTAATCAGATTAGGAGCAAATTTAATCAAATTAATAATATCGCAATTGTATTAATCAGATTTAGAGCAATAATTATGGTTGAATTCATTCCTAATATTTCTACTAATAATTTTGATGATATTACCAATAAATTCATTATATTGCAATTGTATTAATCAGATTAGGAGCAATAATTATGGTTGAATTCATTCCTAATAATAATCCTAATAATAATAATCCTAATTCATTCTTACAAATAATTTTGATGGTATTACCAATAAATTCATAATATTGCAATTGTATTTTTCAGATTAGGAGCAATTGCGGTTGAACACATTTCTAATATTATTACTATTAACATCACTAATTACTAATATATATTATTTAAAATATTACTAATTATTTCTACTAATAATATATCAATACTATTTTATCCTGGAGACACTAATGTAATTATTACCCCTGAAAATCATTACTTAATGAACACCCATTTCATGCATTAGCAGAATTATTAATGGGAATCTATCTATTTATTTCCATTGCTGTGATAGAAATTCAGCTCAATTAGAAATTAATTACTGTGATAGAAATTAAGCTTAATTACTGCTAATTAATGAAATAGCCATCAGTCTGTCCATCCACTTATTTTTCTAATTTTTCATTTCCAACTCCAGGTGGAAACAAATTATCAAGAATTGTTATTAAGTTATTATTAATAAATCAATGAATTATTAAGCATTATTATTCCTAATCATGGTAATGGTGCTGAAATGCACATAACTAGGGAGTAAAGGCTGCAATCCTATCCATGCTTTCCTGGGTGTAAGCCCCATTGACTTTAATGGGACTTACTTCTGAGTGGACCTGCATAGACTTGGGCTCTCAAGCTGCAATCCTAGCCACACTCACTTACTTGACTCTAATGGCACTTACTCCTAAGTAGGCAAGCATAGGATTGGGCTCCCAGGTTCCAATCCTATCCACACTTCCCTGGGAGTAATCCCATTGTCTCTAATGGGATTTACTACTAAGCAGACCTGTATAGGATTGGGCTCCAGGCTGCAGTCCTATCCACACTTACCTGAGAGTAATCCCATTGACTATAATGGGACTTTCTTCTGAGGACAGATGCAGTGGATCGGGCTCAAGGCTGCAGTTCTATTCACACTTACCTGGGTGTAATCCCCATTGACTCTAATGGGATTTACTACTAAGTAAACCTGTATGGGATTGGACTCTAGGCTGCCTGGGAGTCAGCCTCATTGACTCTAATAGGACTTACTTCTGAGTAGACCTGCAGTGCATCGGGCTGCATGGCAGCAATCCTTTCCACACTTACCTGGGAGCAAGCCCCATTGAATCTAATGGGACTTACTTCTGAGTAGGTAAGCAAAGGATTGGGCTCCCAGCTAGCAATCCTTTCCAGACTTGCCTGGGAGTAATCCCACTGACTCTAATGGGATTTACGTCTGAGTAGGTAAGCAAAGGATTGGGCTCCCAGCTTGCAATCCTTTCCAGACTTGCCTGGGAGTAATCCCACTGACTCTAATGGGATTTACGTCTGAGTAGGTAAGCAAAGGATTGGGCTCCCAGCTGGCAATCCTTTCCAGACTTGCCTGGGAGTAATCCCAATGACTCTAATGGGATTTACTTCTGAGTAGGTAAGCAAAGGATTGGGATCTCAAGACTTACCTTGGAGTAAGCCCCATTGACTTTAATGGGGCTGACTTCTGAGTAGACACCCCTAGGATCTTTGGCTCCTCCGCGATCCTTCCTTCTCCCCCCAAGTTTCCTTCCTCCTCTTCCTCGCCCCCCAAGTGGGTGGAATAAGAGGGTGGGGGCTGTGGAGGACCCCCCAGGCAGGGAGATGCGCCCCCCACCCAGGGGCTCACCTGTGCAGCGCCTCCTCCTGCTGCGATCCCCGGGATCCGAGCCCCTTTGTGGGGCGGGGGCTGTGAAGTGCCCCCCTCCAGGATCGGGACCCCCTCCTCCCAGACCCCCACCCAGGCAGCGCTGGGGGGATCCAGACCCTCCTCTCCCCTCCGCCTGGCAGGACAGGACAGGACAGGGCAGGAGAGGAGAGGAGAGGCTGGGGGCAGCAGGAACAGCAGCGCCGCCCCCGACCCAACTTTCCCAGCCCAGCCAGGACCCTCCCCCGACACCCAGCACAACCCCCACCCCTCACAAACCCCCAGGAGCTGCTCCCCACACATCACCTGCAGGGCAAGGGGCAGATCAGACTCCCCATTCTGCCCCACCCTCCCAAATCTGACCCCCCACATTTCCTCCCAAATTCTGCCCCACCTTCCAAATTCTGCCCCCTTTCCTTTCTCCCCCCTCACCTTCCCTTCCATATTCTGCCCCCTTTCCCTTCTCCCCCCACCTTCCCTCCTAAATTCTGCCCCCTTCCAAATCCGGCCCCCTTTTCTTCCCCACCCCACCTTCTCATCCAAATACTGCCCCATCTTCCAGATTCTGCCCCTTCTGCTCCATCTTTCCTTCCAAATTTCTGCCCCCAGCCCTTTCAGCCCCCACCCCTTTCAGCCCCCACCTTCCCTCCCCAGTTCTGCCCCCATCCAAATTCTGCCCCCTTTCCTTTCCCCCACCTTCTGATCCAAATTCAGCCCCCTTTCCTTTCTGCCCCATTCCTTTCCATAGTCTGCCCCACCTTCCAGATTCTGCCCCTTCTAACCCATCTTTCCTTCCAAATTCTGCCCCACCTTCAAATTTCTGCCCCCTTTCAGCCCCCCACCTTCCCTCCTAGCTTATGCCCCTTTCCTTCCCCCCATTCCTTTCCAAATTCTGCCCCCCAGGATGACCGGATGGAATGGGGGACAGAGTGCCCCTACCTAGACCCATTGCATGGAAGAGGGAATTGAGGCAGGTTGAGCTCATCATAGAGGGGTTTAAAGAGCAGCACCTGCCTCAATTCCCTCTTCTATGCAATGGGTCTAGGTGGGGGCACTCTGTCCTCCATCCCATCTGGTCACCCTGTGCCCCCTTTATCCCCAAATTCCCTTCCAAACTCCTTCTGCCCACATCTTTCCTTCCAAATTCTGCCCCCCACCCCTCTTGTCTTCACCTAATCAGACCAAAGACAACATCTCTTGACCTGGTGCACCATTAACCTGTGGAACTCCTTGCCACAAGATCTGACCTCCGTGCCTCTTAAAGGGGGTTGCGCAGATGGATGGAAGAAAAGTCCATTACTGGTCACTGTGCCGCCTCCTGGTTTTAGAAATGGGGTGTCTCCTAGTGCCATGCTCAAGGGAGGGCACTGGGATGTGGGTCTCTTGTGGGGGGCCCACTGAATGATCTGGAGAAGGTGGGTCTGTGGCCTGATTCAGTGGGGTTCTTCTGATGTTCTCCTGGTGGGCCTGGGTTCAAATCCTCCACCACCTGGAATACCAGTGTGCCAATCATGGGGTACTGCTGGTTCCCCATAGAGGCCAGAACCATGTTCTTAATCAGGCCTGCCAGGGAGGGAGGGATGGATGGATGGAAGGAAGGAAAGGGATGGATGGAGCTATTTATTTATTTATTTATTTATTTATTTATTTATTTATTTTCCCCTGCATCGAGCTGGCATCCCAAAATTGAGACACCCCCCATCTAGACCTTTTTGCAACGATACTCCCTTGGGATCTGGGTCCTGCCTACAATGGATCCTCAAGGGACCCCAAAAAGCCCCCCCCCAAAAAAATTGTTTTAATTCCCCTGAAGGTTAGGAGGTCCCCTATAAATTCCATCAGGTTTCCCTTCAGCAGAATATTCATTACCTTAAAAAAAAATCTCTTGAGTAACAGAAAAATAAATTCCTTGAAAGGGGGGTCAGGTCTTCTGAGGGTCAATGAGTGATTTATAAGGTGGGGGGGGAGTAAAAATGTAGGACATCCAAGAAAAATATAGGACTGACAAAATAAAAGCTAAAAATGCTCATTTTTCAAATTAAAATTGCTTTCTGGGGTTCCATTTATTTATTAATTTATTAATTTAATAAATTTTATTAATGTTATTAATTTATTAATTTAAAATTTTGACATATTATTTATTGCGTTTAATTTATTAATTACAAAAAGGCTACATGTTGCCAGTTCACAAGGAAAAGGAGGACAATGAAGAGTTTATTCCCCCATGGCTAAAAAAAAGATTAATTAGATTTGAGTAAATATAGTGTTTTGATTATAAGTATAGGGTGTGCATTAGATTTGATGGCGCATTAGATTTGAGTAAATACCATAGGTCTCTGTGATGGGGCGCACAGGCCAAGGGGTTCACCCCGTCCCCCCAGGTTCACAGCCATTCTTCAGAGCCCCCCCAACTGGGGAGCAAACCACAGTTTCTTGGCTTGCTCCCCAGATGCATGGCCCTCGCACACCCCCAAGCCGGTGTCACATTTGGTATGGGTTGAGAATTTATGGCTGGCACCTGGAATTCACTCTCGGATGAAGGGGAAGGAAAAGGTGTTGGCGTGCCATATAGTCAGGCCTTGGCGCATGCGATGGTGACCAAATGTGCGCGCGCCACGATTATGGCCAATAGTGGTATCCCCTAATGTGGTCCGTACCCCATAGCGATATAATTTCCCAGCCAGTCTAGACCCCCACCAAGAAAAGTAGTGGGGTCAGGGATGCGGTGGCGTCTGGAAACCAACGGGTCTGGGGTAAAAGAAGGGCTCCGGGGAAAACCGCCTTCCTGGCGCGCCAACTCCCTGACACACGACCCTCTGATTTCCTTGTCCGGGAAGGAGTTAATTATTCCCGCAAAATTATGGCCGGGTTTGGCGTCATGCGGCCAGATTAATAAGTTCCTGTGTTGACCTCGTGTTGTTTTTATGTCTCAGGGTGCGTGAGAATCTGGGGGGCCAGAAGACTTTCTTCCTGCTTCCCCCCTAAACATTGTCTCAGAACATCCTCCTCCAACCCCCCTACACCCCTCACATGGGGGGGCAGCTTGACGGGAATTATGGCCTGAGAACGGGATGGGTGGTGGATCACCCAGGGATTCTCCCCAAAGGGGCACCCCGAGTTTGGAGTTTAGAGGAACGGCAAGGTGAAAAGAAAAACAAAATTTAAACAGCATGCCATTAGTCTGTGGAACTCATTGCCACATGATTCATTGCCACATGATTGCCACATTGCCACCTTGCAGTAGGATCTGCAGCTGATGGCCTTGAATGCCGAGCATGGCATTACACTTACACTGTGGAACTCCTTGCCACAGGATCTGCAGCTGAAAGCCTTGCTGCCTTGACATTTCTTTACCCCATTAATCTGCGGAACTCCTTGCAGCCTGAAGGCTTAGAGCTCCTTCCTAAAAGCCTTGTTGCCTTGAAAACCTTTCTTTACTCTATTAATCTGTGGAACTCCTTACCACAGGATCTGCAGCTTGAAGGCTAATATCCTGAAAGCCTTGCTAACATTTCTTTACCCCATTAGTCTGTGGAACTCCTTGCCGCAGGATCTGCAGCGGAAAGCCTTGATGCCTGAAAAAATTTCTTTACCCCATTAATCTGTGGAACTCCTTGCAGCTTAAAGGCTTAGAGCTCCTTCCTAAAAAGCCCTGATAACTTGAAAACCTTTCTTTAATCTGTGAAACTCCTTGCCACATGATCTGCAGCTTGAAGGCTTAGAGCTCCTTCCTAAAAAGCCTTGATAACTTGAAAACATTTCTTTACCCCATTAGTCTGTGGAACTCCTTGCCACAGGGTCTACAGCTTGAAGGCTTAGAGCTCCTTGCTGCAGGATCTGTGGAACTCCTTGCTGCAGGATTGGCACCTTGATGCCCTGGGAAAACATGTCACCTGTGACTTGAGCCACGCATGTCTCAAAGGTGAGTGAGATCCTTCACAAACGCATCACCCGCTGTTTCCACCAGGCCCACCAACTCCAGTAGGGTGACTCAAAATGCCCCCCATGTTCGACCCCGCTGTGTTTGGGGCTAGAAGGACGAAGGGTGCCCCAGCGGCTCTCGGCCTGCCCGGCAGCTGGAATGCGCATGCTGTGGAATGCGGGAAAGCATGACCGAACGTGTCATGCGGAGGGCAAGCGAGGTGGTGACCTTTGGTGGAGAACAGAGGCCAGTAGGATGGGGACAAGGGACCTTCTTGTTTGGCCAGGCAGGCAGATGTGGGGAGGGGGGTCTATGGGGAATGCAAGCCTGCATATGGAGCCCTCCAGGTCTGCCAAAAAGTTCAAGACTCAAGTTGACTGCACATGGTGTCTGGCGGAGCTGGGATGGGGTCGGGGTTCGAGAGCCAGACTTAGATCTGGACGGTCCAGGTCCAAATCCCTATGCTATGGAGCTTTCTGTACCCTTGGGCCAGCCCCTCTCTTTCTCAGCCTTGCCTACCTCACAGGGTTGTTGTTAGGTTGGTCAACATATGGAGAGTGTGGAAGTCCAGTCCTGTGGGGATGGGTGCATGTCGGGTCCGTGGGGCTGGGCGTATGCTGGATCCAGGGGCTGGGCTCAGGGTGGATCTGTAGGGCTGGGCTCAGGGTGGATCCATAGGATTGGGCGCAGTTTGAGTTTGTGAAGCCGAGCGCATGTTGAGTTGGGCACATGTTGAGTCTGTGGAGCTGGGCGCATTTTGAGCTGTGGAGCTGGGCACATGTTGAGTCTGTGGGGCTGGGTGCATGGTGGTCTTTGGGGCTGGTGGCATGGTGGGTCCATGGGTTTGGAAGCATGGTGGGTCTGTGAAGTTGGGTGCATGTTGAGTCTGTGGAGCTGGGCGCATGTTGAGTCCATGGGGCTGGGCACAGGGTGGGTCTGTGGAACTGTGCATATGTTGACTCCATGGGGCTCATGTTGAGTCTATGGAGCTTGGTGCATGTTGAGTCGGTGGAGTTGGGCGCATGTTGAGTCTGTGGGGCCGGGCGCATGTTGAGTCTATGGAGCTGCGCGCATGTTGAGTCGTGGGGCTGGGCACGTGGTGGATCCATGGGGCTGGACATTATGGTGGATCAGTGAGGCTGGGTGCATGTTGAGTCCGTAGGGCTGGGCGCATGGTGGCTCATTCAGACATGCAACCCCTCCCACGCAGTTGCTTGTTCACGTCCTCAACCTGGTTTTATTTGCAGAGAGAAGAACATGGCACATGGACAGCGGGACATGCACGGGACGACATGTGCAATCGCACACCCATTTCCCAACGCCACGGTCCGGCTTGTGTGGCGGGGGAGGTGCAGAAGGGATCTGTGCCCCACTTTTGGGAAAGGGGGGGCCACAAGTCTCCCCTCCCTACTGCTTTCAAGGACTGTGCCAAAGGAAAACTATATGCATGGGGTGTCTGTGTGCAGGGGGGGCTTCCCCCAATCTTTTCTTCCAGTGGTTTTACTACTTAATGAGTGTTTGCCGTGGGCCTGGCCTTTCTGTCTTCACCCCCCAGCCGTGCCCCCTCGCTGCAGAGCAAAAACTGCTGACATTCCCCCCAAAGAATGTCTTCTCGGCCCCCTGGCTCTGGAGGTCAAGGGTGGCCCTACCACTTTGATACATTCTGGCAGGCCATATAATTTCAGAGAACGCCCTGTTAGCAGCCGAGTGACCCTCTTCGACCTCCTCCTTCCCACCCCCCAAGCAGATCTCCTCTGGCTTTTGGTGGGAAGCCTCCCCATTTGGGGTCAGCGAATGGTCAATGGATTCCTAAAGCTGACATGGTCTTCCTCCAGTGGGGGACTCCGAGATCCTGACTTTCAGCCATGGATGAAATATGGAATTTCAATATGGAATTAACCATATTATCCCCAATGTTATATTAGCTGAAAAAGTTGCCAACTTTTTTTCCAGACAGGGCTCCTGTGCCTAGAACCAAGATGCCTATATATCTATATCTATATATCTCAGGATGGGGTGTGTGTGTGTAGATATATATGGTGTGTGTGTGTGTGTGTGTGTGTATAGATAGAGCTATATATATATATTTAGTGTATATATACATATATACATAAACACAAACACACAAACCATATATACGTATATACAGTATATACAGTGTATATATACATACAGTGTGTGTGTGTATATATATATACACACACATATACACACTATATATATTTATATATACACACATGCTCTAGGGGGAATTCCTGCTGCAGGCAGGGGGTTGGACTAGATGACCTACTAGGTCCCTTCCAACTCTATGATTCTATGATCTCCCTCTCTCTCTGGTGTGTGTGTGTGTATGTGTTTGTGTGTATATATATATACACACACACACACACTGTGTATGTGTATATGTGTGTATATATATATATATATATACACACACACAATATAGATACATAGATAAAGAATATATATATATATATACACACACACACACACACACTATACTGTATATATTTATAAATACACACACATCTCCCTCTCTTGTGTATATATAGTATATATACAAACACAAACACACACACACACCATATAAAGATGGAGCCAGGGTGGTGGTTAGGGAGTTAGACCGAAGGTCAGGGTTTAAATCCCCTGTTCAGCCATGAAGCTTCCCGGGTGACCTTGGGCCACTCACTCACTCTCAGCATCACCTACCTCATAGGGTTGTTGTGATGACCAAAGGATTAAAAGCCACCCTGGGCATTTGCTTTGGCATGGGAAAGGCAGGGTAACAATCCCTTAAATAAATCATAAAGAATTAATTTTAATTAAGAGGCGCCATCAAAAATTGATTATTTTGATGAATTAATCAAAAATAAATTAAAAAGCATTAATTAATTATAAATAAATCAACAAACAAACATGATGGTTTGATTAGTAAATATCGCAGTGGTAAAAATGTTGGTGATCACCAGTGTCACACACCCCCTCTGTGCACGTCACCTGGTGCAGCCCGCACCCCTCCACCCCGTAGTGACACCACTGGCTCTGCCCTTATATGTTCTGTATTGTTCTTTCCTATGGAATTGTGACACCCCAAAGGCAAGATCACCTGTGGTTTATCCCAGTTGCCAAGTGATGCTCTGGAATAGTCACAGTCCACATGCCCAGCGCTGTGGGTCAGCTTTGGACCCCATAACAGGATATTGCAAGGTACTCGGGAGATTCCTACCCAAATGGGTGGATGCCCCTGGGGACTAGGGTGGTGCTTCCAATATCAACAGGATTTGGGTCTGGACCAAAGAAATGGCAGACATCCCAAGAGTCCTCACTACAAGACGTACCCCATAAGAAGCCCCAATGTCAGATTGGATGGTCTGGCCCAGCAGGGATCAAATGATGCGTCTGCGGAATAAATGTGCAGTTTCTGGGAATGGGGGGGGGCAATTGGTGCCCCATTCTCCCCAGGTGGGGGGGCATGATCAAACACAGGAGGGTGTTTCACCTGCCACCCCCATCAAAGGATGCGGGGGTTTGACCTGCCATTCTCCACCCCACAAGAAATAATTACAAGCAATTAAGAGCTTAGGCTGGAGGGAGCATTCCTGGCAGGGTTGGCGTCCTCCTTCTGCTCATCCATCACCTCCCAGGTGTTGGCCAAGGGCTCTCCTTTCCTTTGATGTGGGGCACGTGGCGTTCTCCAGGTGTGGTTAACCAGGTTCCTCCTCCACAAAAGTGACCTTTTAATCCCCCCCATAGACACTCCTGGGAATTTGGTGTTTGCCACACAGCCAACGTCCTGCTGGTCTAACCGGGATCTCGATTATATCAAGTTATAGCCAAAAAACCCCAATATACCAATGGTGTATCAATGGAGTCCATGGGGCTGGGCGCATGTTGAGTCTATGGAACTCAGCACCTCTTGAGTCCGTGGGGCTGGGCGCATGGTGGATCCATGGGGCTGGACATTACTGCAGCTTCAATTTTTGTGATCCTAAATGCGTTGTACACAGTACTATTAGAAGCCAGAGGGGGAACCTCTGCCCCTAGGACCCTACAGTGTTGTTTAAACCCTAAAAGTGGTTTATTATCCACAGTTCATTAAACTGGGAAAGTGCTGAACGGACGAACCCAGTAACTGATTTTTATTCCATTAAATTTAGCAATAATGGTTTTGGAGATATTTCATATAGACAAATATAAATAATATATAGATATATATTATATAAATATATTTATTTATAATATATAAATATAAGTATATAATACAAATATATTTAATTAATGTTGAAAATATATGTCGCTGTCAGTGAATAGTTGGATATGTTAGAAAATTTAAGTCGTGGCTTTGCTGTTGTAACATACAAATATACCGCATTTACTCGAATATAATGCGCCATCAAATCTAAGGCGCACCCTATACTTATAATCAAAACACCACATTTACTCGAATATAATGCGCCATCAAATCTAAGGCGCACCCTATACTTATAATCAAAACACCACATTTACTCGAATATAATGCACCATCAAATCTAATGCGCACCCTATACTTATAATCAAAACACCACATTTACTCGAATATAATGCACCATCAAATCTAATGCGCACCTTATACTTATATTGAAATACCACATTTACTCAAATCTAATTAACCATCAAATCTAATGCACACCCTGATTTTGGAGACTGTGGCTGCAATCCTAAAGACACTTTCCTGGGAGTAAGACCCATTAAACATAATGGGGTTTACTTTCGAGTAGACATGGTTAGGATTGTACTCTCTGGCTGCAATCCTAAAGACACTTTCCTGGGATTAAGATCCATTGAATAGTATGGGGCTTACTTTTGAGTAGACATGGTTAGGATTGTGCTCTAAATTAGGCTGGCAAAGGTGTGCGTTAGATTCGAGTAAATACAGTAATTTTTATTTTATATAATTATTTGAATAAAATTATTTGAAAGAAATTTTAAAAATTGCAGCAATGGTAGCAATATCCATTAGCATACTGGTGCATTAACCAGTTTGTAACTGGTGTCCACCTATGCAATGATAGAGTGTGCAAAGGAGCCACCGTGTGGACAAATACAAGAGGCTTGATCCAAAAGACAAAGGACTACAATTCCCAGAGTGCTAGAGGGGAGAGGAGCCCTAGATTGTGCCTCAAAGCCTGTTGGGGGTTGTAGTACTGTTGCCCCCCATTCAGCAACCCACTTCTAAAAGGATGTGGCAAGGAGTTGCACAGTCTAATGACATGCCAAGGCTTCAAGGCCTTCAGCTGCATCTCCTGCAGCAAGGGGTACCACAGATTAATGCCATGCTAGGCAAAGATATGCTTTTTTCCAAGGCATCAAGGCCTTCAACTGCAGATCTTGCAACAAGGAGTTCTGCAGATCTTGCAGCAAGGAACTCCAAGCCTTCAAGCTGCAGCTCCTGTGGCAAGGAGTTCCACAGATTAATGCCCTGCCAATTAATGGGCATTAATTCCACAGATTAAAGCCCGAGAATTCGCCATGCTACGGCATTCAAGGCACATGGCTTGTAACCTGTGATATTTTCCTCCATCAATCAGTCCTGGCCCCTTTTTCAGCTTTCAGCTGCAGATCCTGCAGCAAGGAGTTCCATAGACCCTGCAACAAGGAGCTCTAAGCCTTCAAGCTGCAAATCCTGTTGCAAGGAGTTCCACAGACTAATGCCCTGCTGGGAATTCACTTTGGGCATTCAAGGGTCATGGCTTGTAATCTGTGATATTTTCCTCCATTAATCAGTCCAGGCCCCTTTTTCAGGATATCAAGGTTTTCAGCTGCAGATCCTGCAGCAAGGAGTTCCATAAATCCTGCAACAAGCCTTCAAGCTGCAAAATCTAAGCTCTAAGCCTTCAAGCTGCAGATCCTGTGGCAAGGAGTTCCACAAACTAATGCCATGCTGTGCAAAGAAATGTGTGCTTGTGTGCCCCAAGTTAGGTCTTGCAGCAAGGAGTTCCACAAATCCTGTGCAGCTCATAGGAGTCCTTGGGTTGCCAAAGCTTGCACAGCTCTGCTGCCACCCTGTGGCCTGAAGGCATAGTGCAGCCTCAAACCCACCCAGCTGCAATGACTCCTGGGAGATGAAGTGCCTGGGAGGTTCACAGGACTACATTTCCCAGAATTCACCTTGAGGAACAGGACTGTGTGCAGACAACAAGGTCAGCCCAGTAGAAGACTTGCACTTTTGGGGGGGCTTGCAAGGACAGGTGGGGGTGCTTGGGGTGCATGCATGGGGGGTACTTTTTCCTTTGCAATGCATGCAAAGCAAGGCATCTTCCCCCTATTCCCAGGCAGCAGCCCCCCATCATGCCCCCCAGCCCTTAGCATTAATGCATGCAAAATTAATGCATGCAAATTAATGCATGCAACACCCCTTTCCAGTTTCTGATGAACCCCAGGCTCTGATTTCCAACAAGAGGGATGCAATTGCTATGGGGCACGCCCCCCATGCCCTTCCCATGGATCCTGCATTCAAGGGGGGGGGGAAGCAAGATATAAGATATACTCTATTTACTCGAACCTAATGTGTGCCCCAAGTTAGGTCTCCAAGATCCTGTGGCAAGGAGTTCCACAAACTAATGCCATGCTGTGCAAAGAAATGCCATCAATTCTAATGCACGCCTCTATTTAAAAGACTTGCGATAAAAAAGTTTACTGACGATTGTAATGCACAACTGCAAAATTTAATTGTACTGCTTTTTAAATGATTTTGATGATGATGATGATGATGATGATGATGATGATGATGATGATGATGATGATGATAGGTTTATGTTATGATTTTTACTGGATTGCACTACTTTATACACCAGTGGTATTCAGGCATTTCAGCCCAGGACCCCCTTTCAAATTTAAAACTCTGTCCTGGACCGCCTGTCAAACTTACTGGGATATTCCACCATGTCTACTCGGAAGTAAGTCCCATTGTATTCAATGAGACTTACTCCCAGGAAAACCCAGTGGGAGATTCAAAGAGGGTGGATCCACCCTCTCGTGACCCCCCTGACTCAAGGTTACGACTGCCCTAGGGGGTCCCGACCCCCACTTAGAAGGCCACATTGGTTAAACTGTTACAATACTGACCTATATGTTAATGCCAGTAAAGGTTTTTAAACTTGTATGGCTGACCTATACTCATGCTCAAAATTCGGTATTTACTCAAATCTAATGCGCCATCAGATCTAATGCGCACCCTGATTTTGAAGATATTCGGCTGGAAAAGGTGAGTGTTAGATTTGAGTAAGAACTGTATATGGGAAGGGGACGCTCCTGCCAATAATTTGCCCGGTTCCTTTTTCAGGCCACCTGGTAGCAGGGAGTTCCATCGGCCAACTCGAAGTGGTAATCTATCCCAGGGATCTCCAAAGGACTGGATCTGGCCCCTGAGCCAGGGTTTGGAGACCCCTGATGTACCCTATCAGGCCATAGTGCAGGTCTGAGCGAACCCCGTGCATGTGCGTGCGTGTCTGCAATGAGTAACGAGTGTTTTTCTGCCTTGCAGCCCAGCTCACCGGCACTCCGATGCTGCCCTCCGGCCTGTTGTTGCTCCGCCGGGCACTCCGTTGGCCTTTCCTGACCGCAGCGTACTCAGCGCCAGGCAGCCACACCATGGAGAAGCCGGTGGAGTCATCCATCCGGGCCAAGTTGCAGCAGGCACTGGATCCGCTACACCTGGAGATCATCAACGACAGCCACATGCATGCCGTCCCCCGCGACTCTGAGACCCACTTCCGGGTGGTGGTGGCCAGCCCGCGCTTCGAGGGCATGTCCCTCATTCACCGCCACCGGTTGGTGAATGACATCCTGCAGGAGGAACTGGCCGGACCTGTCCATGCGCTCTCCATCCAGGCTAAGACCCCACAACAGTGGGAGAAGAGCCCTCAGGTGGGCGAGAGCCCCAAGTGTCTGGGGGGATCCAAGCACGACCCCCACTTCGCAGAGAAGACGGGACTTGTGTAAGCCTGGTCCACAGGGCCCCACAGGGCCCATTACCTGTTCTTTACCATCACCCTAAATGCTTTGCCTACAGGGACACCCCAAGTCAGCAAGGCTTTGCTTTTATGTTCTCACTACAACATGGGGTGTCTCTTTTCTGACATAGATTTTGTTGCGGTTCTTTTTTATATGTGCCTTCGATTTACTTGTTTGTAAATTTACTCGTCCGTCTCGTTTGAATGAATCCCATCTCTGGCATTAAAAGGCACTCAGTTTAATTCCAGGGAAGTGGTCCTGTGCCATTTGTTGTCCCCCACTTACTTAACTTCTGCCCATGCGCTGAACCGGTAGTGGGGTGTCCGAACCCAGGCTGCCTAAGCCAAGATTGAATAGAAAACTTCCAGGCTGCATCTGTTGAAGATCTGCCTTGAAGGCACAGAAGCCTTTCTTTTGAAAGGGTGAAAGATCAAGTCTGCTTCTATCACCCAACCTCTGTCGCTTCACTCACCCGTAGACCACTTCGTTCACCCATAAAAACCACCCACCACCTTTTGGATGGGCATAATATTTGCCCCCCAAGAATTAGGGAAATACCTTCCCTTCTCTGCTGCACCCCTTTCACGGTGCCTGATGCACTGGGAGGGATGTTGTGCATGGGTTGCACATGAGGGGCATGTGCACATGTGGGATCAATGTGCATGGGGGGTTTGATGTGCATGGGGGTTTGATGCACATGGGTTTGATGGGGCGGCTCATCCATAGCGTCAACTGAGGGGGCTGCTTCAGGTAGTATATTGGGGGGCCCTGCCAACTCCATCCACTCGTCCTACCCCCTGAATTGGAAAACGATGAATCTGTTAGTGCTGAATATTTCTGATTTTGCTCAGTTTTGTCCTCTTGGTTGAATATTGAGGTAGGTGACAGTGGGGGTAACGTTAAGAGTAAACTTCAGAACTCAACCGGCTTCAGAACTCAACCGGCTTCCAACCAGCACTGTGAAGACGGCGAATAAACGTGCACGTTCGGATGAGATTCGGCCGACAAAGCAGGCGAGATTCGCTGATGGCGCATCCCTTTCTCATCCAATATTTTGAATTTACAGCCACGTGTTCCCAGGAATTTTTAAAAAATCCATAAAATTCGATATATACAATAATTTTTTTTTCCAATCATTTTATTTTATTTATTTTTTCTGTTTTTACATTGATTTTTGTTGACTAGGAGTTCATAATGCCGGGAAAATCGAGCCAAAATGTGCAGAGAGAGAGACACACACATACACACAATTTCCCTTTTTTCCTGCGGATCAAACTTCAAACACAACCGCTCCTTTTTGAAATTTAAAATTGTTATTATTATTATTATTATTCACAGCACCTTATTAGAGGTTTTCCTTCCTCTATTTTTTCGGTTTTGCCACCTGATTTCTAGTCCACATTCCTGGCTTTTAAACTTTCACCCCTCCCTGTTTTATACAAAATAAAACCAAACCAAAGACCACAACTGAAGGCTATGATTTGTGGTTTTTTGTTGCTTTTTTCTATTATTTTTTTCCACCCATTTGTTCTTTACAAACATCTAAAAACTACACCACAGCACAAGGTTGTCGTTGCATACGGACAGTACTACGAATGGTTGTTGTTATGTCGGTTTCTGATTAAAAGAGACCAGCTACACACCGCAAAGGATGGAGAAAGACTCGAGTCGAGAGAGAGAGACTCGAACTCGGGGCTTGGGGTGACAAACAAGAAACCGGGGTGTGTGCTTCAAGATTGGCGCAGGATCCTTTGATGGCACTCAGCCGGACGCGGAGCAGTTGCTTTCCAAAAGTTGGCATCAATAGGGTTTGGTTCCAGATGGGGAAGTAACCGTAAACTAATAACCAACCGTAACTAATAACCGTAATAACCGTAAACTAATAACTAATAAACTAGCGGCCAAATAGGACATCTTGTGGCAGTGAGTTTCATAGTATAATGGAACTATATTGTGTATGGTATAGTATATTGTGTTCCATATATTGTACTATATTCCGTAGTATAATACATAGTATACTATAATATGTACATAGTATACTATATCCTATGGGCACAATCCAGAGTAACTACGGGAGCACGTAAGAGACATTACATGCACCCGTCGTTACTATAATAAAAACCTATGGGAAATTCATATTGCAATCCAGAGTAACGTGTTCTTACTCCGGAGCAAGGACTCCCCGTAGTCACTCTGGTTTCACCCTACGTTCCATAGTATAATAGTATACTATATATATAGTATAGAGTCCCATAGCCTTTGCAGCAAAAGGGAGGCGGCGCATGGAACCACTCACTTGGGGAGACGGGTTGGATGAAAAACAAGGCATACCTGATCCAAGTTTGGTCCCAAAGAATAAGCAGTATTCTTCCTCTTGAATGTGAATTACCTCTTGTGCTTGAAAGAGAAGGGTTTTTTAAAACCGTAATGTGGATGGGAGTTCCCCAGGTTTTCAATGTGAAGGGTAAGAATATCCCACCCCAACCCCACCAGCAGTGATCCAAAACCCCACAAGAGCAGGGCAAGCAAGGTAGCAGCCCTTCTGTGAGATTTGGTGTTTGTTGGTAGACTGCGGCTGAACATGGAGTTTCCATTTAGCTATCACGGCTACTAGCCGGTAAGGTGGCGACCCCCCAGGGGAGGGGTTAGAAGAGATGGCCGATTCGAGAGTCAGAATCAAACACTCCCATATTAAAACAGTTATTATTACTATTAAACATATTAACACACATTTACGACTGTTTTGCTGTTGAGGTCATTGAGGTTTAGAACTGGGGAATGGATTCTCCGACGTCCGGCAAGGATCAGGCCCGGATTTCTTCACCCCTGAAATGCCAACCCCAAAAGCAGATCCACCACCTGCAACCTATACAGAGGTACAACAAATATGGACGGCGGGGGGACAGTTGCACCCACAAAACAGAGACTGCGTCCCCGCGACGGTTCCAGGTTTTGGGGTCCCCCTCCTACCCTTGGCCGGCATCCAGACCGGTGCTGAGGAAAGGTTGAGAGTCCTGAAAATGGCAAGCTAAACAAAGGGACACTGGAATCGATGATAGTTTTGACACCCAAAATTGACTCTATGTTTTTGGGGGGGGAAACGGGGTGCGGTTTGGGTACATATACAAGTGGGAATGGCTTGAGAAACCAGTGGAGAGTTTGCATTGATCTGTACACGCACATACCCACACACAGTCGCACAGACACAAAGCGTGCCTTTTGGGGGGGGGACCTTAAAAAAAATAATAATTGAGGGTTTGGTCGGGAACACATCCAAGAGCCGTGAGAGCCGCGGACACTTTTACACGTCGGTGTTAACACACACATCACGCTTCCTCGACTGGATAGCTGGGCACGTGGACTGGCGCATGGGGGTCACACCCTGAACGACCAGGAGGGTTTGGGAAGGGGCCGTTACCCCCCCCCCAGTGCCTGACCTCCAACCCTCCATGCGAGGAAATTCCCCACCTCCTCCTGCTTTCTCCTATCTCTCCACCCAGGGCTAGGTTCACACGTACACCGAAACCGTGGTGGCAGGAGGGGGGAGGGAAACGCAACAGAAGATGGACTCTGACTGTGGAGATGATGCAAGGAGACAGTCATGATGCCCACGACTCTGTTATACCCCTTTTCCGGAGGCCGGGTGGGCAAGGCCGGCATCCCCTGCGCTCATTGCAGCACTTGCCCCCGGGTCTCCGGCAGCTTCAGAGCCAGCGAGCTGCCCACCGCCAGGGCCGCCGAGGCAAACAAGATGGGGACGGCTTTGGTCACCCCGACGAATGACGTGAAGATGCTGATCCCCAAAACAGCCGCTAGTTTGCAGAGGGCGTTGAGGAACCCGAAGGCGGTTGTCCTGCAGAGAGAGGGAGAAGAGGGTGGGAGATACTTGGCAGAAGGGAGTCATCAGAGCCTCCTTGGGGGGGGGGGAAGCATCAACCGAATGCGTGGCACCCCCTCTAGCTATGCCACTGACTGAGTGCCCTCAATTCACAAAGGCTGAGCCCATAATTCTTGATTTTTAAGATTAAATTTTACTCGAATCTAATGTGCCACTGAATCTAATACACATCCTGATTTGGGAATCCAAATATGGTAAATATGTATTAATAAATATATTAATCCAGCCCCCTCTTCCCCCCTCCCTGGCTGTGTCCCCTGCAGTGTGTGCAGTCACCGCCGTTTGAGTGACAGTGGCAGCTCGATGCGCCACCCTCGGGTTTGGCCTCATTTCAGGAGCCGCACAGCCTCCCTCCTGTACGACAAGGTCTCCCCAAAGGACACGTCTGCGGCACTCGCCGGAGCAACTGCAGCGTCACAAGACAGGAGTGGTTGGGGGGGCGCAGTTACTGGAAGGTGACCCCCACACACATCATGAGCCCACTGCAGTCTTGGCCAATTTTGTCCCATATATTCCATCAGCGTGTCTGATTCTGAAGCCAAAGGAGAGGCAAGGAAAAGGGGCTGGCAGGTGAAATAACTTGGGGGGCTGGGTGGGGGTGAGAAAATGTGGGTACCCCAAGGGGCAGAGACATGGTACCTAGAATCAGAGTCTCAGGCACCTGATTTCTTTAACTCTCTCCCCCCCAAACACACAATCCCTGCACATTTCCAGGCGTCCCTGATCATGGCGTCCGTTCCCTGATCATGGCGTCCGTTCAGCGGAGACCCCCAGGTTGGGAAACCCCCCACTGCCTGCAGAAAGAAGCACTAAATGGCTCTGAAATAAAGTCAAAGGAGAACTCTAAAATGTGATATATATGATCTATGTGTGATATATATGATCTATATATGTGATATATATGATCTAAAATGTGTTATATAAATAACTGATTTTTTGTTTTGGAAGAGGAAACGGGGGCATCCAAGTCTTGGGGGGGAGGCCAAAGGAGGCACCAACGGTAGGGGGACACGTACCTCTTATCCGAGGGGTAGAGCTCCACAGTAAGGACGTCCAGGGCATTCCAGGAGGCTATGCTGACACCCCCAAATAAGCAAAGGAGGGCGATCATGGCGGACTCGCTGTTGCCAAAAGACAGGAAGAAGCAGCTCACACAGGACATCACGCTCGAGCCAGCTGGAGAGACAAGAAGGATGGACAGGAGGTCACGGGTGGACATCGGTCAATCAAACCTGGGCACACAAGTTTCTAGACCTCATGTTTGCAGGGCAGAGGCCCCGGAACACGTGTGATGGGCCTGAGAAAATAAGAGGAACATATCTGAGATCAAGCCAGTAGCAGCTGAAGCCACAAGACTAACTGGGAGGCTCAGGTCAATCTGCATCCCTCCCACCTCACAGGGGTGTCGTCCACTGGCCAAGGAGGAGGAAGGATGGATCAGCAATTCAGCCACCCAAGTTGTACGGTCAGCAGAAGCCCCGCCATCTCCTCACCCAGCATCCGGAGGCGCCCGATCTTGTCCATCAGGAGTGCGGAGACGATGTTTCCAGGCAGCACCGCCAGGGTGCCCAAGAAGCTGACAAAGTAGATCATGTAGGCGTTGTTGTCATCGCTGAAGTCCAGCTGGCAGCCCTCTTTGTTGTGCAGGAAGGTGCTGTTGATGATCCGGCTGTTGATGAACTTGTACTCAAAGAGGTCTGCGGGAGGTCGGAAGGCCAAGGAAGGGGTCAGAATTGGAACTCGGGGCTGACCCAAGGTCTTAGGCAGTGCACACACACATAACTAAGAAAGCTGGAGTAAAGCTATGCCCAAACCACACCACAGATGGCCCCCAGCCAGGGACATCACCAGGGTGGTGCGGCTGGTGCAGGCTGCACCGGGTGACGCAACGTAGGTGGGTGACGTGCCGGAGGAGTTTGATACTGAGTGCTCCGAGCCAAGCGCACATGTTCTGAAGATGGAGCACGCATACTGGGATCAGAAAAGTGGGAATCTGAGCCCTTGCACTGATGGCAGGGGGTACGGGGTACAGTAGGGAATACGGGGTACAGTAGGGGTCTCAGTCCTTACCTGTATTGTAGAAGACAGTAGAGATGAAAGTGCAGTTTTTAAAAAAAGTATTGCTGGAGGTGACGTCCTCGAAGTAACACTCCTCGAAAAGAGAGTCCACGAAGGAGACGGACTTCATCTTGAGGCCGATGAACCTGCCGGAAGCCAAGCGGTGAGGTCAGCGCACGGCCAGACCGAACCCCCGGACGCCAGATCCCTTTAAGCGTCACAACTCACAGAGATACAAACATCAATGCGCAAGACAAGTGCACAAGATTGTGAGGACCAAAAAGCATGTCTGGAGACCAAATCGGAGTCCCTGTGGGGCAACTCACTCAGAGTGTGGGGCTCAGACTTGGGGGGCTATTCCACAGACATGGAAGCTAACACATACCCTACAATCCAGAGTAACTACTGGAAGACATAAGAGGCACTAACTCTGGATTGCTCAATGCATTTCCCATAGGTTTTCCATAGGTGGCCTCGTCACTATGTCGGTGTAGTTACTCTGGATTGTAGCCCTACTTTGCCACCAATATTATTACTATTTATACCCTGCCTTTCCAATGCCAAAGCAAATGTCCAAGACAGCTTATAAAGCGTTTATTCCATCTACTCACAACAACCCTGCGAGGCAGGTAAGGCTGAGAGTGAGTGACAGGCCCAGGTGGAGGATCCTGGAATCATCTTGGGGTACCAGAGGTGCTAGTTCTTGAGATATCCAAGACCCAAGCCTTTTTAGAGCTCTATCTACCTCTATCATCCCAGGTGGCAACTCCGGTTCAAAATGTGCGCATCCTACAGAAGCCAAACCAGCCAGTGGAAAGTACTGGCTAAAGTACTAAAGTACTCCAGAAGTCTCCAAGGGTGGTTCCATATACATCTCATGGCGGTAGTCAAGCCCACATTGACCAACGGTCAATGATCACCATAAGGAGGCCTCCTGCTTTCTTGCTTACCAGAACTGAAAGCAGAGACCAAATGCCTGGCAAGAGAGGGCAATTTGCCCCCCGAAAGCCATCCACTGCAACCACCACATCCGGCTACCTACTTGTCGTTGAAGTATTCCCCACGGTTATGGATCTGGTTCTCCAGGGTGAAGTTGAAGGTGATGTGGCGCACCATCTCGTGGCTGAAGACCTTGGTGCGGGACGCATACTCGATGTTCTGAAGGTGCTTGATCATATCCGGAAACCAAACGGTCAGGCCATAATAACTGGTAGGGGAGGGCAAGAAAAAGGAGCACGGGGAACGGGAACGGGGAAAAATGGGAGAGATGCTTGGTGATGCTGTGCATGACCCAGAGAAACCATGGGCAGCATGGATCCCTGCATCTAGAAAGCTAGGGTGGCAAGGAGAAGGGCTTGAGTGCTAGTTTTCTCAATGAAAGGTGAATGTAGACTTGCAACCCCCAACTCAACCCAGGGGCACCTCTGCACCAAATTATTTTAATTCTACGAGAGACGTCGGGAGGAAAGAAAAATCCCCCCGTACCTCGCAGCAGGTTTTTGCGTTGTCTCGTACCATCGATCGAGAATCCTAATGAGTTTTTCCATCCATGTGCTTTCTCACAGCCTAATTAGCCAGGTAATCTTTAGCACACCTGTGAGCGGAGCGCCACCGGCCACGGTCTCAGCCATGCACGGCGCTCACTGCAATTATTTTTCCTGACAGCGCCCAATTAACAGAGCCGCCGGGAGATCAATTGGGGAGCCGTAATTTCCGACAAGAGTCGATCTGGGTTTTTTGTCCCCCCCCAACCCTGAGTCGTGTTCGCAAATGAGGTGGGTGGCCAATAGATGGATGTGTTACGGCTTATTCAAAGGGCACAAAACCCGTTGTACTAATCAGCGGCCTTTGATTCTCGCGGACCGTGTGGCATGAATTAAAGAGCATCTCCATGTTTTATGGTGGCGGTGGCGGTGGCAGGAGACGCCGCTGTTAGCGCCACTCAGGCAGGGTTACAATACAAGAAGACAGGGAGATTCCCTGTTTTTAATCACGGGCGGAAGGAGAGGAAGAGATTCCCTCTCCCTGCGGAGAACGGATGCCGCTGGTAGACAGAACAACGTAAAAAATCAGATCTAGGGCGCAATCCAGAGTAACTCCGGGGAGTCCTTGCTCCAATGTAAGAACAACTTACTCTGGATTCCACTATGAATTTCCCATAGGTTTTCACTAGGTGGTGCAATAACTACAGGTGTACGGAAAGTCTCTTACATGCTCTTGTAGTTACTCTGGATGTCGTAGTCTGCACACGGTTCTGGAGAACAGCATGGCACAGCCCTTACCGTAGGACTGTACCGCTTCAGATCGGAGGTAGGGAGGCACACTTACCCCAGGCAGAAAAACATGCTCACCACATTGGGAGAAAGTCTTGTCGCAAGTTCCTATTGGCTATCGCTTGTGATCACAACAACCCACCAATTAAAAAAAAATAGGACAGTCGGGAGGCATTAAGACAACACCTGAAAGACATGGTGAACCAAACGGCCATCATCATCAACGTCACCCGGCGGTACTCGGGAGCGAAACACTGGTGGAAATTGGCCCAGACCTATTAAAAGTTGAAAAATATAAATTATTTTACTTATTTATTTACTTATTTACTTCTTATTCGATTTGATTTGCCTTATTTACTCAAATCTAACGCACTTTTTTTCCAGCCGAATATAATGGGTGCAATCCAGAGTAAGTATGGGGAGTCCTTGCTCCGGTGTAAGAACAATTTACTCTGGATTGCAATATGAATTTTCTATAGGTTTTCACTTGGTGATGGCGTAACTCCGGGTGCACATAATGTCTCTTACGTCCTCCCCTAGTTACTCTGGATTGTAGGGTCGGTCTCCAAAATCAGGGTGCGCATTTGATTTGCCGGCACATCAGATCTGAGTAAATATGGAATTTTGATTATAAATATAGGTCGGCATTGAGTTCAACAGTATACTATATTATCCTAAAAATGTAACATAAACCCACTGTTGTATAAAGTAGGGTAATTAGGTAAAAATTATAACATAAACCTATTGCCATATTATTATGGCAGGAAAATTAAATTTTCCACCTGCTCTGCAGCTGCACATTACAATCGTCAGTAAACTTTTTTCATCTCAATCCTTTTAAAATTGGGATGTGCATTAGATTCGGTGGTGCACTAGATTCGAGTAAATATGGGCAGTAAATATGGGTAAATATGGGAATAAATATGCTTTTATTCCTAAAGGAAGGATACCCAAGGGGTATAGACCTATGTCTAACCGCTGACCTGCTGCGAGAGGTTCAGGCACCGAACCATCCAGCGCCGGTACCAGGTCCCCGTATCTGACTGGATCTCAACCAGTTCATCCTCCTGTTTAATAGTCTTGATATGGGTCACCTGTAGAGTAAGAGAGCAGAGAGAAGGAATAGGGGTGGCCCAAGTCCAACTAATTTATTTTGGAGATGGAAAAGCTGGCCTGGCTGGTTGTGGCTCCCTGGCTTAGGAAATAACTTCCCCAAAGAGGTTCCTGGTGCTCAGTTTGGACCTCTGGATCAGATGTGGAAGGTCAGGGGTGTCAAACATACCGAGAAGACCCGCTCAGGATGGCCCTTGGCTCGCATGTTGGTGTCATGCACCTGCTTCAACACCATCCAGGCCTCGTCATGTTTCCCGTTCTGCAAAGGCAAAGGATGGGGACTGTGGCCAATGTCTCACTGGCGCAACTATTGGATAACCAGGTTGGTTGCGCTGCGGAGGTCACCTCTAAGCCACCGCAGCATTGTGGCAGACCCGCCACATGGCTCGGCTCACCTCCAGGAAGAAACGGGGGCTTTCCGGCATGGTGGTGAGGGCGCCGATGGCAAAGACGGAGGGGAAGGCGCACACCAGGACGAAGACGCGCCAGCTGTGGAATTGGTACGCGGAGCCCATCTGAAAGCTCCACCCTGCAGTGAAGAACAGGGGAAGACGAGAGGAGAAAAAAGGAGACAGGATAATGTAGTGGTTAGGGACTGAGACTTGGAAGATCCGGGTTCGAATCCCTCCTTGACCATTAAGCTTCCTGGGTGACTGGGCCAATGGTTCACTCTCAGCCTCACCTACCTCACAGGGTTGTTGTGAGGACAGCTGGAGGGGGAACTAAAGCGTTGGAAAATGCCTTGGGCATCGGCATTGACATGGGAAAGGTGGGGTATAGATAGATAGAGAGAGAGAGAGAGAGAGAGAGAGAGAGAGAGAGAGAGAGAGAGAGAGAGAGATAGATAGATAGATAGATAGATAGATAGATAGATAGATAGATAGATAGATAGATAGATAGATAGACAGATTCCATTTTATTTATATCCTGCCTTTCTTCCTTAAAAAGGAAACCCAAGGCAAACCAAATAAGCAAGTAAATAAATAAATATGCTGATATTTTATTAATATTTCTTTATTTACACTTATTTTTCATATTTTTATCTTGCCCTTCCTCCGTAGATCTCAGGGTGGTGAAGTTCCTGCCCACCTTTTGCTCTCACAACAACCTTGTAAGGTAGGCGAGGCTGACCGTAGTGACTGGCCCGCTGTCACCAGTGACCGAGAAGGATTTTGAACCTGGATGCAAATCCAAATCTCGGCACCATCCCGGCTCTCAAATATATATGCAGGAAGACAGATCTCCCTTCCAGACAGACAAGCGGCCACAATTGCACTGTCTGGGAGAAGGGAGGGCTGGACCGGGCAGGACTACACCCCCAGTGGATTCCCCCTCCCTTACCGTAATGGGGGATGATGGCCCAGGCCATGGCGGAGGCATAGATCCCACCAATCATCCAAAACATGCTCAGCCAACTGAGATGTTCTCCCCGCTTTTCCTGCGCCAGGAACTCAGAGTAGTAGGAGAAGACAATAGGGATTGAGCCCCCAATGCTGAAGAGGAGAGACAAGAAGGGAGTTATCTCAAAGCGGATCGACACACAGTCGACCCCCCCCCCCAAGCAATGAACAGTCCATATTCATCCTGTATGGCTTTCTGTCTTCCCAAGAGCTTGGAGCTTGGGACCACTTTAAAATCAAATCCCCAACGACAAGCTTCTAGTCCTCATGTCACAGCAGAGTACACTATACAGAGGACACTATGAGGACATGGCAGAGGACACTATACAGAGGACACTATGCCAAGTCTTTTAACACCAGGGGACCAATACCATGCCCTATCCAGGCCAAGAGCCCTCCGACGTCCTTACCCCACACCAGAGAGCAGCCGGCAGAAGAGGAACGTGCCATAGCCTTGCACGAAGGAGGAGAAGAAGGCAAAGACGCTGTTGACGGAGAGAGACATCAGGAGGCATTGCCGGCGCCCGAGCCGGTCTGCTAAGCCACCCCATAGGAAGGCACCGACCATCATGCCCAGGTAGACGATGAGGCCTGTGGGTGGGAAAAGGATGCAATTCAAGATTCTTACCTCTAAATGCCAACCAAGTTCCAATCTGGCCAGTCTGGGAAGCAGGACTGGGCCTGATCCAGCAGAGGTCTAATAGCAGGAGGCATCTCTTGAGAGGGCAATTAATGGAACCTCCGGTTAGTGGCAGTCTATCTGGAATGCAAACCAATGCAGGGGACAGATGGGGGAGGACGTTTCCTTACTGGGAGAAATTGCAGCATGCGTGGTCATGCGGTTGAATAAAGGGCTGCTGAAGAAAGCTAAGTAGGAGCTGTTCATGAGTGAGTGAGCGAGTCAGTCAGTCAGTGACTTTTCATTTTCATATATATAGATAATGCCCTCAGCTACTGTTGTCTAGCAGAACATGTCTACATGCCAAGGGGGTGGCGGTGACTCAACACGTGGGTGGCGGGAACTGGAAGGTGACGCCGCCAGGGTGGCATCATCCAGATCCCGTTAGCATCAATGGCCACTGCTCTCCGCCTTGGTGCAGGCAGACAGGCACTAATCCCTCTTGTGGTAGCTGAGTAGCCTCTCTTAGCGGGCTTGAGCTGCTTGCTCTCCTGCCACCTAATCCCCGGATTAAGTCACCAAAGATCGGGCCAATTATACCATTTGGCGGGCGCAGCTGCTTTCTGGAGAAGGAAGGAAAGCCGGGAATCTGCGGCCGCCTGCGCCGACATGAGAAAGTTGGGTGCAGGGCCTGGATGCGAGAGGCAGAGGGGATTAGCACACTCCTCCTTTGCACCGACGCGCATTCCGGACTGCACTGCGGCATTCCAAGCGCATCCGTGCCAAAGCTGGTTTTGATCCCAGCCATGGAGCCTGCAAGACCAAGTCAGTCTGCGTCCCTTTGATTTGCACACGATGGACGCTGTAGGTGTGAACGCACCCTTCTCACAGATGTGTCCGGCACGCATGACGGCCGAGCGCAATGTTCACAGTTGGCTACAAAAGGTTCAATGTGGCCTGCGGCAATTTGGTGTACGGCAACCATGTGGGGGCCTGTGTGTGTCTTGAACCCGGGCCTCCAATAGGCATATATTGGAGAATATAGCTATAGATGGATACATAGATATAGGAGCATATTATATATTTATTTATTTATAACTAGCGAAAACGTGGCCAAGTTGCGGGAGTAAAATTCCCCCGTATAAAAATCCCCCGTATCCCTCCACTGCGCACCAACCCCCATGCACATCAACCCCTATGCACAACATCCCCCATGTTCATCCACCCCATGCGCATCATCCCCCCATGCACATCATTCTCACATGCTCATCAACCCCCCATGAGCATCATCTCCCCATGAGCAACATCCCCCATGCACATCAACCCCTATGTGCAACATACCCCATGCGCATCATCCCCCCATGCATATCATCCCCCCTGCTCATCAACCCCCCAGGCACCTCATCTCCCCATGCGCAACATCCCCCATGTTCATCCACCCATGTGTATCATCCCCCATACGCATCATCCCCCCACGCGCAACATCCCCCATGTTCATCCACCCATGTGTATCATCCCCCATACGCATCATCCCCCCACGCACATCATCCTCCCATGCTCATCAACCCCCATCTGCAACATCCCCCATGCGCTACATCCCCGATGCGCATCAACCCCCCATGCACCTCAACCCCCCATGCACCTCAACTCAATAACAGAGCATCTCCTTGGCACGCAGAAGTTGCAGGTTCGGACTCAGCTAGAGCCAGGAAACATGCCTGACACTGCCAATCTGTGTTGGCAATACATATGCAGGACCCAGAGCCTGACTCGGGCAGGCAGCATGATACACGTATGTGAATTTTGACATGAGAACTAGGTTCCTATCTGTCTGAAAGAACCATGCCTGGATGTGCACATGCGATTTGTCTCACTGACCGCTGCAGCCATAGAGGGTCGAGCATAGGAGAAATTTATTTGACATGGTTAAACTGGGTAAACTGGTAAACCGCACCTTTCCGGGCTCAACCCACGTGTGATCTGCAGTCAGATACCATGACAGAGGCCAGGTGGAAGTGGGTGTTGAAGGGGATCCGTCAAGGCCCAGGCGGTCCTTTGAAGATCCCGAGTCTGGACAGGGATGATGACGAGGGGGGAAGTGGGAAGGGGGGCAGAGAAGATGGTGGGAGAGCCTGAAGGCAAAATGTGCACAGCGCAGAGAGAGAAAGGGGGCTATTTTTATCTCGCCTCCCATTTAGCGCTGAACTGGAGTCACAGGACCGGCCTGCTGAGTTATGCATGGTGACAATCTGCTCGGCGGCGACAGGGATACGGCAGCGGTATTTGCGCCTGGCAGATCCAGGTGGTGGGAGAAAAGGGGGATACCGAGAATGGCGGATGACGTCAGAAGATTGGAGACCCTGCCTTGCTTTCCAAGAATGTGTGTGCGCCATCTCCACAGTATCTTGGAGGGGATCCACTCACTTGTGTCAAATATGTGACTACTTTGGGTCTGAGTACTGGAGGGGGAAGAGACTCGAGGGGGGTTCAGGCAGGTATTTGCCCTCCCCACCAACGGCAAGACAAGGAGGAACAAGATGCAGGACGAAGACTATGGTTGAACATGATCAGAAGCAGACCTGAAATGGACATAACGGACCATAGGGCAGGTCTGATCATCAGACAAAACCAACCATGGGGCAGGTCTAACCGTCAGACAAAACCAACCATGGGGCAGGTCTGACCGTCAGACAAAACTGACCATAGGGCAGGTCTGCTCCAGACCAGGGGGCTTTTCGGGACCCCACCTTCGGTGGGCATACAGCCCTAGGTCAGACACGGTGGTTGCTCACTGCCTAAATCCATTGAGTTAACGTGGAGGGGACAGATCGGAACGGGTTACCAGAATACGTCCCAGAGATCACCTGTACCAATCACAGTCTTGGTCCTGCGAGTCAAAACCAGTCCAACTTCCAGCCTCATTGCAAAACAGAGACATTAGGTAGACAGGCCAAACTTGGTTCCCAGTGGCTCCCCCCATTAAGTGTACTGGTATTGGAAATCCTCAGCAAGAAATCTGGCCAACTTGCGGAAGGCATGCAGATCCATATCCTAAGATGTGGTTCCAGATCCTAGGATATCTCTAGGGCATGTTCACACTGCAGATTTGAACTGGTTTGATGGTTCTTCTTGAGGTCCGACGCGGGACGCGGGACGTGGGACAAAGACATTTTTGTGCCTTTGCCAAAAAATTTCCCAGGTTGTGGAGTGAGGCCAAACTGGTGCAAAACCAGTCCCTTTTGGTGCATGTTTCCATTTTGGGTGATTCAGGTGCAACCTAGGTAGATTTCGCGATGGGGGGCACAGATGCTGAGCAGATGACAGGACCAAGGGCATCTCCTCACCCCATTTCAGACTCCCAGCTTCTGCCCTCCAATTCAAACCCGAGGCCATGATGACCCCAGAGCTGAGGTTTCGAAGAGCAGAACTCAAACTGCTCCAAGGGAGAAAGGCCATTGACCTGAAGGCTGCTCCTTTTATCACTGATGGGGGAGAAGAGCACTCTGCATGTGCTCAGAGGCTCCCTTGTAGGCACACCTGGAACACATAGCGGGTTTCTCTGCTGGAAACAAGCCACCACTGAGCCCCGCAGCCTCTTGATCGAACCATGAACCAGAAGGAGCCCCAATAGCGTGGAAATTGGGGTGGACGGCGGTGGACGGCTGCCAGCTCTGCCGCAGTGCGGTTGGAAATCCGGCACCGAAACGCCAGCGTTCCCCCACCCCGCTCTCTCTTTCTTCTGCCACCCCCGCAAAAGTCGCCCCCCTTTCTGAGCAACTCCTTTCATGGGGACTTAATTCCAGCCTAAGCCCTTTTGCCTCAGTGGCAAAGCCCCAGCGGGGCATCTGTGCAGCGGAGAGATAAGCTTGGGGCCACCATGATTCTGACACGATGCTCCTCGCTGAGAGCCGGGGACGTGCGGGAGGAAAGATGAGTCACCGCCAGTCGCAGCCAGTTGTGCGCTTTGAGCAGGGACCAAACCGAGGACAGGAGTGCAAGGCCCCGCTGGGGATACTCTCCCCCCCCCCCCCATCATGGGCAGCACAGCCGTGATCGTGTCAGTACAGCTCAGCCCAGATCCACTTGGAAGAGGGAAGAAAGAGCATCTCTGAGCATGCACAGAATCCCTGCTCAGGAATTCGAGGCTGTATCCGCTGTTGGGTGCAGGTGGAGGAAGATGGAACAGTCCAGACCAGAAATCTTCAGCTGTTGGTGGCCCTCAAAGGTATTCTCCCTTTTCCTGAAGTGTGGGTTCTCCGACTTTCAGCAACTCTGATGAGCCCCTATCTGCTACTGGGTTCCACTGGGTACCACTGGGTTCCCTTACTGGGGGTACCACCAGGTGGTACCTCATTGGGTACCACAGGTACGCATAGTTACCGAGGGCATCCCTGAAACAACTGTCCTCGGGCCATCCAGACCAAGAGTGCCACCCAAATCCCAGATACAGTCAACCAAGTTGGCCCTAAACATCCTTCGATAAGGACCCCAAAGTTCATTTTTTGAGCTGGCATCAAATTTGCCGGCTCAACCGTGGGATTTGGTGAATCCGCTTTGAAACCGGCTTTATAACCTGATGCAACTTCCTCTCCAAAAACATCCACGGCTTTAACCAAACTCCAAGACTCAGCAGTTGTGAGTGTTAAAAGGGCTGAGCGCCAATTCATAACCATAATTAAACTGGAATTTAATTAACTCGTGGATTGGAGCGCACAGAAGGCTCGTTAAAAGACAACAACCAGGCTGGACATTTTATCACACCAAATCTGTCCTATCAGCTTGGCCGTCATGCCCTACCGCCTTTGTCCCTTTAACAACGGTTGGCGGTTCGAGCCACAACCAGGATCCACAACACTCAGATTTGTCTTTCTCGATCACAACTTTCGGGGTAGCCTAACAGTAGCCCCACCGTCCATGCACCACCACTTCCACCCACCATCCCCACATCTCCTTGTCCACCCCAAGACTTACCAAGCATGCCTTTGTTGGAGTCCGACAGGCACATGTCCTTCTCGGCGCTGGGGAGCACAAAGCCCACCACGAAAATCTCCACCCCGTCGGCCATGAGGGCCAGTCCCAGCACGAAGTAGAGCGTCCACTGGAAGCGCCCGTGGCCGCACTCCTGCAGGATCAGCTCGTACTGTTGTGAGAGCTCCTCTTTCTCCTTCTTCTTCTGCCCCTCTAGATCTTCAAAGTCCCGGAACTCGCTCACCACCTGCTGGTTGGCCACCATGCGCTCCCCGCCTTTGAGGGAATCGTTGCGGGGGATGCCCTGGTACTCCCCCTCGTAGATCTCGTCATCCTCGTCGTGACCCTCGGTGGCGTCGCTGGAGGCCCCCTCGTCGTCCACTGATGGCTCGCCCCTGTAGTAGCCATCCTGGGGTTGGTAGTCCTCATCATCATCCTCTTCTTCGAAGCGCGTGTAGGAACGCTTGGTGTACTCATCCTGCATCCGGTCCACGCTCTTGCCAACCTTCTTGGTGGCATGCTTCTTCACTTCCTTGGCAATGTCTTTGGCCCCCCGGATGAAGGCCGTCCGGTCTCGGAAGCCTTCGTCCATCTTTCCAACCTAGATGGCCAACCCTTGGATCTAGACTGGTGAAAAGAGGGCCTTCTAGGTTCAGCACCCCGGACAGTTCCTTCCTTGGGCTTCCGTTGCCTACCGAGCCACCACTCACACTATAGGGCCAAGTTGTGACCTTCTGGCACGTGGGGAAGATCTAGGGAAGGAAGCTGTTCCTGGGCTACCGTTGAAGGGACCCGAATGGCCGCCCATCCGCTCCGTCCAAGTTCAGGTCTGGAGGATCTGAAGGCTAGGTGGTAAATGGCAGTGCAGCTCCTTTGGGTGAAACAGAATCCGTCCTGCAAAGAGAAAAAATAATAATAATTTTTCTGGTATTGACAAGGAGCAAGAGGGTCAAGCAATTGGAGGGGAAGAACCTGAAGATGAAGAGCTAGCCCAAGTTGGCCAACTTGGCAAGGCGGAGGGACGGGTGGATTTATCAAATCTAGAACCACTTCTTGCCAGCGGCAAAGGGGCTCTGTGTGGGGAGACCCCTTAAAAGATAACTCACGGCAGGAACTGTGGTCCCCCAAAAATAAAGCTTGAGAAATAACCTAAAGAACCTAAAATAGTCAAATGAACCTTATGCTGCAATCCTAAAAACACTTTCCTGGGATTAAAACCCATTGAACACAATGGGGCTGACTTTGAGTAGACATGGACTGCGCTCTAAGAAAACGTGGTTCTTGATCTTATATGAACCTGAGATGGTTCAACCAAACATCTGGGTGGAAGCCGACATGGCCCCCCAACGCCACCCCAAGGTCCCCCACCTTCCACGAACTATGCCTCCCTACAAGAGCAGACAGAGAGGGAGACCATCCACATCCTACCTAGTCCAGTATCCTAGAAGGTCCATCTAATCCAGCATCATGTATCCAACGGTGGCTCACCAGATCCCCCAGGTGACCCAGAAAGTACCCAGATGTCTGGTTTGCACCCAGCTTTGCTCCCAGCTAGGGTGGTCATATGTTTCCGAAACCCAGAATAGTCCCAATTTGGGGGGGATTGCGTCTACATACTGGTACGTTTAAAGGGGATCCTATCCCAGTTTTCTGGAAGAGAATTATGGCAACCCTATGTCTTACTTCTAAACCCAGCTCATGGGCTATTTCCAGCCCTTTCGGACCACCCATGTGTCCAACGGGGAGCCCTGTCTTCAACACGCCTCTGGCCCGCTGCAAACTCACTGGTGCAAGGCCTGTGCATGTGGCAAACGGTTCCTAGTTCTCATGGGCTTCATGGGTGAAATCCAGAGTAACTACAGGGAGTCCTTGCTCCAACGTAAGAACAATTTACTCCTGATTGCAATATGAATTTCCCATAGGTTTTCACTAGGTGGTGCCACAACCACATCGACGTAAATGTAGCATGTCTCTTACGTGCTCCCATAGTTACTCTGGAGGGTATTAAAGGGTATATATTATGAAAGGGTATATATAGGGTATATTAAAGTTCTCGTGTGACTCAGTAAAATTCATTCATTTATATAAGTTCTGCCTCTATTGTATATTTATGTATGTATTGCTGCCTGGTGGGGCAGAGACCTGTGCGCAGCACTACATACGCTGACGACACCGCAACACACTAACAGAGGCCAACCAGTCTTGGACAGTGTACCAGTCTGTGCTATTTCCAGACCCTCCTGCCTGCCTTTTCCTTTTCTACTTCCAATAGGCAGTTTCGTGTCAAAATAATGCTTCGGTCATCACATATCCAACCGCACAAGAACGCAAGTCGCCAACGATCCGCCACATAAAGAAATGGATTTTTACCGACCCACTGGTTGGCGGGTGGAAAGAGGCCCCCCCCCCATCTGTTGCAATGCAGCAGCCCCCAGCCCCAGGGGTAAGGGGGGAAAGGAGGGGTTCGGAAACAGATTCACACCGACGGCTACGAGGATCCAGCCCTTTGCCAAAGCGTCCTTCCCTCCCCCGCGCTACGCCGGATGCTATTTTTAATCCCTGGCAGCACAAACATGAGTGATGATAGCAAAAGATGAGCAGGAGGAAGGACCACACATGAGCAGAGCCTGGCAAATATATGGGGAAAAGAGTTAGTTGATACTAATACTAATACTAATAATAATAACCATTTATCTGCTCACCTGTGGCGAGTCACGGCTTTTGCCAGGCTATCAGACCGAGAATATTGGATAAACTGGGAATCGGACTGCTGGTTTGCATACAATTGCATGGGAACCAGGCCTGATTCCCACAGTCAGACCCCTATACAAGGGGGTCAGACCCCTATACAATCCCTTTCTTCCAGCCTATCTTTTCTCGGTCCATCCTCAGACCCCATTTCCAGTATCTCTACAAAGTCTTTGAAATTTGCTTCCACTTCAGACTCGCTACTGCTGTGTTTGTTGGGGTTTTGACCCCCCCTTTTTAAGTCTGTCTCCCCAAATAAGCTATTACAGATGGTAATTCTGCATCTGGTTTTATTTTTCTATGACCCTATGATCTTTTAGAAATATTTTTATAGATCACATTTAATAAGATTACATTTTATACATTAAATAGATTTTCATTTTATATAGATACATTTTTATAGACAGATTTTATTAGATTACAGTTTATAGATTAGATAGATTTTATCAGATTATAGTTAAAGATCAGATAGATTTTTAGAGATTACATTATCTACTTTTCTAGATTAAATTTTAGCAATTTTAGATTTAATTTCCTTTTTGAGTGATGAAATATTAGCTATTATATTAAGATATTTATTATTTATTCCTTTTAAAATTAAGATATAATTGATTTATGCAGATGGTGTGGTTTCTTCAGTTTAAATATTGGTGTCGAGGTTAAAATCTGTAGGGATATTATTATTGTTGGATTTTATTCTCTATTCTGATAAAAGCCTGTACTAATCACTGTTTCCCTAAGAGTAAACCCCAATGAACACAATAAGACTTACTTCAGAGTAGGTATGCTTAGGATTGTGCCCTTAGGCTGCAATCCTAAAGAGTTAGGAGTTTCCTAGGAGTTAGACCCATCCTAGTTTACTAAATCCTAGTTTCCTAGGAGTTAGACCCATCAAACACAATGGGGCTTACTTTTGAGTAGACATGCTTAAGATTGTGCCCTAAGTTTCTTTATTTTACTTAAGGGATTTATACCCCACCCTTCCTGTGCCAACTTAATACCCAAAGTGGCTTATGAGTTGGTTCCTCCTCTCTTGCCGTCCTCACAACAACCCTTTGAGGCAGGTGCGACTTAGCGACTGGCCTAAGGTCACCCGGGAAGCTTCAGGGCCAAGGGCTTCTAGATCTAGATCTAGAGCTTCTAGATCCAGGTGATTCTAGATCTATCAAGTCTCTACCCAACCCTCTAACCACTACTACGCCACCCTGGATCCATAAATAATATTTATAATGTCTTGCACCTATGCATGGATGTATAGTTGGTCAGTGACAGTAACAATAAAGAATCATCCAATTAATTGAATATGGCTGCAATTCTAAGAATACTTTCCTGGGAGTAAGCCCCATTTAACTTAATGGAACTTACTTCTGAGTAGACACAAAAAGGCACTGTATGCAGGCACTGTATGTTGGGCTAACCCGTAAGAGTTTGTGCATGTCTGCAATATGGAATACAGAGGCATGGATACAAACTTTTGTCTGTGAACGGACACACTAACACACACAGACACACACACACTTGCGAAGAACAAGCAACGAATGGGGTTCAATCCGTCCCTGAGGTCACTGTGGGCCGCAGTCTTATGGGGCATTTCCCCCCCCCCCCACTCATTCCTCTTCTTTCCCCCCACTTTGGCTTGGTGGAGCAGGAAAAGAAGGTCAGGTCCACTCTAGCCATCCACTCTACTATCCTTCCATGTATTTTTCCAACCAATGATATATAACACCATTATTTAAAAATATTAAAGTTTCCACCATTTCGGCCACTGGTATCAAGCTCAGCTCATTGCCCCCCTAGAGACTGCCCCCCGGTGCAATTGCTACCCCCTGAACTCCCATAGCTATGCCAGCAGATGAGAATCAGGGTGGGTTCGCTACAAAATTCCCAACATCACAACCTGCAAGGGGTAGACCATAAACTATAGAGGCCCCTATAGGAGGTACCATATATTGTAACCTCCTCCCATTAAACCCCACTGAACACAAGTACATATACCCATGTCATCTGCATAGCTCCAGCCTGGGATCTATCCTATAGTTATATATATTAATGCCCTCCCCTCTCTGGAAGACATATAGCACAGTCCTAAGCATGTCTACTCAAAAGTAAGCCCCATTGGGTTCAATGGGTCTGACTCCCAGGATTGCAACCTTAATAAGCACGTGAATTCATGTCTATAATACAAGTCATAAATGAGCATCACCTATACATAGCATGGATTTTGTGATGGCCCCAGAAGGGCAGATCTGTGCTCCAAGAGAGGAAGATGATGGGGTAAACCATGTGCCCTTATTTCATTCACACACAACCTGGGTTTTGTTGCAACAATTAGTTATTATTTCAGGATCCGACTCTCAGCATGGGGACAACCAACACATGCATGGCACACGTGCTCCCTGAGCATGTGCAAAGTGCTTGGTCAAGGCCGGCATCAGGACCCCCGAAACAGGCCTTTAAGGAACCCTCTATTTCCGATCTCTGCTAGTCAACCTCCAATTTATCCAACATCATGTCAAAGAGGACGACAGAATTTGGGGTGCAGGGATTAGGGTGGGGGGAGCAGCCATACACTTTCAAAGCAAGGTGACCCCAAAAAAACAGCCTCAAAAGGCATCCCCCCTCCTGAGGCCGAGGCCATTTATCTTGTTATAATTAACGATTTGGCAGAGAATGTTAAATTATTAATACACAGAGAGAAAAAGGAGTCACATGTTTTTCTATAGCCCCCCCCCAATTGATTTTACCCCCCCCCCCCCAAAAAAAATAGGGTTGCTGCAACTGGGAATTATCTAGCCTCTCCAATGTCCAATGACCTTTTCAATATCAAGGGTGGTGGGGGGACAGAATACAAGCAGAATAGTTAGGAATGGGGGGGTTGTGACCCCTCCCTTTTAGCACATTAAAATATTCTTGCTCCCCCCAGTTAGAGTAAGGGAGGGGACAACTCCCCATCTGCAAGCTGCAGAATGCCCCCCCCCTTTCCCAAATGACTTGTCACAATCTGCATCCTTGAATGACAAGCGTCGGACACCTTCATTTCTGGAAAGGGGGGGGGGGAGAGTAACATTAAAACAGGTCATTTGAACCCCTTACCCCCTTATTTCCCCCTCCCCAAAAATAACATTCTTGACCTATGTTATCCTCCTATTAGTTCTCCCCTGCTCAAATCAGGGAACCCCCCACAATGAAATATATTGGGGAAGGTGTAGGGTTTGGGTAGGTGGGGGATCATAACCAAGTGACTCATCTCCCCCCTTCCCCCCCCCCAAAAAAAAAGGTTTTCAGGTTATGGATCCTGAAAAAAACCAGACCATATAGAGATCAATAGGAGCAGTGTGTCCCCCAAATTGAGCATCCTAGACACCCCAAGGTCATTGTGGGCATCGCTTGGTCTCTACATATCCTCTTCTTGCCAGATATTTCCTCCACATCCTACCAGCCAGTAAAGGGAGGGAGATTTCCAGTATGGACCAGTGAAGCGAGCCCTAGAGATGGATGAGGGGAGACTGAGATTGGCACACACAGGCTGGCAAGGCAGGCCAGGGCCACTGGCAAGGTTTTCCAGGACAAAATGGCCACATTGAATTGGAGGGGTGGAAATTGGGTGATCATTGCCCCCCCTTGTACCCCCAAGTCATCCCCAGCCCCCCCAGCCCATGAAAAGGCATTGCCAGCATCCTTACCTCCAGTGGTACCCAGGGCTGTGCTCAGATGCTCAAAGGATGCTGCAACAGGGATGCAGGAGCTCAACCACAGCTCTAGCACTGCAGCCTCCTCCGCCAGGCGCTGGGAGAGTCCATTGTGGCGGGGAAGGGAAAAGCTGGGAGGGAGGAAGGGAGGGGGCAGAGCTGGCTCCCCAGCAGAGGCAGTGCCACCAAAGCCGGGGGTTGTGGGGGGAACACCCCACAGATCCAGGCCGGGGAAGCAGAGGACCACAGATGCGCTTAGCTATCATGTGCTGCGATAGGAGCAGCGCTGTGGTTGCAGATTGGCTGTTAACCCCTTTGGCTGAGCCGCTTTCACGGCTATGATCAGGCCCAATACAGATGCCAGGCCGAGACATCTGCGGCACGGATCCCAGACGTGAGGGTGACCCTGTTTGGGCGCCGGCTTGGCAAACAGAGACCCACAGGGTGCCCAGTGGGATCACGTACCTTTAGGGGCAAAAGCATTGAACGGGGAGCCCGTTCTGGACCCGCCGACAGAACGTGCGGCACACTCTGACGGTGCCACACACACCTGTCTGGAATTGGTGCCAGGGGAATGAATGGGTGGCAGATGGCAGGAGACCAGACTGAGGGACTTGTATTTCCCACCGACACTTCCATGGGGAAAAAGAGGGGTTATTATAACAGCATCACTCCCTTGCTAAGAAGTGGGGCATCTGACCCTGCGGGTAGCGGCCTGTGCCGTGGACATCAAACCCCTGGCATCCAATCTGGCACAGCAGAACAGAAAGCGACAGCTCAAGAGGGGGCTGAAACGTCAACATATCCTCAGCGCACCCTCTCGTTTCAACCACTTATTTGAAAGAGGGTCTCCAAACTTTTTGTCCCCAGGGCCACACCATATATTCTAACACAATGTTGAGGCCCACAAGTCAGGGTTTGGAGACCCATTTTATGCCATTCTAAGCACTAATGAGGACTAGAGCCTTGAGGCACGGAAAAGGGTCTCGGCACAGTTTCAATTCCGTGCTCCACCCTATGGCGCCGTTACCCATCGACAAAACGTACCGGTACCAGAAGGTTCTGGCTTAGATTAGGTGATTCTTCTCGGAAGAACCTTATCCTACGACGCTCTTCGGCAACCCGTAAACAACCATCTCCGGAGAACGGCAAGCAAACGACACGTCGGCTGGCTGTGAAATTTAAGCGAGCTGTGCGGAAAATGGATGTAAATTGCAGCTTCCAATTGTTCTGACGGCAGTTCCCCCCCCCCAACCCCGAGGATCTGTGGTGTGTTATTTAGAAATGTCAGAACCACAAGCGACACACAGAGCCCCACTTATAAAGGGGCACAATTGTGAGAGCAGAAGCAGGATCGCAATTACAAGTCAACAACACAGAAAACATCTTAGCTATGTGGTCTTTGGGGGGGGGCTGAGTTGAAAAGCGAGGCGTGTAGAGGATACTCAGATTTGCACCGTTCCCCCCTCCGCAAGGGAATCCGTTCTTCAGGATGGAAGGCACACCATGGATGGAAGTACCCATACCATCCTATACTAACCAGTCATCCTATACCATCCTATACTAACCAGTCACTCGGGGCCTGCACAGCGCCCCTTCTTGCTGCCCAGGGACAACTGTACTTTAATGTGCCATCAAATCTAATGCGCACTCTAATAAGCAAAATTAATATTAATGCATTTAATATTAAGATAATGCATTTAATATTAATATAAAGCAAAATTTGTATTAATGCAAATCCAATTAGCCATCAAATCTAATGCGCATCTTATTTTGGAGACTGGATTCAGTTGAAAAAGATGTGAGATTTGAGTAAATACAGTATTTTCAAGTCTCCATGAGTCCCACAAGCTGGGATCTTGGACCTCTTTGCTAGAGAAGCAAAGAAGCCCCTTTGCTTCGATACCACTCACATTTTCGGAGCCACTTTCTTTCCAAAACAAGACACGGAGAATTGCACGCAGTGGTGCAATCACTGGCGTCGCAACACTCTGGACACCGGAGCCTGGCGTTGGAGAAAAGCTGCTATGGCACAGGCCATCTCCAACAACCTCGGTGATGATGCCCATGGTAAAGTGGCCCTCGGGCACCTGGCACAGTCTTGAAAAATGCACTGCCAACGTACACCTGGGTGCATCACTCAATTCTCCTTTAGTCTAGGCCACTCAGACCCTCTTGTGGGCAGGTGGCTCAACAGCTGCTAGCTTTGTTGGGGGGGGGGGAGTCCTGGCAGCCAAAATGCCAAGCTCCCCCCTCTCCAAAACCCACGTCTACATCACAAGGCAAGAGCCGCACACAGCACAGGAGGATCCAACTGTCTGACTCACAACCTACAAACAAGTTCCTCGCCCCACTTGCAGAAATTTTGCCTTGGCGTCATCCTGGAGGTTTGGGGTAGGGATACCTAGCGGTTAGGAACAAGCCATGCAATTCTGGGCATGGGAACACTCCATCGGGGGAACTCAATACAGGGCAGGGGAACCCTACCAGGCCAAGATAACCTGTGGCATAGCCTGCAATCCTCAACACACTGTCCTGGGAGTAAACCCCATTGAATATAATGGGACTTGTAAATTCCCAGGCATAGGATTGCATCCATAGTCTGAAGACAAGCATAGGATTGCATCCATAGTCTTTTACCCTTCTACAGTCAATGCAGGGTGCAATCCTAACCTAGGCTCACCCACTCCATGT
Organism: Cryptoblepharus egeriae; assembly: GCA_030015325.1. NCBI lineage: Eukaryota > Metazoa > Chordata > Lepidosauria > Squamata > Scincidae > Cryptoblepharus > Cryptoblepharus egeriae. The sequence continues at coordinate 7,826,198 of JAREYC010000018.1, read as the reverse complement.
TCCTGTGGTGTTGTGGGGAGGCTGACACATCTGTGCACTGGCTTAACCGCATCCCCCCCCCCCCACAAGTGGCGCAGATGTGTCTTACAGCACATTTGTGACACTCCCACACCAGCACAGGACTTGTGCCAGAACCTATGCCAGCCTAACTAGGGTTAGGATTGCAGCCATAGTCACTGATGTTCCCAACCCTTGTCTCAAGCGCCTTTTCCTCCCCGTACAAAACACATTGGAGTAGAGAAGGAATGTCTAATCCCATCCCCCTAAAACGAACTGGGGAGCAAGGAGCACAACAACTTATGGGAATAACTACGGGGAGTCCTTGCTCTGGTGTAAGAACAATTTACTCTGGATTGCAATATGAATTTCCCAAAGGTTTTCACTAGGTGGTGCCGTAACTACCACCACTACTAGGTGGTGCCATAACTATGGGTGCACGTAATGTCTCTTACATGCTCCGGTAGTTACTCTGGATTGTAGGGTTATTTCCAAATTTAGACTTTATTGGGGGAAGAGAGGTAAACACCTTTCCAACATCTCATCGGAGCCTTCCCAGGTTGTCAGGAAAGGTGTCAAATTTTCTGTACTCGACTTTCTCCCCCAACGCCCCCCACCCCAAGCTGACTAAATTATCGGTTCCAACATTATCATAACAAGATGATGAGGAACACTGCAAATTAGACCCTCTTCTCCCCTCCCCGGCACAACTTCTGGCACTGGCCTCCTGGGGTTACTCATCAACCCTTTTTCCTCCACTTGGTGAGTCAGGCACTGACAATTACCATATATATTCAAATCTAACATGTATCTTATAGCTGAACTATGGGCAAAATCCAGAGTAACTCCGGGGAGTCCTTGCTCCGGTGTAAGAACTTACTCTGGATTCCAATATGAATTTCCCACAAGTTTTCACTAGGTGGTGCAGTAACTACAGGTGCACATAAAGTCTCTTACGTGCTCCCGTAATTACTCTGGATTTGGGGGTTAGTCGCCAAAATTGGGGTGCACATTAGATTTGACTGCACACTAAATACAGTAATTTGATTATAAGCATAGGACAGTTTACTATATTGTACTAAAAATGTTACATAAACCTATTGTTGTATAATAGGGTTAAATTGTATAATAGAGTTAAATTGTATGTATAATTGTTCTGCAACAGGGTAAAAATCATAATACAAACCAATAGTCTTATTATTATTGTCATATAACTTGTTGTATGCAATAAACCCTACAATCCAGAGCAACTACGCGAGCATGTAAGCAACATTACATGCACCTGTAGGTCCTGCACCACCCAGTGAAAACCTATGGGAAATTCATATTGCAATCCAAATTGTTCTTACACCGGAGCAAGGACTCCGCGCAGTTACTCTGGATTGAGCCCAAAATTAAATTTTGCACCTGCTTTGCAGCTGCACATTACAACTGCCAGAAAACATTTTTTAGGCTGCAATCCCAAAGACACTTTCCTGGGAGTAAGACCCATTGAACATAATGGGGCTTACTTTTGAGTAGACACAGTTAGGATTATGCTCTTAGGCTGCAATCCTAAAGGCACTTCCCTGGGAATAAGACTCATCAAACACAATGGGGCTTACTTTTGAGTAGATGGGATTAAGATTGTGGACTTAGGGTGCAATCCAGAGTAACTATGGGGAGTCCTTGCTCCTATGTAGGAACAATTTACTCTGGATTGCAATATGAATTTCCCATAGGTTTTCACTAGGTGGTGCAGTAACTACGGGTGCACATAATGTCTCTTACGTGCTCCCGTAGTTACTCTGGATTGTAGGGTTAGTCTCAAGCCTTTTAAAGTAGGGGTGAGCATTAGATTCAATGGCACAGCAGATTCCAGTAAATATGGCATATGATCAAAAGTATAGGCAAGTATTTAGTTTAATTTTTCTATATTGTCCTAAAAATGTTACATAAACCCCTTGTCGTATAAAGTGGTGCAGTTGGGTAAAAACCATAACATAAACCAATTGTCATATTATTATTGTCATATAACTCATTGTATGCAGCAAAATTATATTTTGCACCTGCACATTAGAAGCACCAGTAAATATTTAATATTTTATATATTAAAATATATTGTATATATTTAATATTGAATTATATTAAATATTTTTTATCTCATGCCTTTTTTCAGTAGGTGTGCACATTCGATTCAATGGCACATTTGAGTTGAATAAATATGGGTATTTCACCCTCCTATGGAAGTTGGGAACCACCAGCCTGGATTCGGCCCCCAGCTTAGCAGGTGGTATTTCCCTACAAGGGACTTTTCCCAAAGGGCAGCCCCATGGGAGATGCTCCCCCCACGTCTCCTATCCTTGCAAGAACGGGTTTGAACGAGAACAAGCCCCATAGCATCTCAAGAATATGGAAGCAGAAAGGTCTTTTAGTATCATTTGTTGCAAATTTATTTGATTTACATCTTTCCAGGCAACATTTGGGGTCCTTTATCTCAATATTTTTTAAATTGGGGAGCGCGTTAGATCCGATGGCACATTAGATTCGAGTAAGTGGGTACCACCAATGAAAGAAACCCACCATCAAGGAGACTCTTCCCAAACTTTTATTTGAAAACGGGATTTCCTAAGTTGGGTTTTACAAAGAGGAATAATAATTAAAAAAAATTAAAAACAGCTTTACAGGGTAGGGGGGGCTAAAGAAACAGAATAGTGAGATTAATGGGGAGACCTACTGGAGCAGGTACTGGTTTTACCACAGAAGGGAGGATATCGGAAAGGGCCAGAGCAACACTCTGGTTGGATGGTCGGAATGTGTGTCCAAAAAAGAAAGCAAAGGACCAGAAATGGATCTTCCAGGGCACAAAGGAACTTCACAGCACAGGCCTGTGGTGCTTTCTTGTCTATGGGGGGAGAGGTCCTCGCATGGGCCCCCGGGGAGGTACTAGGGGTCTCTGGGCTGGGCGAGGAGGAAGCGGGATTCGCTGGTAGCCGTACGGAGGCGGTCGAGGAGGGCCGCTGTATCCATGGGGTGGCATCAAGGGAGGTGGCCCACGCATCCCGTGGGGGGGCATGGGGCCTGGGTGACCTGGAGGAACAAAAACAAACCAAAGTTAGGCGACACCCAAAGGTGCAACCGAGTAGCTAGAAGGACGAGGCAACCCTAATTTCCTCGTCAAGCTACCCCCATCTCCCTGAATGACTTATTAGCACTCTATCTATCTATCTATCTATCTATCTATCTATCTATCTATCTATCTATAGAATTAGATAGATAGATATAAACTTTATAATTCACTCGTGCACATGCAAAAATTCTATATCTTTAGATTGACCTTCAGTTGCTTTGAAGCAACTCCAAACATAACAGAGATGAATTAATAAATAAAGCATTAATAAAGAAAATGGCCTACATGGTTAAAACCCAGAGTTTCTTCCAAACTGGCATTGACTGCACTCCCCAACCCTTACCCTGCACTTACCCATTGGCGATCCGAAATGTGGCCCCCGAGGAGGCATCCCCATTGGCGGTGGCCCAGGGTGGGGCATGCCGGGTGGAGGACGAGGTGGTGGCTGGCCTCCTGCCCCCGGTGGCCCTGGGTGGTGCGGGCCCATTCCAGGCATTCCATGATGGACCTGCATCTGAGGCATTCCTGGGAACAGCAACGTAACAATAACATAAGTTATTGTTGGAGTACGAGAGAAGCACTGTTTGGTCTGCAGTGGTGATTTTTGGAGGGCACCAAAGCACTCCCAGCACATTCTCAGGGCTTGTTATTGTGAGAATGCCCTGCTACTTGACCAGCCCACTCCAACCTCCTAAGGGAGAGGCAGCAAATGGTGCCCCACGCAACGGAGCTCGCTGCAACTCCCTGAAGTTGAATAAAGACCACCCGTGTATCACACATACCTGGATGCATCCCTCCAGGAGGGAACGGGTGTGGATGTGGAGGGTGTCCCCCACCAGGAGCACTTCCACCAGGAGGTCCGGGGGCACCAGCGCCTGGCGGCATAGGTGGGGGTGGCATGGCTGGAGGCATTCCTGGGGGTAGGGCTCCCGGGGGTGGCACTGGTGGAGGGAACGAACCGGGTGGTGGAATGCCTGAAACAGAAAAAAACACCAGTGATTTTCAACCTTTTTCATCATGGTGCACCGACAAGGCACTAAAAATTTCAAGGCGCATCTTTAGTTTTTTAACCATTGACAAGGCACACCATGCTGCAGGAAGGGGGCTCAAATCCCCCAACGAGCCTTCTCAAAGTCCTGCAGCACACCTACAGACCATACGCAGGACACCAGTGTGCCATAGAACAGCGGCTGAAATTCGCTGGAATAGGGGGGTACAGACTGTGAGAATAGGGCGTACAGACTGAAGGACAGACTCAGAAATTCTGGCCCCAACCCGAGCAGATTTGCTGGCTCACCTGGTGGGGTGACTCCTGGCCCCAAGGTGGTGACGACCGGTGTGGGCACCGATGGTGGGGGAGGTGCGTCGGCAAAGAGTTGGTGAGGCCGGTCTGCCTGCGAGAGGGGGTTCTGTGCCGCTAGGAGGCGCTCCGCGGCCGATCCATGCCTCTCACCCTTGGAGTCCTTCTTGAAGGCGTAAGAGACGGTGATGGGCCGGTTGCAGAGGTACTGTCCGTTCATGGCCTCAATGGCCGCATCTGATGCATCGAAGCTGGCAAAGTTGATGAAGGCGTAGCCTTTGGAGTTGCCCGTATCTGGGTCGCGCATGATCTTGGGAGTCTGCAGGATGACGCCGAAGGCGCTGAAGGTATCGTAGAGAAGTTTCTCGTCAATCTCTGGGTCCAGGTTGCCGATGAAGATGTTGGCGCCCACGTCCAGGTTCTTGTTGTGTGCCGATGCCTTATTCACCCGGATGGGCTTCCCGTAGAGCTTGATCATGTTCATGATCTTGATGGCGTAGTCGGCATCTTCTTCACTGAGGAACTCCACAAACCCATAGCCTGCAAGTACAGTTAGAGAAGCACTAGCTCAGCAAAGCTATGGCTCATCAGTTTTCACATCACCTTTGGCCTTCCCATGGATACCCTATGGATACCCCTATGGATACCCCTACAGATACCCCATGGATACCCCATGGATACCCACACCGTTGCCCACACATGAAGGGCCTCTCAACTTTTCAGCCAAAGGACTGCTTCAAATAACCGTCACAGCGCCGCAGATCGGAATAAATACTGTATTTTAAATATAGAATTATATATATATATGTGTGTGTGTGTGTGTGTGTGTGTGTGTGTGTGTGTGTATATATATATATATATATATATATATATATATATATATATATATATATATATATAGTAAAACCATAGATTGAGAGTAATTTGGATTGAGAGAATTTTGCAAGACAAACATTTTCTGATAAACTGACTTGATATACAACTGACATCTTGATAAACGAGCCTGGCTGGGATACAGCCGGTTTCGACACTCCACCAGCAACTCCTCAGCTTCTGACAGACCAGCCTATGCATGTCTACTCTGCAGGAGCTGAGCTCTTTATGGGGCAGTTAGCAGGTACCTTGCAAACTGCAGCAACCCACAACCCTGACCGTACTCCTGGGAAGGGTCCGACTGGGGATGTGAATGAAACCAGCACAAAATTGTTCGCTGTGTATTTATTATTATTATTATTATTATTATTATTATTATTATTATTATTATTATTATTATTATTATTAATAATAATAATAATAATAATAATAATAATAATAATAATAATAATAATAATAATAATAATAATAATAATAGCAGCTAACACACAAAGCATAGAAATAAAGCACACTCCTAAATGGACCCGCATCCCATTCTCTCACCCCATCTTCCAGTTGTGGTGGGTCAACTATGCTGGGACCAGTTGCTGGTTGCGGGCTGGTTAAAGGCAAACTACAGTCCACATCTGGCCCCCATCCTGGGGTTTGCAAAACCCTACCTCAAAACCGAGTATGGCTGCAATCCTATACATACATTCCTTGGAGTAAGTCCCATTGAATTCAACAGGACTTATTTCTGAGTTGCTATGCACAGAGTTGTGACCGGTTTCACCCTGGAAGCTTCACCATCCTGAAGGTATGAATATATTATATGGGCCAAAGGCTGCAACCTGAAAGACACTTTCCTGGGAGTAAGACCCACTGAAGACAATAGGGCTTACTTTTGAGTAGACCTGATACAGAATACAATGGATCTTGCTACCAAGTAGACGCAGATAGTTCAAGGCGGAAGGAGAAGGATGTGCCACTCACCTTGATGCTGGCCAGTCACTCTGTCCTTGGGCATGTGGGTGTTGACCACTGGGCCGGCCTGGAGGAAGAGCTCCCACAGCAGAGGCTCACTCACTTTCTCATCCAGGCCCCCGACATACACAGTAGCATCTGGAAGAGACAGGCAGGCACAGTTACGGGGATGAAGAGCTGTCCTGACCCACAGAGGCACCACCTGGACTCTCTAGGGAGGGAAACTCTGCTCATGCTCAGAGGTGCTGTGGAGGATGACACCGGTCTTGTGGCAACTTAACAGAGGTGGTGACGGGGAAACATGGCTTTTCCAGACCAGAGCCTTTCTGCACATGCTCAAAGGCGATGTGGGGGGTAACACATATGCTGTACAGGTAGGGGTACTCTGCTCATGCTCCGAGGTGCTGTGGAGGATAACATCTAGCATATGCTGGCAAGGGCATTCTGCACATGCTCAGATGCTCTGTGAGGGAACACCTCTTCTGCCTCAGGCAGGGACTTTAAAGATGCTGCGGAAAATAACATCTGTACTCTGCAGACAGGTGGACTCTGCACATGCTCAGAGGCACTGTGGGGGAGGACATTCCAGGCAGGGCACTCTGTCCAGCAGAGGGTAACATCTGTACTATGCAAACAAGGGCACTCTGCACATGCTCAGAGGCACTGTGGAGGCAATACGTGTGCTCTCTGGGCAGGGCATTCAGCATATTCTCAGAGGCTATGTGGAGAAAGACCTGTGGCTCTCTAGACAGGGCACTCTGAACATGCTCAGAGGTACCGTGGAGGCAATACATGTGCTATCTGGGCAGGGCACTCTGCACATTCTCAGAGGCTATGTGGAGCAAGACCGGTGGCTCTCTAAGCAGGGCACATTACGCACGCTCAGAGGCACTGTGGAGGCGATACATGTACTCACCAGGCAGGGCACTCTGCTCATGCTCAGAGGCACAATGAAGGGGGCATCCCTTCTCTTCAAACAGAGGCACTCTGCACATGCTCAGAGGCTAAGTGGGGCAAGACTGTGGCTCTCTAGGCAGGGCACATTACGCATGCTCAGAGGCACTGTGGAGGCGATACATGTACTCTCCAGGCAGGGCACTCTGCTCATGCTCAGAGGCACAATGAGGGGGGCATCCCTCCTCTTCAAACAGATGCACTCTGCACATGCTCAGAAGCTAAGTGGAACAAGACTGTGGCTCTCCAAGCTGGGCGCTCTGCACATGCTCAGAGGCACTGTGGGGGACGGCATTCCAGATAGGGCACTCTGTCCATGCAGAGCTGCAGCAGAGGGTAACGTCTGTACTGTGCAAACATGGGCACTCTGCACATGCTCAGTGTGTGTACACTCTGCTGTGAGGGGGCACCCCTCCTCTTCAGGCAGAGGCCCACTCTGCACATACTCAGAAGCTATGTGGGGCAAGACTTGTGGCTCTCCCAGGAGGGAACTCTGCACACGCTCAGAGGCACTGTGGAGGCAATACATGTACTCTCCAGGCAGGGCACTCTGCTCATGCTCAGAGGGGCTGTGAGGGGGCACCCCTCCTCTTCAGGCAGAGGCACTCTGCACATGCTCAGAGGCACTGTGAGGGCAACGCCTGTGGCTCTCCAGGCAGAGTACTCTGCTCATGCTCGGGGCACTGTGGAAGAAGCCCCCCTCCCCCAGCACGGGCACTCTGTCCATGCTCAGAGGCTCCCTTCCTCTCTCCCTCCGCGAGGCTCACCTTGGTTCCGCTCGGAGATGGGCCCCGCCGCCATCTTAGCCCGCGCCTTCCCGGCTAACCCACCCCGCCCCCTCCTCGACCGCACTTCCGGTACACACAGGAAATACGTCACGGAAGGGCAAGCGAAGGCGCCTCGGCGGCCATCTTGTTAACGGGCGAAGCCGTTGGTGACGTCACCACCGACCGTGAGGAGAGAGAAAAAGCTCATTTTTTCGGAGGAGGAAAGCGCCATTCTTTAGGGTTTTTGAAAGCCTCACGCGACGCCTCGTCCTTTAGAATTTATTTTGTAAGGAAAAATGCCGAGGGTGACGTTACGTGACGTCACTTCCGTTCGGGGAAACAAGTGGGCGTGGACGCTCTAGCCTGACGCAATTTTATGGTGGCGCGTGGAGGACTAAGAGAAGGGAAGGGCGGGGGGAGGAGCGCGAGCCAATCAGAGCGCGTGCCGCCTCAGAGGCCTTTGCTGGGAGACAGCATGGTTGGGTGTCTCCTGGTAGTGCAGTGCAGAGCAGCTTTTAAGCCTTAAGCCACGCCCCCTCCCCTTCCCCAGCCCCTCCCCCTGCCCTGACTGGAAAGATCACACTGACACACACTGACAGACACACAACACACACACACTGACAGAGACACACACAGACACAAACACACCACACACACACTGACAGAAACACACACACTGACAGAGACACACACCACACACACACTGACAGAAACATACACTGACAGAGACACACACAAACACACCACACATGCACACACTCAGACAGAAACACACACACTGACAGAGACAAACACCACACACTGAAAGAAACACACACACCACACACATGCACACACTCAGACAGAAACACACACACTGACAGAGACAAACACCACACACTGAAAGAAACACACACACCACACACATGCACACACTCACACAGAAACACACACACACACTGACAGAGACACACACTGAAAGAAACACACACACCACACACATGCACACACTCAGGCAGAAACACACACACTGACAGACACACACCACATACACACTGACAGAGACACAAACACACCACAAACTGATAGATACACAGACCACACACATACACACACTGACAGAAACACAAACACACACCACACACACAGACACAGGCACACAGAGACACAAACACATTACGTGTTTGTAACACACACTGACAGAAACACAGAGACACAAACAAGAGATACACAACTGACAAACACAAAGAGATGCACACAGCCACACACCAGACTGACACAGAGATACACACAAAAATACACAAAGATTACACAAATACAAAAATACACACTCATACGCATGCACACACACACACACAATGAAATGCACAAAGAGGGATACACACACACTGACACAGATAAACACACAGACACACACAGGGATACACAGGGTACACACAGGGATACACACTGACACAAGGATAAAAATACACAGAGACACACACACACACACACTGAGACAATACACAGACGCACAGTCACGCTGACACATAGGGATTCACAGAGGCATACAAATAAAGATACACACACACAAACTGACACAGAGACACACACACTCATATTGACACACAGGGATACACTGAGACACAAATAAAGGTGCACACACACAAACTGACACAGAGACACACACACTGATAAAAACACACACATTCACACTGACACACAGATAGACACAGAGACACACGCACACACCAACATAGAGACACACATAGTCACACTGACACACAGGGATACACAGAAGATACACACACACTGACACAAACACGGAAACAGACACACACTCACACTGATGCGCACACAGTGATGCACAGAGACACACACTGATAAAAACATAGAGGTAGACACAGACACACATTGACACACAGGGATACACATTTACACACAGATAAATATTCATACAGGGAGAAACACACACAGATGACAGAGACAAACACACACTGACACACAGAGATACATACACAGTCACACAAACTGACACACAGGGATACACACGCAGAGACACACTCAGATAGACATGCACACATAAGCAAAGATACACACACACTCACTGACACACAAGACACACACAAAAAGAGACACAAATAAAAACACACACAAAGCAGGTAGAAAGAAACGCAAACACACACATAGACACACTTACAGAGACAGACAAGCACACTTGCACACACACACAAAGGCAGAAGGTCCATGCTCCATGTGGCCCCCCAAAAGTGGGGTCTGCCCCATATTCCCCCATTGTTTCCCTAGCAGGGAGGGCCCACTGAGTTGTGGATCTGGGTTCCAAGTCTCAGCCTTATCTAGCGCCTCTGAGCATGTGCAGAGCATTTGCCTCACCATGCAATAGCCATCCTTCCCTTCTCTGCCCAGTAGGAACTGAAACCAGCCAGGAACCATCCCAGTGCCCAGCAGGGGGCAGATAAGCCACAAAAGAGGGGGTGGAAATGATATGGGGAGGAAGACCCATAGCTGGGTCTTGACCCCCAAGTGACCAAAGAACACGTGAACAAACGAGATGGGAGACCTTTTGGTTTAGAAAAACATCGAATCTTTAATAGATTCTTAAATAAAAAGGTTGCTACAAAAATATACACAGGGTGGGATTGGAGGGGAATGTCTTGCATGACTCAAGCATGCACACACGCTACAACACACGTGTAAATCCATGTTCTTGTCTTGCCCCGATCCTAACAATTGCTTCTTCTCCAGCTTGCACCCCTTTCCAGCCGTGGAATGGGGGGGGGGGGAGGATAATAGGGGGCCTTGTAAAGCAAACTTGCTCGTGCCCAGGATTGAGACGCATGGTGTCCACGTGGAAGTCGTGGACCCATTGGGTGATGACCTATAAATGTCAGCACCCTCGGGTGCTACAGCCAGGTTCCCGGTAAGTTATGGGAGCTGCCAGTCAAAAAGGTTTGGCAACAGACGGCTATTGGTACCGTATGTCGATATCAAAGGCGTCCTTCGGAGCTTCATACCATCATATTCACAGCCCAATCTCAAGCACGTCTACTCAGAAGTAAGTCCCATTACAGACTCTGGGGCTTACTCCCAGGAAAGTGTGGATAGAACTGCAGCCTCAGAATATATTTTTGGAATAAATAGAATGTGCAAATATAATACAGAGTTTTAGGGGGAAAGACGGGAATATTGTAATCCTTAGTACCAGAATGAGCGTCCGGTGCCTGAGGGCACAGACCTAATATACTAAATATATATATTTTTCAGACACACACATATACATATATTCAGTATATATATATTCAGATAGTACTGATACTATCACACACACACACTATATATATATATAGTGTAGTGGTATATATATTTAAGTATGGTATATCTCAGTCGTGTCAATGGCTATGTCTAGCCAAACAAGCGGACCTTGCCTAGGCATGAATAACTATACTATATACTGTATATAGTATATACATAGACATATTCTATACTATATAGTATATGTGCAATGCGTGCATGCATGCATATATATATGCGTGTATGTATGTATGTACACATACTATATATATGCGTGTATGTATGTACACATACTATATATATATATATATATATATTTGTGTATGTATGTATGTACACATACTATATATATACTATATACTATAGTATAGTATAGTACATATGCATATACATACAATATATACATATTATATTTATACCCAGGCCCATATCCTAAAGTCAATTTAAGCCCTTGGCTCCAAAGCAGTTAAGGTGTCTTTCCATAAGAAAGACGTAACTGTTTGGCCCTAGAGGGTGACGTAACTGTTTGGCCCTTCAACTGCTCTGGATTTTGCCCATACAATACAATGTGTGCATGTGTGTGTGTGTGTATACACACACACACACACACACACACTACTATATACACACTATATTTATACATACTATATACTATATAAAAAGGTCACTGAACCAATGACCTTCAATGAAGAGCTCCAAAACTGGCTGTGCCAAAGGGAATCAGTGGGCCTTCCTGCCGCCTCGGATTGGGGCCAGTTCAGTTCCAGGCAGCCTTATGTAAGACCCAAACGATGGGGGGAAGGGGTGCAACCAGTATCGGGAGGACTCTCTCCCTCTACAATTCATACCACTATATTTTTAAGCCCCAAACTCACAGGACATGTTCACATGCGACCCGTTCATCGTCATGGGTAGCTTGACCCTCATTTGTGATTCTTTTTTAGCAAATTCAGCTTTGTGCGTTTGTGGTGCCTCAGGTTTTGTGATCCCAAATGAACCATCAGGAGGAAGGTAAATGACCGGACAAGGAATGAGGTCAGAGTTTCATCCTCAGAGTGGGCAACGTAGGAGCGCCGGAAAGCCGCTCCTGTTTGTTGCACATGGACTAGATGTCAGAGTTTCGTTCTGGAGGGGCCTCCCTGGGAACACAGGATGGGTGCCGTTTCTGCTATTTACAAGACCTTCTTGGGGGAAAGCAGCCATCTGATAGTCCTGTTGAGGCTGTGCCAGATATCCTTAAGGCACCCCCAAAATCAGCGGGGTGAGCAAGCACCCTACAGTTCACCTGCCCTCTTTGGTGCCGTTCAGAGCCGTGCCATGGCTTGCTCTCGCTTCCCAGTAAGTGAGTCGCTCTTGAAGGAGGTCCAGTTCTTCTGCGAGGCCTCCAATGGTAGGTGCAAAGAGTCCAACCTACAGGGGGAAAAGGGATGGTGCCATTAAATGCCCACTTCGGAGTCTCTGAGCATGTGCAGAGCAACTGCCCCACTAAAATTAAGTTTTACACCTCCTTTAGATCTATCTATCCATCCATCTATGCCCATATTTTCCAATTTTCTATGCCATATCTATCTATTCCTTCCTTCATTTCCATATCTATCTATCTATTCCTTCCTTCATTTCCATATCTATCTATCTATTCCTTCCTTCATTTCCATATCTATCTATCTATTCCTTCCTTCATTTCCATATCTATCTATCTATTCCTTCCTTCATTTCCATATCTATCTATTCCTTCCATCCTTCATTTCCATATCTCTCTATCTATTCCATCCTTCATTTCCATATCTCTCTATCTATTCCTTCCTTCATTTCCATATCTATCTATTCCTTCCTTCATTTCCATATCTATCTATCTATTCCTTCCTTCATTTCCATATCTATCTATTCCTTCCTTCATTTCCATATCTATCTATCTATCTATCTATCTATCTATCTATCTATTCCTTCCTTCATTTCCATATCTATCTATTCCTTCCTTCATTTCCATATCTATCTATCTATTCCTTCCTTCATTTCCATATCTATCTATTCCTTCCTTCATTTCCATATCTATCTATCTATTCCTTCCTTCATTTCCATATCTATCTATCTATCTATCTATCTATCTATCTATCTATCTATCTATCCCTTCCTTCATTTCCATATCAATGATGATTATAAAATAAATAAATAAAATAAGGGTGCACATTAGATTCGATGGCGCATTAGATTCACGTAAATACGGGTATACCCCGCCTTCCCCACAAGGACTGAAGGCGTCCTTCACCTGTCTTTCTGTGTTCCCACGAAGGTAGCATCTTTTCCACAACTGGATCGAGGGTCCCGCATGCGATGAAAGAAGCATCGGCCCCCCTTGATGGTTGAGACCCCCGCAGGATTTTCTTTTCGAAGCCCTGTCCTGTTCTCCGGCATTTTCCAACAACTGAGCCCACCGGACGCTCTTCTTGGAAAGGGACCCATTTTTCCAAGGGAAGAGGTGAGTTTGCAGGGAAAAGGAGCCCTTGGAGAACAAGTACAGGGCCCAGTTCCCCGCAGGATTGTTTTCCAACTGTAGAAACAAAAACAGGAAAGGCTCAGAACGGACACGCCCCAGAAAACGCACCTATTTTCTTGTGCAGAGCGGCTCGGTTTATTTTCCGCACTGACCTTATTGTGGGTTTGGGGTAGGAAGTTGCCATTCGGAGCCAATCTGTTGCTGTGGGTGCTCCAGCTGTAGCAGGGGTTCCTGAACTGTGCCCGCTGCCTGCGATCGTAACGCAGAGCCCAGTCCCAGATGGTGGGCAGGGATGCCCCACCGGCTTCCTTGACCGGGTAACCCCCTTTCTGCAGGATCTCCAGGCATACGGTGTCGCGCCAGCCATTCACAGGGGTGTACAGCTGATTGAGGAAGCGGTTCTGGGGGGGACGGGACAATAAAGAAAGTCCTACCCTACAGAATAACTACGGGAAGACGTAAGAGTCACATACTCTATGCATTTCCCATGGGTTTCCCATAGGTGGCACCATAACTACATCGGTGTAAAAGGTCCTGTAGTTACTCTAGATTGTAGCCTTAAAGATTTATAGCCTTGCTGGACTAGATCCCTCTATCCCAAGGCTTGAGTACCAGCCCCCACTTTTGTCCGCAACAGCCACAATAGCTTTGACAGCCACCTGCAATAGCTCACCTGACTCTTCCTCCCTCTTTCCCATTGACAGTTGAAGGAGAAGGTGCTGAAGAACGGCACGTAGCAGCTGTCGTGCAGGGCCAACAGGTAGGCCTCCGTGAACTCAAAGGATCCTGGAAATTGATGCAGCAGGTGCCGGGTACAGTCCAGGAAGAGCAGAAAGACTGGGGACTGGTGTGAGAAGAAGGGGTGCAAAGGGGGGACATTAGGATGTGGACCAAAGCATTCCTTTCACTCAATTTTCTTCTCCATTCTCAAATCCAGGGAGGAGGAAGGTCAGTGGTTGGACGATACCCATCTAAGGTCAATGGTTGGACAACACCCATCTAAGGTCAGTGGTTGGACAACACCCATCTAAGGTCAGTCACCTATCTAAGGTCACCCATCCTTACCCCCATCTGTTGGGACTCCTTGGAACCCCATTTGCACCTGGCCATTTGTACCTCATCTCGGTCATTCTTCTGGAAGAGGTTGAGGCGTTGCAGGAAGGGGTGCCCGGCGGCCACCCACTCTTTCTGCACCAGGCTCTGGAAACCGGAGATCGTCCTCGCGTGCGGATCAGAGATCACCTGCACCAAGGAGGCCAGCAAGCAGTTCAGGTCCCTGTCGTCCGATTCTGGGGAAGGATGAAGATAAAAGGTTTAAAATGGGTAATATGAATGAGTTCCAATAGGAAAAGTGGAGAAAGGGATTCTCTCTCTCTCTCTCTCTCTCTCTACCTTGAAGCACAACCGATCGACTTCTCTCGGCCAGCAAGATGGACACTTCATTGGCCTTCTTCAAGCATACCCTACAAGACCACGGAAGTGAGCACAGGGAGAAAAAAAATGAATGTCACACACTGGGGTGTGCGGGTGTGTGTCCCCCATATTGAACATTAGGGAGTCCTGATGCTCTGGTTCCTCCTTGGGATCAACCATTCATGGTTTTGGTGGCACCCCCACACAGCATGGTTCTCAGGACAGTGTACCCCCCTTCCCTCCATAGCTATGCCACTGACCTCATATGATCCAGCCACCGTGTGCCTTCTAGGCCTGACAACCACTTTTCATCAGACAGAGCCACAGACGAATCTAAAAGGAGACCCAAGAAGGTTAGATCAGTTCAAAGATCGCCCTGCAATCCTAAAGACACTTTCCTGGGAGTAAGACCCACTGAACATAATGGGGCTTACTTTTGAGTTGACATGGTCAAGACTGTGCTCGAAGAGTCTCTTTTGTGCTGTAGCAGGAGAACTATCCCTAGGGCAATAGTGGGGGTCACAGCCTTCGGTTGTGGCAGTGGGATCTGCCAACTTGGAATCTGGCACTGGGATTTCCTGGGACTAAGGGTGCAATCCAGAGTAACTATGGGGAGTCCTTGCTCCAGTGTAAGAACAACTTACTCTGGATTGCAATATGAATTTCCCATAGGTTTTCACTAGGTGGTGCCATAACTACGTCGACGTAAATGTCTTTAACGTGCTCCCGTAGTTACTCTGGATTGTAGAGTACGTCTGAATGAAGGTTAGATGTTTCTTCCTCTTGGAGAGGGCACCTTATATGGCCCCTTTGAGAGGGCATCTACTGCTCAACCTGCTTCTCACCTGCCAGGCAGAGGCTCAGAGTCCACAGCTTGAAGTAGGACTGCTGGATCTCAGCTGGGCTGGGCAAGTCACCCCCAACCTCCACGATCACGCATTGTGGATGACCCGCAAGCATCAGCGTTTCCACCGACCTGCCAGCGACAGGGAACAGACAACAATCTGAAGGCACAAGATGGAGCTGCGGTGCCAAATTTTAAGGCTGGGAATTCTCTGCTCTGGGATTTCCTGAATTCCACAAAGGTACGGTAGGATAGGCGCCCAGTCGGCCACCCAGCACGCCACATCGCTCCCAGCCAGGGATGGGCTTTCTTTATCGGGAATGATACCAGGGTGAAAAGAGCCTGGAGTCCAACCTGTTTCGGGCACCCAAAGGACCACACAACTTCATTCTGCTTTAGGATTTTCCTTATCAGTCACTAAAAAATTCATTACAGTGCACTCTCGGTATCCATGCCCCAAAGGATCCCAAATTCTGTGAATAATTAACTAATTAAATCATTTCAGTAGGAAACATTTTCTGGGTAAACCACCCCAGATCTTTGTAGGGAGAGGCAGGAGGTCAATGTATTAAAACATTGGGGTACCTTAGATCTTTTTCTTCGGGGTCTGAATCCGCATGGAAAGAGGCGGCTCGGAGAAGGTTGCTTCC
The DNA here is from genome assembly GCA_030015325.1 of Cryptoblepharus egeriae. Taxonomy (NCBI): domain Eukaryota; kingdom Metazoa; phylum Chordata; class Lepidosauria; order Squamata; family Scincidae; genus Cryptoblepharus; species Cryptoblepharus egeriae. The sequence continues at coordinate 7,809,564 of JAREYC010000018.1, read as the reverse complement.
ACCCGGGTGGCGCCAACACAGCCTCTAGGTCCAAAATGGGAAAGTGGAAAAGGTGCGTGATGGCATCATGACAGACCTTGCCAACCTCACCCCCTGCCCTCCACCCCAGATTTCCACCATCACCCCAATCCTATTAACCGATTTAAGCTGCAGGAAATGTCCCTTTCCCTTATTTATACTCCTGACCCATATTTAACTTTCTTTCTTGAATCCCACCAGCTTCTCACCACCCTTGAGCACCACAAGCATATGGAGACCTTCATCTAGCTATAGGAAGGTTATATTGCTTCCTTCTTCCCTTCCCGCACCCCAGACCCTATAGACTCACCGGGATGCGGCTTTCGTTGAAGTGTACAAAGGCTCTCTTCAGCTCGTTGTCCAGGAACCGGCTGGGGACCCACAGGTATTTGGGGAGGCTGTGGGGAGGAAGCAAGTTCTGAACAAAGAAATCCACCTCCTATAGTACTTGTCTACAGAACTACTTCACTAGTTTTCTTCTCTAGATCCCTCCTTCTAGGGACAGGCAACAGGATGTAGGTCACTTGTGGTCTCATGTGCTGGTGGCATCTGTGGACCACTTGTGAGATACAGAAGCTGGACTAGGTAGTCCTTTGGCCCAGTCCAGTTCATCTTCTGTTCTTTATCCAAAAGTGGATCCCCTACCTGGTGGCCATGTCGAAGCGCTCATTGACTGGGCTGACTCGCCACCCATCCACCCCCATGCGCCGGAGCTCTTTCTCCCAGTCGCAAAGGGTCTCAAACAGCAGCGTGGGGAACTCTTCCTCCTTCTCCTCTTCCTCCCTGTTCCACTGGCCGTTCTCTGAAATGGTTAAGAGACATATGCTGCAATCCTAAAGACACTTTCTTGGGAGTAAGACCTATTGAACACAATTGGGCTTATTTTTGAGCAAACACGCTCATAGTCTGACAATGGGCAGGGGCTGTAGTGCCAAGTGCCTGGATCCCCAACTTGGCCTGGATCGGACATGGCTCACCCAGGTTCTTCAAGGCAGCACTTTCATAGCAGCCGTTCCGGTTGCAGCTCTCCTGGGCTTGCGCAATGGCCATGGTCACCTGCAAGACAGAGCCGGGATAGTCACCCACCTCTATTGTACCCCCACCTCTTCAAGGGGCAGGAATCCAAATCTGAGTATTCCTCAAATCTGAGTGTTTATTCCTCAAGAGCGATACTAACCAGCTGTTTTTCATCTTTTGTTGCCTTAACCAGCCTGGTCTGGTTTCCCCCATTAGCCCAAGGTGGTTTACCATACTGATAACTAGAGATAGGCACATGGGTTAGGGTGGAGCTATTGATCTCCACCCTATTACCTGGCCCCATTACCTGTCATGAGCAGACTTGGGGGCAGGTACCTTGCAAACTGCGGGAGCTGAGCTCTTTATGGGGCCGTTAGCAGGTACCTTGCAAACTGCGGGAGCTGAGCTCTTTATGGGGCCGTTAGCAGGTACCTTGCAAACTGCGGGAGCTGAGCTCTTTATGGGGCAGTTAGCAGGTACCTTGCAAACTGCGGGAGCTGAGCTCTTTATGGGGCAGTTAGCAGGTACCTTGCAAACTGCGGGAGCTGAGCTCTTTATGGGGCAGTTAGCAGGTACCTTGCAAACTGCGGGAGCTGAGCTCTTTGCAGTTCAGTTAGAAACTCTGCTTTTTTAATAGTTTCAGGGCTTGAAAGAAAGATCACCTGATCTTTCTGGCACCCATTTTTTCACTGGAAGTTCTCCAGGACCCACCCAAAATTGGGTCCCAACCCACCAAGTGGGTCCCAACCAGTGGTGGGCTGAGGCCGGTTCAGTCCGGATCCTGGGGACCTGTTGTTCCCAATTCCCCGCCGCTGGCAATCCGGTAGCAGCGGGGAGGGGGCATAACCGGGTGGACCGGTTCGGCCACTGGCGTGGCAGTGAAAAGCTCCAGCAGCCGGCCGCTGGCCGGGCATTTTTAAATTTGCCACTCCCAGCAGCGAGGCGCCCCACAAGCCCCAGCAGCCGGGGAAAGGACGCTCTGGCGCTGGGGCTTCTGGGGCGCCTCGCCGCTCGGAGCGGCAAATTTATAAATGCCTAGCCGGCGGCCGGCTGCTGGAGCCTTTCACTGCTGCGCCAGCAGCCAGCTGCAGCGACTGGCACTGCAGCCTGAGAGCCCAACCTAACTACTCAGAAGTAAGTCCCATGACAGTCAATGGGACTTACTCCCAGGAAAGTGTGGCTGGCACTGCATCCTGAGAGCCCAACCTGACTACTCAGAAGTAAGTCCCATGACAGTCAATTTTAATTTTTAATTTTCCCTGGCCCCACCCCTAAACTTGGCCTGGCCCCGCCCACTTCCGGGGAATCGGTTGTTGGGCCAGGCTGGACCCACCACTGGTCCCAACCTAGTGTTTGAGAAGTACTGGTCTAAGCCACTGTGTTTAATGCTCTCTCAGGAGCCATAGGTGGAGTACATACGGGTGCAAGTGGTGCACCCTCCAGGCAGTGCCCAGCTCTAGTTCTGAAAAGTATCATCAGTGATCGCCAGACCATGTCCTTCTATCGAGTATCTTCTCAGGGCGCCCAGCGGGCCTTGCAGTCTCATTCTCCGTGCCGTCCAAGCACGGAGCGGGGCCCTCACAGTGATGGCACCGACCCTCTGGCATCAATCCATACTGCTTCAACATATGGCTGCCATATGTTTTTTTTAAAAAACAACTAACTAAATAAAGCAGACAGAACTTGTCTTAAAATGGAAACTTTGCCAGGCCCAGTTTTCGTCATCGCTTAACGCCGAACATGTGTTTTTGTGTTTCCTGTTGCCAGCCGCTCAAGAGCGTATTTTTACACCAGGAAAGAGAGAGACGTCTGTTTTATAAGATTAAAAATAAATATATTTGTCCATCTGGGTTTCTGTACCCCGAGGACTGAACCCATAAAGCACTTGGACACCCTTTTTACTGACGGGGCTTGTCGTGTTTTAACTTCAAAGACAGGTAAAGAAATAAAATATGTGGGCAAATATGTGATATATTTATAAATATACATATTTATAAATTAATATAAATATAAATCAGAAGCTCTTCAATAGCTGGCAATGGGCTATGTCTCCCTGCTGTCCTACACAATTCCAGCCCTACAATCCAGAGTAACTACGGGAAAACGTAAGAGGCACTTACCCCCAAATCCAGAGTAACTACGGGAGCACATAAGAGACTTTACGTGCACCAGTAGTTACTGCACCACCTAGTGAAAATCTATAGGTAATTCATACTGGAGTCCAGAGTAAGTTGTTCTTACACTGGAGCAAGGACTCCCCATAGTCACTCTGGATTTTGCCCTTACTCTGGATTGCTCTATGCATTTCCTATAGGTTTCCCATAGATGGCACCATAACTACGTCGATGTAAAAGCTCCCGTAGTTACACTGGATTGTAGCCATAGAGCAAAATCCAGAGCAGTTACGGGTCTACATAGTAACGTCACCCTCTAGTGTTACCTTAAGGAAAGTCATCTTAACTACTTCGGAGCAAAGGGTTTTAGGATATGGGCCATCGTCTCCCCTACAACTCACCCGGAAGGCCTGGGGCTCCAAGCCACTTTCGTGGAAGCGGAATCGGTGTACCCGGAAGTCCCTGCAATAGACAACTAGCTCCTCAGGGATAAACTTCAGGTTGGAAGCGCTGGTTAGCACCTTGGCTTTCGTCAAGCTGTTTACTGCGGTAAGAATGAGAGGGTTTAAACAAGAAGGGGAACAGTTACATAAGAACGTCAAAAGAGCCTTGCGGGATCAGGCCCAGCTATGGTATCTCACAGTGACCCACCAGATGCATCAGGGGGCACACAAGAGACCTGCATCCTATGCACTCCTTTGCAGCTGGCATTCAGTGACAACTTCCCATACCATCATTTAACTGTTTAGGGTGCAAGCGTTGGAGGTGATGTGGGGAGGCAAGCGCATGTCTGTGCATAGCCCAACCCTCCCCCAGGAGTGGCACACAAGTGTTGTACGACACTGGTGACACCCCCAGGCCAGCACAGGCTTAGGCTGGTTTAACTGGAGTTTGGATTGCAGCTTTTGCCGTTTACCCATCATGGGTTGAAACCTGCAAAGGGCTTGACCTCCATTAATGGGTCCTTCTAAGCCAGATGGCATCCCCATATCATGTGGCAAGGAGTTCCACAGATTAATTATACGCTGGGTACAGAAAGATTTTGTTGTGTGGGTTCGGAGGTGGCACTTCTGCCACGGCACCAGACAGAGTCTCAAGGAGATGGCAGGTTTTTGCCCCATAGATCCAGGCTGAAATTAGGGGTCCCGCAAAAAGGCAGGAGTCTGAAAGAAAAAGGTCTTCCCATATCAGGGCTTGCCCCCAACCTTACCAGCAACCAGCCTCCCTATGCAGGGCAGGGCCACATCGTAATCACTGTGCAGGAAGGGGTGGCAGGCACAATCCTTGAGGATGGAAGGAAAAAAATACATTGTAACCAGTCTTAGGGGTCAAGCATTCCTTGCCTAGGACAGCTGATGGTGGCCGAAAACCCCACAGCAGACCCACCTCTGTGTTGATGGAGGGATCTGGCAAGAATGCCACCCTCAGGTTGGTGCAGTACAGCGTGCCGGGGATGTGTCTCTCGCCGTCGTGTGCCGAGAGGCTCTTTCGCACGTGGGCTGCCTCTTCTTGGACGTATTCGCCTGCAGTGGACGGTTATGGGACACAGATTAATTTTAGTGGGGTGGGGGCCGCGACACATAAAACCCTGCATTGAATGTGGTAGACCTCCAGGGTGTCTGTTGAAGGCCTTGAATCATCAAAGGAATCATGCGTGGAAGGAATCACGCATGGAAATATGCGTGCGTTCTGCACACAAGGGGAGTGTGTCCCTCCACGTAAGACCCTTCTCCAGCTATTTCCATAAAAAGCACTCCATCCACACTACCCCTACAATCCAGAGTAACTACGGGAAGACATAAGAGGCACTTACTCTGGATTGCTCTATGCATTTCCCATAGGTTTCCCATGGGTGGCATTGTAACTACATCAGTGTAAAAGGTCCCAAAGCTACTCTAGATTGTAGCCTTACATTCCTAGTAACATCCGAGAGGCACTCAAGGAATTCCCACTTGTTAAGTGGGGCCCTTTCGTGGCGCAAAGAATGCGGCAAGCCAAAGGCCGCAGGGGGGACCATCTGCCCCGGCAAAGACTATTGTCGGAGCATCCCTTCAGCCAAATGGCTTCAGACAGTTGCATCCGAGCGTGAAAGGGCGCATTAACCCTTCGTGCCCTCCTTGCGGAAAAGCGGCACCGCTTAAAATCAAGGGCGCCACTTTGCTTTTGCAAAAGAGAAAACGGATCAGGCACAACAGAGTGAAGGGGGGGAGGCAAGAAGGTGGGAAGGTCAAAGCAGAGCTTTGTCCTCATGAGGTTTTCCATGTAGGAGGGATTGAAGGAGACCCCAAGCAACAGAGGCTTTAATTTGTCCATGGAACTCCTCACCACTGGATGTGGCGACGGTGTCCGTTCTTGAAAATGGAAGCGGACAGATTGACGTGGGGAAAAATAAATCATAGGTTACAAGCCACGTTGGGTATATGCAGACTCCTGGTTCTAAGTGAGCTTAGAAGGTATGTGGAGGGCCTGACCCTCACCCGCCACCCTCTGATATCGACCCACTTATCAGTACCTGGAATGCATCGGAGAGCCGAACAGTTGCTGTTCCTCTTGCGGCTCATGTTGGAGGACTTCGGACCCTGGAGTAAAGCAGAGAGAGAAGATCTTGGGTGTTGCCCTCGATGTCTGGTTGGCCAACACTCTCAAGGACAGCTCTGCAGGGCCTCTTCTAAATGGGAAGAAGTGGCACACTCCACCCCGAACCTCCTGCAGCAGATCCACCTGGCTGTCTCTTGGTACCCCCCACTAGAGCACATGTTGTTTCCTTCTCCTCCGCACCCTCTCGGTTTTTTTCCCCCATGAGTTCCTGTTCCTCTTTTAGTCTTTAAATGTGATTGGGCAGCTTGATGGTGAACGTCCATCACAGGTTACAAGCCCTGATGGGAACATGCATGTAATGACTCTCTGTGGATCCCTTGCCAAAGGATGTGGTGACGGCATCTGGTCTGCATGTATTGAGTCTGTGGAACTCTTTGCCACACAGGATGTGGTGACGGCATCTGGTCTAGATGTCTTTCAAAGGGGATCGGACAGATTACTGGAGGAAACGTCCATCGTAGGTTAAAAGCCATTATGGTTACGTGCATGTAATGCATCTTTGGGACTCTTTGCCATAGGATGCAGTGACAGCATCTGGTCTGCATGTATTGAGTCTGTGGAACTCCTTGCCACAGGATGTGGTGACGGCATCTGGTCTAGATGCCTTTCAGAGGGGATCGGACAGATTTCTGGAGGAAATGTCCATCACAGGTTACAAGCCACGATGGGTACATGCATGTAATGAGTCTATGGAACTCCTTGCCACAAGAGGTGGTGATGACATCTGGTCTAGATGCCTTTCAGAGGGGATCGGACAGATTTCTAGAGGAAACGTCCATCACAGGATACAAGCCATGATGGGTACATGCATGTAATGAGTCTATGGAACTCCTTGCCACAAGATGTGGTGACGGCAACAGACCTAGATGTCTTTTAAAGGGGATCAGACAAATTTCTGGAGGAAATGTCTATCACAGGTTACAAGCTGTGATGGGTATGTGCAACCTCCTAATTTTAGAAGCAGACTGTTTCTGAACACCAGGTGCAAGGGAGCGCATCAGGATGTGAGTGCCTAGTGGGCTCCTTGGGCATCTCGTGGGCCACTGGACACCTAGCGGAAGCTGGACTAGGTGGGCTCTGAGCCTGATCCAGCAGGGCTGTGTCCTGAAAGACTTCCACCTCCCCTTGCACCCCAGAGAGTGCGCCACCGCGCATGGGGATGGTGTTGGCACCTCCAGAAAGGTAATGGTGTAGCTGGTGTGAGGGATGCCCTCGAATGAAGCCACCGCTGATCCAGTCCCCTCCTCTCGGTTCACAGACACACCCTATGTCCTCGGCTCAATCGCTACACCCGATTTGGCTTCCTCGGTGCATTTTTGCTCTCCTTCCATGTGGAAAACATGTTTGATTATGCAAAGAATGCAGGGAGGGAGAGGGGGACAAGCCAGAAAGCTTCCTTAGAAATACACCGAAATTTCAGAACGAGGCCAGGAAAGCATGCGTAAGCCATCCGAAAAAACAAAACTATTCTACCTAAAGGGGTGTGCGCACCTTCACCAGGAACCAGAGCCACCGTCTTTAAGGGAACATTGCCAGAGGTATCAAGCCGGAGACCCTGTTGTGACTCTGGTTTGAAGCCTGGGTTTCCTGGCTACCAGCTTAGAACCAAACAGAGGCCAGAACGAGAGAGCGAGAGCGAGAGAGAGAGAGAGAGAGAGAGAGAGAGAGAGCCAAGAATCTCTTCTTTTAAGAAGTTTGTGAATCATTAATGGGAAACTTGCCCTGCTGCGGCCGAGGACATTATGTACAACGAAAAACACCCACTGCTAAAATTATCACTGGGGGAAAAATACGTCTGTGTCTATATCAAGGGAGAGGAAAACAGGCCCCAAAGTTTGGATGTTGGGAGGGAACCTTTTCCATAGTACACTCATCATCATCATCATCAATGCAAAAACAGAAAACTGGGCCATGTGTGTGCATTTAAAAATAAGACGCAGCTTGGATTTCAAAGCAAATGATACAAAACAAGGCAACGGGTTTGTTTTTAACATTAGCAGGTATGGATTATATAGGGGGCAGGTTCAAGAGATGAAGGGATGGTCCTTCATTCATGGTTTATTGAGGGGGGGTTCGTTCACCAGGAAAATCTCCTGTAAGTGCCAAGCAAGGGTTTTGCAACAGCAGTTCTGGGGCTAACCAGTGCCTGTGACGTCCTCAACCCAGCTCTTAATTCATTTGGGGGGAGGTAAAGTCCATAAGGGGTACATACAAACTCCATATTTTAGATGTAGGCTCCCTGTGAATGCCAGGCGTAGAGGATAATAAATGCAAATTTATTTTGGTCTTGAATGCTCCCCATGGCATCTGTGAGATAAAGTTAGGAGGACCTTGGGCAAGGCCAGGAAAGCATGCTATTCCTGCATTCCTATGTGAATTATCTGTGGAACTCATTGCCACAAGATATGGTGCTTGCACCACAATGCAGGTCTCTTGTTGCCTGAAGAATTTGGTGGGCCACTGTGAGATCAGGAAGCTGGACGAGATGGGCCTTCCGGTTTGATCCAGCAGGGCGCTTCTTATTAGGGTTGCCGTAATTCTCTTCCGGGACAGGACCCCATGTCAAACTTGCCAGCATGTGAACGCAATCCCTGAAAACCATTTTTCCGGGATATATGGCAACCCGGTTTCTTATGTTCTTATGGCTGCCATCCTATCCACACATACATGGGGAGTCAAGGGACTTCTAAGACCTAGGATCGGGTGCGACATGTGTCCAAATATTTGATCCTGCTTGCAAGATTGTGTTTTGTAACCCCCATACAGTTGAGACACCCGCTTTTAGATCTCTATTTGATTGATGCCTTTCCTCCTAGGAAGGATACCCAAGAACTGACCTCCCACTATGCTACCACCCCATAGGTGAAGTAATAGGATATTCCCCAGGTAAGGAGAGCATCCTTTCTTCATCTGCTTACCAAACTAGCTTTCAACAAACGGGGTGTGTTGGGGAGGATAACAGTAAAGCTTCCTCTTCCTAATACCTGGAGAGGAGATGCAGGTGTCCACCACCCCCCCTTGCCTTCCTGATCCCAAAACCCAGGCTACGATCCTATCCACACTTCCACATTATGGGACTTGCTTCTACGTAGACATGCATAGGATTGGGCTCCCAACCAAAAGACTGAGATATAGACTTAGCTGGAGTCCTAAGGCTCTGTCTCTAAATGTGGGGGGTCTGGTGGTGTATATGGTGGGGGCCCCATTAGGATGTCATCCTCTGCCCTTGTGGGGTGGCACTTCAACCATCACCAACGTAGAAGCACCCCAATAAGCAGAATCTAGTCTACAGTGGCGTAAATATGCATAGGATTGGGCACCCAATCTCCAGCTGGAATGCTATCTCCAAATGTGGAGGGCTTGTGGCATATTTTGGGGACATGGTGGGCACCCTATTGCAGTGTGCCACCCTATGTCCTTGGAGGGGCACATCAAGCATCACCAACTTACATGTGATGCCCAGAATCAAGTCGATGGTGGCGTAGCTAGAGGGGGCATAGCAGTCAAGTGTGACTTTTCCACCCCCCACTTTAGCTACACCACTGGTTCCCCAGTGACTTACCCCAGGATCCAGAGCAGGTTGCTTGATCTTGAAGGAGTTCTTGGACCCGGACAGCATGGTTGTGGGTGCCCCATAAAAAACAAATCCAACACCCCCAAACTGGATCTGCTGGGGCAGGGATGGTCCAAGAGGCTGAGATGCAGGAGTGATGCTTGGGGAGGTGCTGCAGCCCAGCTGATGCTTTCTGGAGCTGGTGCTGAATGCAGAGACCTTCCTCCTCCTCCCTCCCACCAGGATCTCCAGCAGGCTGCAGAGAGACTTGGCACTGGAGGGGATGCACTGGAGAGAGGCTCCCCTCCTGCTGCTGCAATGCCAGTCCTTCCTCCCTCCTCCTCTTCCTCGCCTGCAGATCTTCCTCCTCCTCCTCCTCTCCCTTCCTGGGGGGGCCTGGGCAGGATCTCCAGGCTGAAACCAAACCAGGGAGGGCGGTGAAGCTGACCTGGTGCCAAGCCTGCCTGCCTGCCCAGCCAGCCAGAGCAGACCCACGTGCCTGCAGAGTTAAAGGAGAAGCCAGTAAATTCTGCTTGTGTATGTGTATTTATACATATACTTATACGTATCCATATACATATACAGCTGGGCACTAGTGGGCACAGTGGGGTCTGTGATACCCCTGACCATGCAGAGCTCCAAGGCTGATGGCAACGGGGATATTTTAAATTTATTTATTCATTCATTTCCGCCGTGATCCCCACAAGGGGCTGAATTTATGCAACGTATGCATTATCGGTTTGTAACCCTCTGTTGCCATATAATTTGTCTCCAACAACCACACAAGGTGTTGTGGCTCCTACCTGTTACCCATTTATTTATAATACCCGCGCCTTTCCTCGGACGAACGCCCGAGATGGCTTACAAACCTTTCGTTCTTTCACTCTGCACAACAGCCCTGTGAGGTAGGCGAGGCTGAGAGTGAGCAACTGGCCCAAAGTCATGCAGGAAGATTCATGACCAAGGAACCTGGATCTTTTGGGTCTCAGCCCAACTCCAGGCTTTCCTGGTGTGAAGAATCAATTATCAACACTTAAAATAATCCACACAAAAGTTACAAAGAATCCAACAACAACACAAGAAGGTAGGCCATCTCAAGTCTTGTTTTTCTACCGCTTTCAAAAGAGTAACTGCTTTCCAGGCAGATGAACCCCTGTGGGAATTGGTTTACTTCCAAGTAATAGATCTGTACGACTTGGCTAGGCCTTGAGAGGTTCGATGCCAATCAGGGCGAGTGATGGTTGTTGGAACAGGTCTTGAATAGGTTTTTTGGGCATGTTCATGGTGGTGCACCCGAAACCGCGGAACGTCCAGCTGGGAAAGGGGAGCCGTTTCCGGCACTGCGTCCATTTTGAGTCCCCCGGTTCCCAATAGAAGACGGTGTTGTAATATTTGTCCTCGACGTCTCCAATCGGATACGTGTTTTCTCCTCCCAGAACGTAGATGCGGTTCTTCCAGCGCACCACGCCGGCTCCCGCCAGCTCTACAGGTAAGTCAGGGATGGACACCCATTTGATCTCCTTGCCGTTCTCTCCCAGGAGGAAGCACTGCCGGCTGCAATGGAGGACCTTAGATTTGGTCCACCACATGTTGAGATCGTATACCCGGCTTCGGATGTAGCCGCCGATGACGTAGATCCCGTCGCTCGCGGCCACCGCGCCAGACCAGTAACATTCGTGCTTGAAGAGAACTTGGCTCCATGAGTCGTCGCTCACGTCATAGATCAGAATGTTCCGGGATGGGTACCACGAACCCTCGGAGTCTGTGATGCCCCCGATCACGTAAAGCCTGCCCTTCAGCACTGCTGAGGCAAAATGGCTGACGGCGAAGGGCATTTTGGCCAAGGGGGTCCATACCTTCTCCTCCAAATCAAAGCACTCAGTGGAGTCCAGGTAATCCTCGTAATCGCGCCAGCCCCCAAAGGCGTAGAGCTTTTGATTGCACGCAAGAAATCCATGAGATGCGCGGGCCACAGACATGGAAGGAAGCTGCGTCCAGCTGCCGTGCAAGGGGCTGAATTCATGCAACGTATTTGAATACGAGTAATTGGCGTGGATCCCTCCGTTGACGTACAATTTCTCTCCGACGGCTGCGCAGCGGGCAAAGTCCAAGGATTTAAAGAGGGGCAACTTTCTCCAGGTTTCCGTCTGCGGGTTGTAGCAACCGGCCAGGAAATCCTTGGATTTCGGATCCGAGCCTTCCGTTTTGAAGATGCACACGATGTAGTTGTCGTACATCCCACGACGCAGGCCCCGGCTCCATTTCAACCTTGCCTGCCAATCGAGGCGCTTCCAGAGAAGACGAAGTTCTGGATACCGAGATAGTTCGGATTGGATCTCTTGCACCTCTTTTTGGGTCAGGAGCGGGAAGCGGACGTGGGTCAAGAGCTCCTTGAGAAAGTGGACGCGGCTGGAGACCTGGGCCATCATCCAGCGCCAAATTGCCTGGAAGACTATCAGCTCCGACGAGACCTCCAAGCTGTCCAGGGATACGATGCTGAGCAGGGGGTTGGGGCTTAAGTAGAGGAAGCTTTGGTTCTTCTTCGAGAGGTGGTGGAAATGCGCACTGATCATGGCCTTGGCTTCTTCCTTGAGCTTATGATCGCCAAGAGTGTAGCCGAGTTCGTACAAGCCCAGGCAGCTCTCCACCGAAACGGGTTCCAAGAGGCACCTCGGGGAAGGCAGAACAGACGAGGGGCTGTCAGGGGTTGGAGACCGACCCTGATCCACACAATACAATATCGATATTGTCACACCTACCTCCAAACCACACCAACGATACCACCATCCTCCTAAGCCAGAGTTTCCCCCAAAGTGTGCATCACAACACCTTAAAGTATCACCACACACTCACGGGGTGTTCTCCTACCTGTTTCTGAGGGCATGGCATTCAGGACACAATCCTGATCGATATAGGCTTTCACAACTCACCCGTCACCCCATTTCTGTGGTGAGGTTGGCACATGTTTATGTCTCACCCCCCCCCCCCCCCGGAGTGGCACAGTCATGCTTTATGGCACTTTTGAGACACCCCCAGGCCAGCATGGGACTTGTGCCGGCATTCGTTCATTCATTTGTTCGTTCATTCATTCCTGCCCTTATCTCCCTCCCTGCCCATTTCAGCCTCCTGCCTGCCCCTTCCTCTCATGGCACCCTACCTAGTGGCCAGTGCTGGTGGTAGAGCCCTCTCTGCCGACTCATATGTAGCCCTGTTGTATGAATCAATGGCACATCACTTACACCACCAGTCCAAATATTAGGATTGGCTCCTCTCCTCATATTTTATTCCAGTCTTATATCTGATGCCCAACAGATATCCCCTCGCCTTACCACATTACCAGCCATTGGGTTGTTTCCCAGTTCCCCCGGTCCCCATATATCCCAAAACCAGTGGACTCTGTTGCCGAAAACATGTATGATACCTGTATAAGGGAGGGCGTTCAACCTCAGCCACAACAGTGGGATCACCGGGTGGCTGCTGGTCCTGGTGCGGAGTGTCAACCCCTATCAGAGCAAAGGAAATAAGAACGCTCAACATTTGCTGCACACTTTCTAAGCATGGAAAGCATCTGATGCGCATTATCTTGGACTAGATGACATACGCAGGTGTGTGTGTGTGTGACACCATTACTGGCCAAAAAAAGGAATTGATTGTGCCATGTGGACCTGTCGACCAGGGATTTCAGATGTGTGGGGCCTATTTGAATACTGCATCCTGTACATACACAGAAGGGGGCACCCAAGACAGGCCGAGCACTGGGATGCGCACCCTGAGAGAATGCCTACCTTCCGGTATGTTGCCGTCCAGAGGTTTTCGATCATCCAGGGGTTTCGGATCTTCCGGTATGTTGCCATTCAGAGGTTTCGGATCTTCCAGAGGTTTCGGATCTTCAGCCACGTTGTCCGTGTTGTCAGCCATGCTTGTCCGTCTGCAGTTATGGGTTCTGGCGCTCCAAGATAGTTGCACAAGGTGAAGCTGTCATATAATTGCAGGTGATTGGGCGGCAAGAACTGGCAAGATGAATGAATGAATGAATGAATGAATGAATGAATGAATGAATGAATGTGCAATACTTTACACACTTTCCTAAGTGTAAGTCCTATAGAACACAACGGGATTTGTAAACATGCTTAGGATTGCAGAATGAATGAATGAATGAATGAATGAATGAAGCTGCAATCCTAAGCATGTCACATTTTCCTAAGTGTGTCACACAACCCTAAGCATGTCACACATGTCACAATTCCTAATCATATCACACTGCAATACACACTTTCCTAAATGTAAGTCCTAAATATAAGAACACAGTGGGACTTGTAGACATGCTTAGGATTGCATAATGAATGAATGAATGAATGAATGAATGAATGAATGAATGGGGGCACAATCCTACCTAACTTTCCAACATGGTCAGAGACCTCAATTTGGCCTTGAATTTCTAAAACTCAAGGGGAATATTTCAGAATGGGTTTTCCTACAGGCAGCAAAGTCCCATTTGGAGCCATTCCTACCAGATCGAGGTCAAGCCCGCCCTTGGATCACCACCTGTGCCTTGATCTTCCTCTCCTGGTCTTCCTCTCTTGGTCCTTAAAGAGGGCACGATCTCCTTGAGCCTCAGTGACCCCTTTCTTCTCATTGGTCCACCAGGGAGGGGGGTGTCACAATCCCTTCTGCATATATGTTTTGAATCAGTTAAGTGCCCCCATGAGTGTTTTTAGCTTTTATATGATTGTGTCCTACATTTTTCATGGGTGTCCTTGTCCTCTTTTGTGGTCGCCCAGACTAGATGGACCTGATCCAGCTGTGCTCTTCATATTTTCCTGGAGGATGCGCTGGAACAGTGCTTCCCAAAGTTAGGGGTCAGGACCTGATCTCAAGGGGGTCATGAGAAGCCGAGCATCACCATCTCAGAATGGGCATCGGGCTGCATTCCATACTATGCTGGAAGTATTGAACACCAATGGGACTTACTTCCAAGTAGACATGGAGGAACTCTGGCAGCACAGGCTGGAGGAAAGCAGATGGGATTAAGGCTCGGAGAGGAAGGTGGAGGCCAGCTTCCCTTGGCAGGCATGGCAGTATCCCAGTAGCAAGAAGGAGGTGCCAAACGGCCCCGATCCCTGTTGCCGCTGCTGGGGGATCCTCTCATTTTGTCGCAAGCATGTGATGCACTGCAGGACTTGTGTTCGAAAGACGCACCGCACACAGGATGCACTCAGACCTGACTTTTGGTTTGCATTGCATCCAGTGGCATAGCTAGAGGGGGTGCAAAGCATTAAGCTTTGCAGGGAGCCACACCGCAATGTCAAGCAGTCCCACTGGCATCGCTAAAGCCGTTCACACATTACGCTGATCCTGGGTGCGGAATAGCCATCCCTGGGGACACGTCTCACATTTACATGGGGAGACAAGGTGGTTGCCCAGGTCGTTCCTGTATGTAATGGGAAGCAGGAACAGTCCCCTTATTAGGCCATGAAGCATCACTGGACAAAATCCTATTTTGATATTAAAAAGGGACCCCAAAACGCCTCCACCTTTCCCTCTCCAGATAGCTGACCACTAGGGGATGGGGATGACCACTAGGCAAGACGGCCAGAGGATACTGGACCAAACCCAAATCTGGCCACATGTGGCCTCCACACCCGAAGGACCTCATTTGGTTGGTCCAAGGACAGTGTAAGGTCTACCCACATGGTGTGTCAGGTTTAATAAGGGATACAGGTTAAAAAAAGGAAATAGAGGAGCCCCCACCATTAAATGCTGGTTATTCCCCCCCAAAAAATAGTCAGACCAGGGTGCCCATGTCCTCTTTTTCAGCTTAGTTTCCTGAAAAAAACTTCACAGTCCTCCTTTTCCTTGTGAGCAAGCGGCCTGTAGCCTTCTTGTAATTAATAAATTATGGCTGCAATCCTAAATACACTTTCCTTGGCGTTAAGACCCATTGAATGCAATGGGGCTTACTTTTGAGTAGACATGGTTAGAATTGTGCTCCTAACAGTTTTTAAATTTAATAATGAGTAATATAGTGTTTTCGGGGTCACGATGAGTCTGACACAACTAAACAATATAGTGTTTTATTCAACCGCATGAAAGCACGGGTGAGTTTTTATTTTGACAGGTCCTCCTTTTTGGGGGTTTGTCCTACATTTTAGGGGAGGTCATGTCCTAATTTGTGGTTATGCCATAAAGTCACCCTGCAGAAAGGCACCTCTTTTCCAGTCCTCTGAGGGTGACATGGGCATCCCAACGTCGAAACACCTTCCTATCATGTGGCTCTCAAGGAACTGATGGGATTAGTGCCGAATAATAGGCTTGAGGCCGCTCAATGATGTCAGACCCACGTGTGTTCGAGGGGGGAAGATCCCTTGGTAAGCCTTGCATAGAGTGAAAAAGGATGGGAGCCCCCCCAAAAAAGAGGGGCACCCATTCTCCAAAGCCCACTTTGAATCCTTGCATCTACAGGGGCTCCAGGCTGGGCATCTCAAGGCCATTCCTGGGCCTGGGCCCACCACAGGTAGACTGCCTCTGCTGGTGGAGGCTCTAGGCAAGAGCTCTGCCATGCTGCAGACTTCAGCTACAATCCAGAGTAACTAACTTTTACACTGACGTAGTTACGGTGCCACCTATGGGAAATGCATAGAGCAATCCAGAGCAAGTGCCTCTTATGTCTTCCTGCAGTTACTCTGGATTGTAGAGTTCATCCAGGTTCATCCAGGAGGTTCAAACAGCCAAGCCCCAAGGCTTGATCCACCTTCCCACCCGGCCCAAAAAAGTTGGAGGTGGACCCAGAGGGTGCTGCACTGGATATTCCTTTATTGTGGTCGCAAAAGGTCGGGGGAGATACAGAGTGAGGCCCCCAATCCCTCCGCCTCCCTTCCTGGGAGCTAGAAACCCTACAAAGTGAACCAGCACCCCTTTTGATGCATCCCTGCCTTGCCCTTTCCTGCCACCAGGGGGAGACACACCCCATAATTTTTAGGAACCTTTTTGGGGTGGTTCAGTTCTAGTTATTACAAAAATGCAAAAGTGCTCAGCTTTATCTCCCCCCCCAATAAAAGAGGTACCCTAAAAACATATCCACTTAGGCAACAACTAAGCCCCGAAGGGCAGCTTTGAGCTCGTCAAATAAATACAGTCTTTTAATATTTCCTTTTCTTGGAATAAAAGGAGATGCAAAGAGGTGTTTCACCAGAAAGGAAACAAAGCAACGAGGAACATTAGGAGGAAACCGACGACAGAAGCCGAGAGCGAGGCAGGTTCCGAGTATGAAAGAGTCCATTAATTCAAATCCACGAGGAGGAGTGCGTTAAGGCGGACAGGCTTTGGAATCGGGGCCGTCGTCGTCATCATCGAGATGCTGGAAGTTATATAGAAAAAATATTCTTTTTTGTCTTAAAAGGTGTGTTCGTTTTCCCCCGTTGATTTTTTAAAAATGCTACAATCTACAGGTCCTAACAATTAATTAACATTATAGTAAAAAGACAACCAGGCGAACGCACACACACGCATACAGACACAACCCACAAACTGCGAGATCTTAGGGGTCCTGCCGATCTGGGCCACCTGTCCTGGTTGGGAATAGGAAAATTCATAGGCCCAAGAGGGGGTACAGACATTTAATGGGGGGATTTGAGGAGAGGCCACACCACAATCTGGTCCTGTTGTCCACTTTCCCGCTATGCCAAATCCACAACCGCGCGCGCAGGGAAGTCAACACAAAACACAGCCAAAACTTTGTTAGTAAGAACTCTTGTCCGGGGAGATCGCAGCACCCACAAGAACCCCATAACAAACATATGCAATGATTCGGCCCCGGTAAGAGATGTTGAGGGTGCCCTTTCTTGGTTAAACAGGCACACACGCGCACAACACACACCCGTTAGCAAAAAATAAAAATGGCTAGGTGAGCATCACCGTTAGCCTCGGTCGCTGTGCGCATGGAGGGGGGACTCAATGACAGTCCCAAGTATGATTGACAGCTGGGGTGTTTCTAGGTAGCATAGTACCCCTGCTCTTTCCTGGAGCAGCGTCCCATTCTCCCACCATTGGGGTTCACCGTTCAGCCACGGCGGTGACACCAACGATAACCCTGCACCTCCAGTGGGCTCCCGGGGCTGACCTAGCCAAGCCCCCCAAGTCCAGCTTCCCATTTTCTGCAACAAGGCGGTGGACGGAAGTGGAGCACATGAACCCCCCCTTTCCCCAGAAGGGTGGTGGGAATTGGGATCAGTGGGTCCACTTCTCTGGACCCATCAGCGGTAGCCTCAAGAGGACCCCCCATCCTTAAGTACACTTACATTTCTTGCTCTCCACCCTGACAAGCCGGGAGTGAAAAAATAATTGCATAGTATTGAAGATTCTCCAGTGCGGATCCAACAACCCCCCCTTCCTCACCCCACCCCCAAATCCAGGAGATTCATCTTCTTTTTATTGCAAGAGGACACCCCACACACACCCCCCAAAAGGGCAGAACTCCCACCTAACTGGGATTTGGAGGGGGGCATTTCCCAGTTTCTGCTGGAGGAAATTCACCTCTGTGATCAAACTGGGGGCAGCCCCACCAAGCGACAGAAGGCAAAGAAGTTTCTGTTGGGGAAGGGAAGGTAACTGTCAAGGAGGGGGGGGAAACTGTCAAGGAGGGGGGGAAACTGTCAAGGGGGAAACTGTCAAGGGGGGGAAACTGTCAAGGGGGAAACTGTCAAGGGGGGAAACTGTCAAGGGGGGAATTGTCAAGGGGGGAATTGTCAAGGGGGGGAAACTGTCAAAGAGGGGGGTGCAAATATTTAAGCAAGAAGGAAAAATAGTGTTGCAAACTTCTATTTAGCAGTTTTTTTCCCCCAACACACAAAAATGTAGCCCTGTTAAAAATATATTTATATATATTTCACATCTATAATTTTCTTTAGTATTTACTCGTCATTCTCACGGTCAAAGTATCGGCTCGGCAAAAGAGAGCCAGATTATTTTCTACTCGGCAGAACAAGAGGTAGTCTAAAAAAACACAACTGGTTGGAGCGGAAGGAAGGCTTACTCTCTGCGGAGGATGAAGACAGCTTTATACACGTCTATCTATTGCTAGATAGATAAAAAGGTACTGTAGCCAAAATGGGTCACCGGGAGGGGGGTCTGTTTCCTCTCTCCCTATTTATTCCTGCCAAAATCCCCACCGGTTTCGCTCTGGGGGGTCCAGATTCTAAGACGCCACATTCCTTTGCGCAATGGAAACCTCACTCTATTGGGGTGGGGGGGACGTGGAGAGGCCCCATCGCCCCCCAATTTAAAAAAATATATATAATTTTGTTTCAAGAATAAATCAAGCCCATTACAAAAGGCTTACACCAGCTGCGAGAGGAGATGTGCAGCAAACGGAGTGGGGGGGGGGCGGGTAATAGGACTGTCAAAACTTTCCAGGAAAGGAAGGAAAGGAATTTCAGTCTTGAAATTAATGTTTAGTATCTGGGCAGGATGTGGGGGGTGGGAGAAAAAGATTTTTTTTGTAAAAACCATAAAACTTATTACTTAATAAAAGAGAGCTAAAATTTAAAATACTCCCTTAAAAAAACAATAGGGTTGGGGGTTCAAATCCCTTTCAAACAGGAAAATAAAATCAGAGTGGGGAGGGCTGGACAGCATGAAGCCACCCCGTCCCCATCACCAGGGAATCTCTCCTATTCCTAGAATTCAAAACTTTGGTCTAATAGATTTGTCCAGTTCGAGGACCCATATCAGGTTCCACCCTGCAGCAGCGACCTGTCGACACCCCCCCCCCCCACGGTCCCACATGTATCATTCCTCCTCCACGCTGCCTGGAGGGAAGGGGCTTCGGAGCCCCCCTACCCCGGTAAGCAGCTTGTCGCCCCCAAACAGGCCAACCTTGCTCCTGATCTAGACAGGAGTTATGGGGTGAAAGAACTTATTGCTTCCCCCGTAATCCGGGAGTCCAGGGGCCGGGTGAGCGGTCCGGCTCTTCAGAACCGGTGGATCAAGGCCTCTCGCTCGCGCTCCTTCCGCCTCAGCTCCTCCTTGTAGCAGCAGGAGCAGAAGTTCCCGGTCTCCGGATGCCCATAGAAGCTGCAGTTCACCTGCTTGCACTTGGTCTGCTGCACCCCGCACAAGAGCCGCGTTTTGCTCCCATCACTCCCGACGCCCTTTGGGGAGCTGCTCTCGGGCTCCGGGTATTCCCGGAAGCCATTGCTGTGCGGAACCGGGCACGGAGGGCTGCTGCAGTCCACCGCCACTGCGTAAGTCGGTGGCGCGGCCATCTCTGTAGGGGAGAAGCGGCCCAAGTGCGAGGGGCTGGTCTGGTAGGGGTGGGGCCGGCCTTGGGCACAGTGCCGAGGCAGTGTTGCGTAGGAGGGGAGAGGAGCGCAGGGACCCCCGGCCACTTGTCTCCGGCTGTCCTGGTAGCTGGGGGGGTGGGAACTCTCCACGCTGTTCACGGTGGAGGGGCGGGGGATGGTGAAGACCCCCGAGTAACTGGAAGGGAAGCCGGCCATCTTTGCCCCCACCAGTGCAAGGTCCGGGCCGTGTATGCTGTACGGTGAAAGAACTGGAGTGTAGGTGGAGCCAAGCAGCCCCTCCTCCCCCCCTATGATGGGGCTGCCCTCCGGGTCAAGCTTCCGGCCCGCCCCACCATTGCCCAGCCCTGCCTTCTTCTCTGCTTCCTTCTGCTTCTGCTCTGCGGTGAAGCGTTCCTCAGCGTCCAGGAGGTAGCGCTGAATCATCTCCTCCTGGTACTGGTGCCGGTGACTGGTTTTGAGCTGGCTGGCGAAGATGAACTTGCGCTCGCCCTGCATGGCAGCCCGGAGGATGCTCAGGCTCAGTCGGACGTCGCTGCTATACTTGCAGGACTCCAGTGGTGGCTGCTTCTCGGTGGGTGCTTTGCTCGTACAGGGCTTCTCGGTGACAGTAGTGGTGGTGGCTGCTGCCGTGTCTCCAGGAGAGACTTCCTCTTTGCTGCCCTTCTGCACCTTGATGGACCCTTTCTTCTTCTTCTCCCCAGCCTCTCCGGGACCGCTCACTGTGGCCCCCTTGCCAGCCCGGCTGTGCATCAGGCCCCCCATGTTCTTTTTGAGCTTGCTCCCCAGTGTCTTGCCAAAGCTGCCCAGCTTGTTGGCCACTGAATCTGCCCGCTTCTTCTCCTTATCCTTCTCTCGCTGCTCCTTCTTGGACTTGTCCTTCTCCTTGCTGCCACTTTTGCTGCCGCCGCTGTTGCTGGCTGAGCTGCTGCAGACGGACTCCTTATCCGAGTCACCAGAATCTGGGGCTGAGCGGGCATCGTCGCCTGCGGAGGCGGTGGGGGACTCCGGCTGGGCGAGGGGTGCCTAAGGGAAAAGAAAAGAGAGGCATGCTCAAGAGGGGTCCAGGATGCCAGGAGAAGGTGGCCCATAGGCATAGCAAGAGGACCCCCATGCTTCCCAACAACTAATAAGCTGCGCTTGAACATAGAGGTTCATAAGCTGCACCCGCAGTTCATAACTCTTTTGGAGCAGCACATGCAGTAGCCACACTGACTGTAGGATGAGTCATGTGTCTCCTGCCACACCCCTGCCCATCTCCACCTCTCCCTAACCCTTCCAGCAGCCACTAGAGGGCAGCTCAGGGAGGTGCGCCAGTGGTGCTCTTACCTGCGTGTCACAGGGCAGAGTGAGCCACTTGACGTTCATGTAGCTGTGCAGCAGGTGCAGCTTGGCTTCCAGGGAGAGCGTCACGCTGGAAGGATACAAAAGATATTGTTGAGTTCAGCTGTTGCGAGATAGCTGCCATGGGAAGGTTGCGGGGGGGGGAAGGTTGCGGGGGGGGGGAAGGTTGGAGATCCCTGCATCTCACAGGCGGGAAGTGCCCCCTCCACAAGCCACCTGTGCCCAAAGAGTGCCCAGGCACTGAATGCAAACTGGATCCAGGAAGTTAAGCATCTGCCTTTCCCTCCTCAGCTCAAGTATTCAAAAAGGCCCAGCCCAAGCCCCCCTACTCACCTCGCCAGCTTGACGTTGTCACTGTCGTCTCGGCCCCACTCCCAATCTCTCCCAGGGTCCACTGCAAAGTGTACAGGCAGCAGCTTGTGCTCAGAGTCCGTCAACGGGATCACGGCTTGGGTAGGAGGAGAAGAGGAGATAAGGATGTATAAAGGGGTCAACACTATGTCCGCCTGATGGGGTCATTGGTAAAGCAACCCGCGACAAGCACAAGGGACAGAGAAGTGGCTCCTTCAGCTTGGGGTAACTGGGGCCCATGACTCCAATGGACTCAAACCCCAAACACCTGCCTGCATTGCTCTCACCACTGCACACACCTTGCTCTGTCGCTGGCTCTTTCTGTTCCATGGAGACCAGGGCTGAGAAGTGGGCCTGGTCGTAGGCCAGCACCAATGGGGAGCGGTGGCACTTGCTGGCTGGGACTTCCAGGGGGAGGTAGATACCCCCAAAGGGGATGGGTGCAAATGCTGGAAAAAAGAGAGAGAGGTGTGGGAGAGAGAAGGGTGTTGGGTGTGAGGGAGAGAAGGCTGTAGGGTGCACGTTCACCGACAAGGCAATGCACTGCCACCACCATTACCTTCCCCACCGGAGTCTCGCAGCATCGTGTCGGCCACCACCACAATCGGCCTCTTCAAGACATGGGCCAGGACGAAGACGTGGAACTCCTCCAGGCTCTCGTACACCGGCTCCTCGGAGCCCTCCACGCTGCAGAGAGGAAAGTAGGAAAGTACTGTCAGCCTTGCTGACACCCAAATCCACCACCCAATAGTATCCACCACCTAGTGGTTTGTACCACTCGCATGATACAAGGCAGGAAAGGCTGAATCCTTCCAACCCCAGCCGCCTCCAGTTTCTCCTGCAGCAGCCTCAAGGGCTGCTATCTATCGTCCCCCCGCATCCCCGTCAGCACCACTTACCCTGCACAGCTCCCACCATTGGTGCCGTAGTGCATGCGGGGCTCACTAGATGCTAGCTTGATCAGGTCGTTCCACTCCTTCTGCCACTCCTCCTCTGTGTAGACCAGGCCAGACTGGAGGGGTAAGAGGGCAACACACACACACACGCAAGGTTTGATTTACAAACAAGGGTCTCCTGGTTGAGGTGGTCTGGCTCACAAGACCACCAGATGGGCTCATCTCTTAACAGCACAGCAGGTCCTCAAGCCCCCCACCACCAGGCAAGGCTGCCCCTGTCTTCCCCCACCAGACCACACACACCTCCTTGTTTTGCTGGGTCTGCTGCCACCTCCAGCGCCGCCGCAGGGCTTCCCTCTCCATCCCTTTGTCCATGAGAGTGTACAGGGACTTCCGGAGCATGAGATCCCGATCGTGGAAACCCCACATTCCTGTGGAGACCAATGGCTTTCAAAATGAACAATGGTTTCTTCTAAGGGACAAGCTAAGCAGATCCTCCTAGTCCACCATCCCACTTTCCACCGAGGACCAGTGGATGCTCTCTAGGTGGCCCACAAGAGGTTGGGTGTTCACAGGCACCCACAAACCCTTACCCAGAGACGCCGCGTGGAGCAAACAATTCCCATCTCCAGTAGTTGCCAATGGAAGCAGCCGCTGGCAACTGGGGTCCACGTTGGCCCACCAGTTAAGCCGACCTGTAGAAGAAGGAAAGAGAGACTTATTTCCACACTTCCAAGCACACACACACACATCTCCCTCGACTGCACACACATAGAGACCCCTGAATGCTCCTGGGACTACGAGGATGGCACCAGTGCTTACCAGCCTGCTCCAGCGCCACCAGCATCGACTGCTCAATGAGGTCCCGTTCTATGAAGCTCCGGAATTCCTCGTTGTAGACGGTCAGGTCAGGCAGCTGGAAGGTGCAGATGGGCATCTCCAGGAGGTGGTCGCTGTTGCCGCTGCCCCCATTGCTGGAGACATGCGAGCGGGCCAGCGAGACGATGGTGGAGCTTGCGTGGGAGATGCCACGAGAGAGACGCTTCTCTGCGGAAGACAAAGAAGCTCTAGCAGATCCCAGACAAAGAAGCTCTCCAACTGGGATCCCAGTACAGCGCTGCCTGGGTGTGAGGAACTGATAGCCTCACCCCAATTCCAAAAAACATCGCCCCGGACGTCCCACTCTGGCGCTCTTACCCTGGACAATGTCATCTTGGCGCTGCAGGGGTGGCCGTGCCACCCGTGGGGTCTCCTTCTCTACCAGCTTGAAGGTTTGCCCCTCGTTGAAGGAACGGGGCAGGTTCCCTGCGTGGACCTGCCTCAGCTGCTCAAAGTCGCTCAGCGCCGCGCTCAGATCCCAGTTCTTCCCTGGAGTGAGAGGGAGGAAACAGTTAAGCCACATGGCTCCACCATATCAAACAGAGTCCTCTACCAATAGCACCAGTGGCTGATGTCTGGTTGGGACCAGTGCCACCATGGAAGATCAGAGATGCCGTGGAGCCGCTCATAGGGACACTTACCTTCCAGCAAGTCTCTCGCCAGCCCCGGCTCAGCCCCCGTTGAGCGGACAAAATCGGAGAGGACGATGTCCATATCCAGGGTCATGTGATCATGGACTCCTCGTGGGTGGCTGGAAGCAGGCGGGACATCGACCTGGGCTTGCCTGTCAGTCCGTGGAGGGAACCAGACGTGGTGGCTCCTGGGCTAGTGGGACAGGACATCAGCGGGTCCCGAAAGGCAGAGTTTCTGGAAAAAATGGGGCGGGGGGAAGAAGGAAATTGGGGAACGGTCTTTTATTGCTCATGTTAAGTCAATGGAGATGAGATAGGTTTACAGTACTGAAGATGCACATAAAAAATATCATAACAGGGGTGGGGGGGGCAGACATTTTCTACCCATTTCAGGGAAAGGAGTCCAAGCCATATTGGGGCTGTGGCCACAGAGGGTTGCATAGCTGAAGGGAGCGACTTATGGGGGGTTACAACTGCAGGGTAACCCACACCTCGCACTAGATGGAGCTTTATGCAAGGTGGTATCATAGGTCAGGGGGTAGGACCAGAACCAGTGTGGTCCCAGTATCCCAACCCCAGCAGGATCCTGTGCTGCACCATAGCGCCACCCTTTGTGGAAAGCAGCCAGAAAGGACACCCTTGCCTCTTCCAAGTTAAGGGGGGGGGGGTGGAAGAGGTCTTGTCCACCCTCCGTTCCACAAATCTTGAAGGCAAGCGCTTGTGTTCTGGATGCAGATCCCACACACTCTCACATGTTGGGTTTAGCAAATATGTGCGCAATGGGGACGACACCTTCTCCGCCTCCCATAATGGCACCGTCTTGCCTTCCTGCCGAGCCCGGCACACGACCCACTGCTGCAAATGAGCGCAAACAGACAGGCGCGGGTTTTTTTTTAAGGCACAAAACCAACAGGCTAAAGATAGGCTTGAACTCTTGTTTTGGCTAGGCCAGGTCAGGCTCTTCCAGGGATTGGAAACAAGGGAAGGAACAGAGCCCCCCAGTGTTGCGAGGCCTGGACTCTGCACCCCCAGCATATGACCCCCGAACACGACTATCATTTCTGTGGCCAGGCAGTGGCCACGCATAGATGGTTTGGCTACTTTGGAACACCCCTAGGTGCTGCTGGGGTGAGACCTGAAAACAGGAAGGGTGCAATTCCAAGAATCCTACCCCCTCCCCTCGGGAGCTGGCTGTTTGTCTGTTTGTGAAACTTCCAAGCAGAGGAAGCGCTTTGTGCTCGAGCATCACCGGGAGGGCAGCCAAGGTCCCTGCCGTGCCTGTCTGCTGGACTCGGACATTCTGTCCAGCTGGCCAAAGGAGGGAAGGCAGGGCAGCCTCTGTGCCGCTCAGCACTGACACATCCTCCAAGCACCCGATCTGGAAAGTCCACATCGGGGGGCTTTCAAATGCGGGACTGTGGCTCAGTGGGTCCAGCAGACAAACCTGGCTGAATGTGGGTCCAGATCCAGAAGTGGATCAACGCAAGCCTGGATTTGGATAGAGACCAAAAAGCGAACCACATCTCCTCATACGGGAATGGTGGGGGTGAAAGGCAATGACTGACCTCTCCATCGCTCCCCCAGAGGCAAGGAGCACCGAATGCTTCACACGAACTGTGAGGTTATAAGGCACCACCTTGCGTCAGGACAGCCCCGTGTCTGTCAATGGGTACACTCCTTCCTCAAAAGCCACTCTAAGAGGTCCCCAAATAAGAGAGGGCAACAGCCCCACTGATCCCCCACAAAAAACACACATAGACTGCTCCTGTCCCTGGAGGAAACTGAATTCCCCTTAATCTAGTAGCCATCACCACATCCTGTGGCAGCAACGACCATGCGCTCCCGTCCCTCTGCCCCTCGCAAGGCTGTGCGCAGTCCGAGCCAGAAAAGCATCAGAAGAGCATCAGTGGGGTTTGTTGCTCACAGCATCAAGCATTGCCCCAGAAGGGTCCTATCCGACTACGTGGGACGAGAACTGAGGTTCCCGAACAGAATTAATCCACAGAAGGCAAATAAGACCGAAAACCCGAATCGTGACCCATGTCCTCAGGCTGACAGCAAGCAGGACAGAGGCATGACACAAGAACCCTTTGGTGCGCATGCACTGGGCGCACAGGTCCCTGCCGCAAGAGGGTTACAATCTATTTGGCACAAGAGAGACAGGATAAAAGAGGTTTCGCTGGTTTTGACACTCCAGCCTCCCAGCGTGGAGTGAACATGTTAGAACGAGATCCTGGGATTGAGCCACTGACATGGAGGCACATGGCGGGATGCCAGCAAGCCGCAACCAGTGTTCACACACACCAACCTTGAGACTCAGGTGGCCGAGTCAGGCCAGGTCACGCTGGAGGGATAGGAAGAGCCAAGGGTTGAGATTCAGGGAGCAAACCTCTCCAGGATTGATGCGGCGCGAGGGAAGAGGCGAGCGCTGGCGTTTCTTCCAGGAGGGAGAGCACATCAATGTGGCCTCACATTCCTTTTGGTTGGATGAGGGTGCAGACGGACGCACGCCCAGGACGGTGCAGACGGAGTGGCTGGCAATACTTCCCTCCGCTCGGACATGACACTCCTATGAAAAGCCACCGCCTGTGACCCCAGCCGCCAGGAATTCTCCAAAGTCCAACGCCTCCTCGGCTGTGATGCAAGCCCTCAAGTATGCGCGAGTGCGCGGAGCAAAAAACATAAATACCAAACTGGTCCAACAGAGCCGGAGAAGGAGGACGGTAGTGGTGTTCCTCCCCTCTTGCTGTCCTCACAACAACCCTGTGAGGTGGGCAAGGCTGACAGTGAGCAAATGCCTCAAGATCCCCTAGGAAGCTCTGCAAGATGCGCATGGACAGGGGGGGACACACAGGTGTGTACGGAGAAGAAGCTACCAATTAACTTCCCCCTATTAAAAACATTATAAATTAGCATCTATGGTACATCCCCAACCTGGCCTGTACACAATTCTGAGAGGGCTTCCAACAGCCTTGCGAGGTGGGCCAGGAGCAACAATCATGTAAGGCCAAGACAAGTGATGGGGGCTCACCCAAGACCATTTGGAGAGTCTGTGGCAGCCTGTTTACTGTGGGGCTCTCAGTGATGGGGGTCCTGATCCCTTCTCGTTGCGCACCCATCCTCTGGTGGTGCAAGTGGTTAAGACACTGTGCCTGTTAACCAGCAGGCCAGGGTTCGAGACCCAGGTCCTCACAAGACAAGGATCTCCTGTCACCAGCAGGGGTTGGACTAGATGATCCACTGGGTCCCTTCCAACTCTATGATTCTATGATTATAGTTTCACCATCCCAGTCTAGCATTATAAGTAAATTGTATCTAGGATGGAAGCATCACGTGGTAGAGTCCTCCCAGAGCCACGCCGCTCCAGAATACCAATGCTGGAAGAATTATGGATATATTCTGGATATGTTGTTCTGCTCCACCCGACAGGTCTCTGCAGGACAGCATGCCACCAAGTGCAGGATGCCGCACTCGTGGCATGTCCCCTCGACATCCAAAATCAGGACGCACCACTGTGCGTTCATGCGCCAGAGCTCAGGCCGAGATTGACACACTGCAGACACCCCAGCTATAAATAGCTCCATGCAGACCTGCCTTTGGAGGTGTTCCGTCATACAGAGAGACACAGACAGACTCATGGAGACGCCTTGCTTGGCAGGCGAAGGACACCTGGCGAGGCACAGGTAAGGATGCTGGGCACCCATTTCTGTGTAGGAGAAACTGAGGCAATGGTGCACGGACATGGACAACAACAGCCACCATGGCTACACACGTGCAGAATTACACTGGCCAATTCTTCAACCAGGAGGTCAACAGAGCGTCTCCGGCACGCCCAGCGGGGCGAGGGCAACAGCACATGGAGTCCCAGCTGCAGGCCACCCCTCAAAACATGCGCCAGGCTTGCTCATGCACACTTTCTGCATCAATCTGGACACCGGCACATGATTCATAGTGGCACACGCTTCATGACATCACCCGGGCGGCTGCTTCTCCTTCTCACCCGCTGAAGCTTTGAGCCACGAGTCATACCCGGGACAAGCGACTGACAGACAGACAGGAGTCTGGTGTTCCCAAAACGTGCATCATTTCAATGCGCAATGAAGTAAGCTAAGAAACGGTCAGCGGCAGCACTGTTTGGGAATGTGGGGTTGGCGTATCCCCCAGCTAGGCACTGCCACTAATGGGGGTGGTCGGCCCCAGCCCTCCAGTCCCAAAAAGTTTGGGGCAGCCCTGGGTGCCCAGCCAGAGATCTGCACACTTCCCTTCCCTCTTTGCTTTATCTCCAGGCTGGAAAGGAAACCTGTCGCTGCCACATTCCTGGGCGCTGAGTTAAGGGCACGGTGGAGGAGGCAACTCCAAAAAGGAGACTCTAGGCAATAATTTCTTCTGCTCTGGAGGCTACCTGCAGACACTCATAAGAAGACCCTCATAAGCATCAGCGACACCTTCAACCTGCTGTTGCACCAAACACCAAACATGGGTGGTCTAGATGACCTCCAGGATCCTCACAAATCTATCACAGTTAGTAAACCATGGTTACTGCGATCTTGGTTAGTTAGATCACGGGAATTATTTCAGACCACAGCTCCTTTTCACTCCGAAGCACGTGGGAGGGGGCCTTCTCACCCAGGATGTGGAACTCCCCGCCACTAGATGTGAGCATGCTTCCATAATACATCTTTAAAACTTTTTTTTCACGTGGGAATTTTGTTGGAATGGATGGCTCCTGCTTACACTCTCCCTTTTGTTTGCTTTTACTGTACTGTAATTGTTTTAATGACTTGTTGCAAAATATTATCAAGCGGTAACACCTGCGCCCACACCGGCTCCTTTCAACACATATCTGGGCACTGAAGCCATGCGCCACTTTCTTCAGGTAGATGCCAGCTGTTTTAGGGAAGACAAAAATTCTTATCTCAAGGGCAGATCGGGGGGAGCAAATGGGGCAGTGAGCTGGAATTCCAACACTTATCCTTCATGCTTATCCATGCTCCAGACGCATGGAGTACGGATCCTTATCCATGCTCCAGATGCGTGCCGGCCCCCCCGCTAGCATGACCTCACTTTTGGACTTTGGTGCTGAGTTGATAATACATTCCCATCTCAAAAAATGCTAGTTTATCTCATACAAACATGCACACACACCCAACTAGGAACACACAGCCATGCGCCATGCGCCATGGTTGACCCAACAAACACAGCCAAGAGTCAGGGTGACCCACCAGCCGTGCTTGGGGAATCTCTTTTCCAAGCAAACGTCACAGGCTGGATCTATAGGAAAAGGGCTGCCTGGCAGGGCTGGGTGCCAGGCAGCTGGTTTGGCAGGGCCAGATGAGGAACGGAGCCCTCCTGCGGGCACCAAAAACTCATGGATCAGGTCACCGCATGGATGAACTACTTGCGTGGCTACCTGGGCAGCTCGACAGACAAGGGCAGAAGGGAGTGGTGAGAAGCCCTTGTTATGACTGGTGCCCAGTTCTGGAGGCATGATGGGCACCTTCCCAAGCAACTGTCTTCACTTCCTTGGAAAGTAGTGCCACAGAAGCAAATCAGGGCATGCCCCCGCCTGAAAGGCGATTCTCCAGAGCTGGGGGCCAGTTTGGATGGGTTCCTTCGCCAAGAATCAGCTTTGTCCAGCGGGCCCAGCCAGGGCGGGTGTTTGCCTGCCGAGGGCATCAAAGTCTCACCAGCGTAACACCCGCAATTACATCACTCCCAAGGTTAGTCACCCACTTGAAAAGTCAAAGTCCAGGACAAGCTGCCACAGGAGCCGAGGGCAACACATTCCTGGCTGCCTGGAGTTTTCAGATCCGCAGCTGATACTCAAGGGAAGAAGCTGACCTCAGCATTATAAAAAGCAGGGCCAGGATGCCTCAGGTGGCAGATCCGGGGCTCCATCACATCAGCCATTAGTTACAACAGCCACATGGAGCCTCCAGGCCTGGGAGCAGTCTAGCTCAGCAGGTGGTGGGCATGTAAGTGGCTGGTGCAGAGCATTTTTGAACATAGCCAAGCCACGGGGCCAGAGATGCCGTACTCTGCATGCGCTCCTGGCCTGGCTGTCACCCTATCAGTTGTAGATACAAGGGAATGAC
Source organism: Cryptoblepharus egeriae (assembly GCA_030015325.1). Taxonomy (NCBI): domain Eukaryota; kingdom Metazoa; phylum Chordata; class Lepidosauria; order Squamata; family Scincidae; genus Cryptoblepharus; species Cryptoblepharus egeriae. The sequence continues at coordinate 7,779,769 of JAREYC010000018.1, read as the reverse complement.
GCCGGCTCTCGGTCAGTGGCAGCTCCTCACATTTCTGTTTGCTCTGTGATTTCCAAGTCAACAGGTTTGGCTCAGGATCCGCCAAGCACATGGTGGGCATTCCTGGTGCTCTCCCTGCTGCGGCCCGGCTTAAACAACGCACTCGCGCGTGGTCCAAGCATACCCTCCACTCTCCGAAAAAAACACACTGTGCATTTTATCACACTGTTGTTGGGGACGCAGCAAGCAGTATTTCAGTACCAAAACACAGATGCCCCAACAACCACAATCAGGCGACACATCTGCTAAAAATAGACCAAGCCAAGGGTTCCAGAGAAGGAACCACCTTTGGTGACCATCACAGGCTGCGCTGAAAGGAAAGGTTTTGTGCCACTAATTAGAGCCGACTAATTGCATCTTGCATTCCAAACACGGAACATTCAGAGGGTCTCATGAGGACACACTTGCCCCGCCCCTTTGGAACTTTAGGACACCTTTGGCTCCACCCCTTTGGAACTTTTAGGGGTTCTCACTACCTGATCCTTTGAAGATACTTTTGGCTCCGCCCCTTTGGAACTTTGAGGACAACTTTGGCCCCACCCCTTTGGAACTTTTAGGGGTTCTCACTACCTGATCCTTTGAAGATACTTTTGGCTCCGCCCCTTTGGAACTTTGAGGACAACTTTGGCCCCCCCCCTTTGGAACTTTTTGGGTTGAGAGACCTGCTCCTTTGGAACTTTGAGCACACCTATGGCCACACCCTTTGGAACTTTGAGGACACCCTTGGCCCCACCCCTTTGGGACTTTGAGGACACCTTTGGCCCCACCTCTTTGGGACTTTGAGGACACCTTTGGCCCCGCCCCTTTGGAACTTTTAGGGGTTCTCACTACCCGATCCTTTGAAGACACTTTTGGCCCCGCCCCTTTGGAACTTTTGAGTGCACCTTTGGCCCCGCCCCTTTGGAACTTTGAGGGCACCTTTGGCCCCACCCTTTGGAACTTTTAAGGGTTCTCACTACCCGATCCTTTGAAGACACTTTTGGCCCCACCCCTTTGGAACCTTTGAGTGCACCTTTGGCCCCGCCCCTTTGGAACTCTTAGGGGTTCTCACTACCTGATCCTTTGAAGACACTTTTGGCCCCGCCCCTTAGGAACTTTTGAGTGCACCTTTGGCCCCGCCCCTTTGGAACTTTTAGGGGTTCTCACTACCCGATCCTTTGAAGACACTTTTGGCCCCGCCCCTTTGGAACTTTGAGGACACCTATGGCCCCGCCCCTTTGGAACTTTTAGGGGTTCTCACTACCCGATCCTTTGAAGACACTTTTGGCCCCGCCCCTTTGGAACTTTGAGGACACCTTTGGCCCCGCCCCTTTGGAACTTTTAGGGGTAAGACCCCTGTCCTTTTGGAACTTTGAGTGTCCCTCTCTGGCAGCCCAAAGGGCAAGAGGGGAAGAACAACCCCCAAGCTGGTGGAAAAAGGCAAGCAAGAGTGCCAAGGCAGAGAAGACCTGAGCCTGGAGAGCTACTGGGGGCCAGAAAGGGCAGCACTGGAGGGCTGAGGCTGCAGGAAGGGTGGGGATGGGGGTGTTGGAAAGTCAGGGCAGAAGCAGGTAAGGAGGGCCTGCAGGGAGGGATGTGGCCTGACAGGTCCTGGGGAGGCACCGGAAGGCTCCTGCCCGGCAAGGGAGGAGCTGGGGGAGCAGCAGATGTCCAGGGATGGGGAGGGGCTGCAGGATAGGAGGGTCTCTGAAAAGGGAAGAGGGAGGCACAGCATGGGGGAGACTCAAGCAAAGCACTGGGGGGTCCAGAGGACCAAGTGAGACCAGCTGGGGCTGGGGGATCCCAGGGAAGAAGGAGGGTCTCCTGGGCTGCAGAGGGGCTTCCAAAGAGGGGGGCAGAGTGAGAACCACCCTTAAGGTGTCAGCTGGAGGGCCTTTTTGTGGGGCCCCCACAAGGTCTTCCAAAGGGGCGGGGCCAAAGGTAGACACAGGGGCGGGGCGAGTGGCCCTGCACGTTCCAAAGGGGCGGGGCGACAGTCCCACTGAGAGTTCTAAAGGGGCGGGGCTAGAAAGGGGGACCCTGAAAGTTCTAAAGGGGCGGGGCGAGAGACCCTCTGGAAGTTCCAAAGGGGCGGGGCGACAGTCCCATTGAAAGTTCTAAAGGGGCGGGGGAGAGACCCCTGAAGGAACCCCTGGGGGCGGGGCTAGAGGAAGAGACCCTGAAAGTTCCAAAGGGGAGGGGTGTCCTTTGGGGGCGGGGCGAGAGACCCCTGAAAGTTCCAAAGGGGCGGGGGCGTTACCTAGGAGACCGCGAGGGAGAGGGGGAGGGGGCCTTACCCTTCTCCGCGGCGTCTTCCTCGCCCGCCATCCCGCGCGAGCCTCTCCCGGGCCGGCCCTGAGGGAGGGAGTGAGGGCGGGGCCTGCTCCCTCCCTCCCTTCTGCCCCTTCGCCTTCCGCTGGGCCTGGGAGGGGCCTGAGGGGGGGCGGGAAGGGAGGGGGCGCAAACAGAACCCCCCCTCAGGAAGGAAGCCGAGAGGGCGGCTGCGCGGGCTCTGCGCGTGTGCGCCACTCCGGAACGCTCCGCCCTCGCCCGGAACTCCAAGCGCTCGACCCTTTTTCCCGCCCGGAGGCGTTTCGGTGTGGCACTGGGGAGGCCGCGCCCCTCGGCCGCCGAACAGCCAATCGCAGCGCTGCTCGGAGGAAAGGGGCGTGGCCAGCCTGCAGGCCACGCCCTTGGAGGCCACGCCCCCTCCCTTAGGAGGGAGGGGAGAGGCTGCGCGCGCAGCTCCTGAAGGCAAGTTGCCTGTAAGCCCTGGAGGGCAACATCAGTCTTAGACTTTATACATGTTATATACATACATGTTACATGTTATATACATACATGTAAAATATCAACACATATTCAAAATATATATATTTACATACATATACATAAAATATATATAAATGTAAATACATAAAATATACTTAGGTACATAAATATGTATGTAAATATACATACATGTATTTTAAATGTGTATTGTATTTTACATGTATGTATATGTGTGGGTCTTCACAGTGATGTCACTGCCTCAGCGGTGATGTCATCGTTGCAATCACAAAGGCGTGACATCACTCTATCGCACTGTGATGTCACACTACATTGTGATGTCACACTACATTTCCCTGGAGGAGGAAGTGCTGGTTGGTGGCATAGCTAGAGGGGGGGTGGAGCAGTCAAGTCTTGGAGGGAGCGTCACCCCTTCGGAGCCATTCCAGGCTCCAGCCTATGGCTCCGTTTTGCTCCCCCAGCCTGGAATGGCTCCGAAGGGGTGACGCTCCCTTCAAGACTTGACTGCTCCACCCCTCCATCAACACCACTGGTGCTGTTGACCTCATGTCCCCCTTCCCCTTTCTTTTACCCTTCTTGCCACCCCACAGCACAACTTCACACACCTATACACACCTCTACCCGTTTTTTTCATGCCGGCCCACTGACTCCCCACAACTAGTGGACGTGCTTCATCCCCAAAGCCTGATCTTCTACGAATTACAGCAATAGATGTATTTTTCTTTAAGTATAATTTACTTTATTTAGATTTCTACTGTGTCTTTCCCAAAATGCCCAGGGCGGCTTTCAAAGCTTTTATCATTCAAATACAAAGCAATACAATAAGTAAAAATAAAAAAAGGCCAACAAGGACGTAAGGCTAAAAAAGAGGACATGCCCTGGAAGAAGAGGACAAATGGTTACCCTGTTCTGGCTACAAGGGCTTTTCCCTGAGAATCTTTCATTCCAAGTTCCAGGGAACAATGATCCGGTGGGCAGAGCTTTGGCACCTCAGGGCTGTCGAGGACGGGACAGCTTGTCCCGTGTGGCTCAAGGGCGGCTGAGTGCTTCGCATTCTCTCAGTCGTGGGCTGCACTGACAGGCCAGGCATGAGGAATGTGCACAGGGGGTCAGCTGGTAGCCCTTCCCTTATCTTTCCCAAAGACAGGGAGGTCAGTGGTGTTCTGTTGTGCCGACTTCCACACCCTGTGTGTCTGTGTTCATAGGCATGGCCAAAGTCCCAGAAGTCATGCTCAGTGTCATTTAAAAAAGGAATTGAGAATAAAATGGACAATAATATGATGCCATTGTACAATTGATGGTAAGGCCATCTCAAAAAGGGCATAATGGAGCTGAAGAAGGTGTAGAAGAAAGTAATGGGCACCCCAATCCTAACCCACATTGGAACTGAGAGGTTACCTGACCTCCCTTATATCCTTTATTATAAAGTAGGCATCAAGAGGGATGCCTCTTGAAAGACTATGGTATCATGCTTGGCACTGCATATGCTGCAGGCAAAGCACAAAAGCCTGGGTTGGATTGTTATGGAGGATAGGCTGTTACCCAAGCAGCAAATCCCCCTTCTCCACACCACTGAATTAATCCAATGGAAAGCCAGAGCCAATACAATTGGGTCCAGCTGGCGTCGCAGAGCTGGGCTAAGGACAGGAACTCACCCTGTCTTGTGGGGCCGACCCAGGTCTCGAACCCTAGTCTGCTGGTTAACAGGCACAGCGTCTTAACTGCTTGCGCCACCCACAGCCCATAATAATCCTTTATTATACCCTTATAACATATCCAAGAGGAATTCAGACCCCTTACCTTGGGTTACATCATGGCAGCAGCCCCAGTGGGTCTGAAGAGGTGGCACTGATGTGATCAGTCTAGCATTGTGCCTATCTACCTGGGGTTGGGGACAAGGTCCATTATAAGTGCTGGATCCTGGCCCGTCCACCACCACCACCCAAGTTGGGAGTGACCACAACTCCCCACATCCCAAGGGATGCGCATGCATATGGCTAGAAATAAATAAGGTTTGGTAAAGATTTTGTTGTATGATGGTCAAGCAAAATCCCTTTCAGGGTAGGGAGTGGTCTGATCCTTGGAGAGCTGCTACCAGATAGTTTTCCAGGCACACCATTTCCACACACACTCCTTCCCGAAGTGGTCTGAGTGCATTGGGATGCCCCGGAAGAGACGTCAGGCCAGAGCCGTCACCCTGGAACAGCATGTCAAAGCCTCTAATCAAACGGAGCCAAAGGCTCTCTGAGCCATCACAGAGTTTCAGCAGGGGATAATCAATATCACTTGGGCCAGACGAAGCCAGTCCTACAGATCCAAAAGCAGAACACGCTGGAACATTCCCAGTGGTGCAGCATTGGGGTCATGTGCACCTTATCCTGAAGATCCTTCCATCCTCAAACCTGTGGTTCCTTCTACTCAATATGCAGAATTTAAGGAGGAAGACTCCTCCTTGACCTCTCACTCCGGCCCACCACAATCCACTGCTTGGAATTCTCTCTCTCTCTCTCTCTCTCTCTCTCTCTCTCTCTCTCTCTCTCTCTCTGCGCACTCATCCACTTTCTCCTCAACCACATCTAATTTTGTAACCTTCAATCTGGTCCCTCCCTTAAGCTCTGGCTAAACACAGTGAGAATTACTTCCATGTAAACATGCACAGAACTGAGCGCAAAGATTCCTATGTTGCAAAAACAGCATCTAGACCACAAAGTTTTTGCTGAAATAAATTGGGGGGCCTCCAAGGCATGATGATACTTTTTGGGTTCCTCTCCTGCAAGACCTTTGGGGCGGATACCTTTTTTCATTTTATGGGTTGAGTTTTTATCCTTGTCTTCTCTGGACACTGTTATTTTGGTGCATCTTACTTTTATGTCGACTATAACATATTGCTTTAATTTTATTTTATTGTGAGCTGGCTCGCATTTCCCTTAGGGGTGACTCTTAAAAATCTTAAGTAAAACAGGAATATTTTAGTTTTAATTCTGTATTTACTCAAATCATATTTACTATACTATTTCCAGTCAAATTTAGGCTACAATCCTAACCATGCTTTCTGGGAGTAAGTAGTGTTGAACACAAATGGGCTTACTTCTGTGTAGACATGCTTAGGATTGCACTGGTACAGCACAATCCTAATCATGTCTACTCAGAAGTAAGCCCCATTGTGTTCAGTGGGTCTTAATCCCTGGAAAGTGTCTTTAGGATTGCAGCCTTACCCTACAATCCAGAGTAACTACGGGAAGATGTAAGAGGCGCTTACTCTGGATTGCTCTATGCATTTCCCATAGATGGCACCATAACCGGTATAAAAGGTCCCATAGTTACTCTGGATTATAGTCTATGAGCACAATCCTACCCATGTCTACTCAAAAGTAAGCACCATTGTGTTTGAGCATAGAGGTTAAGGCTGCAATCCTAAAGACACTTTCCTGAGTGTAAGACCCATTGAACATGATGGGGCTTATTTTTGAGTAGACATGGTTAGGATTGTACTCAGTGTCTCCAAATTGGGTGCACATTAGATTCGATGGTGCATTAGATTTGAGTAACTACACTATTTTGATTATATGCATAGGTTAGTATTTAGTTTAATAGTTTGCTACGTATTTTGTGTTAAAATGTAACATAAACCCACTGTTGTATAAAGTAGTGCAAACAGACATAACATGACATACAGTCATAATATATATCCATTGTTGTTGTATTATTATCATATAACATTGTTGTATGCAGAAAATGTACATATGTTGTATGTATGTTGCATGTTTTGCACCTGCTGCGCATTACAACAGCCAGGAAACGTTTTTTAAATCTCAAGCCCTTTAAAATTGGGGTGTGCATTAGATTCAATGGCACATTCGTTTTGAGTAAATAGGGGTATGTTAGACGTGGTGCTACCATGCTTTAGGCTACAACTATGTTCAATATATGCTTTTAGCAATGATAGTAAATGGGTAACTATGGGTAGGATTGCATTCTTGGATTGTTGAAAGTTTTCCTACTTGATCAGTCAATCTGATGATGGGCACAATCCAGAGTAACTATGGGGAGTCCTTGCTCCAACGTAAGAACAATTTACTCTGGATTGCAATATGAATTTCCCATAGGTGGTCAGTAACGATGTCAATGTAAATTTCTCTAACATGCTCCCATAGTTACTCTGGATTGTAGGGGATGTCACTTCTGCTCATGACATCACTTCCCAGTGTGCTCTGATAGATTTTCATTCTAAAAAATAGGTCCAGGTGCTAAAAGTTTGAGAACCACTATTCTAGGGCATTCCAGGCACTGTCCAATAAGACCTGGTGCTGGTCCTCTGGTTCCGGGAACCTGACTTCAATGCTAAGCCTGACACTGATAATGATTCCACTTGCTACAGTCAGTATCAGCCTCACTCCACTTGACTTCAGTGGGAGCAGGAGGCTTGGGGGGGGGGGGAAGCAATCATGTGGTCGGCTCAGCTGACCCACAAAGTGAATCACTGCCTTTGTTTTCCCCCCAGCCTTGTTTATGTCACAGACAAAAGGGTTGTTTATCATTTCTGGGGACACAGAAAAGTCCAGCAAAGAAAGAAAACTCTGTGCTGTTCCAAGTCCAAGCCTGTGAGACCAGACTGAGTTTTGTTTCCTTAGAGGAGGCTCGTTTGTTTTGTCCATCAAAACGGTGGGCTTTTGTTTTGACCACAGAGCAGGGGGGAAGTGCCATTTTCTACAGATCAATAGGAACAGGGGCTGCTTGAACAAAGGAAAGGAAGGGCATCAATCAACAGTGGTCCACCATAGCTATGGACCATTTATGGGGCAGGACTCCAGGTTGCAGACTGTCACTGATATGGGTGGACCCCTCTGGAATGGGTCTGGTTCCCTCTCCTCGTGACTTTCACATACCTCACTTCAGCACCATGCTTCATCCACAGAAACCCGCCCCAAGTGTCGCATCCAGTCTTGTCTGGAGGCCCGCAACTCTCTGCCCTTGTCACTAAAGCTCAGAGCGTCCGAAGGAGCAGGAATCCAGGCTGACGTCTCACCATCACAGTCGGCTTGTCTCGGCTAATGTTCCTGCCACACCTTGGGATAAACTCAGAAGCCAAGCACAACTTTAAAAAAATACTGCTAAAAAAGAGGGGCATCTTTTGTGTATCTCGGGGGGGGGGGTAGAGAAATGGAATAGTTTGTGAACAGTATGATACCATATTTACTCAAGCCTAATGCTCACCATTTCCAGCAAAATTTAGGCTGCAGTCCTAAAAGCACTTTCCTGGGAGTAAGACCCAATGAACACAATGGAGCTTATTTCTGAATAGACATGAATAAAATTGCACTAACTACAATTACAGAAAAAAATAAACTTAATTCCCTAAAATGCAGTGCCTTATTTTACTTAGGGCGCAATCCAGAATAACTACAGGGAGTCCTTGCTCTGGAATAAGAAGTTACTCTGGTTTGCAATATGAATTTCCCATAAGTTTTCACTAGGTGGTGCAGTAACTATGGGTGCATGTAATGTCTCTTACGTGCTCCCGTAGTTACTCTGGATTGTGCCCTTAGGCTGCAATCCTAAACACACTTTCCTGGGAGTAAGACTCATTGAACACAATGGGGCTTACTTTTGAGTAGTCATGGTTAGGATTGTGCTTAGTCTCCAAAATCAGGGTGTCCTGATTTTAGTCTCCACAATCAGGGTGTGCATTAGGGTGTGCATTAGATTTGAGCAAATATGGTATTTTGATCATAAGCATCGATCAGTATTCAGTATAACAGTTTACTATATTGTAATAAAAATGTAACACGAATCCATTGTTGTATAAAATAGTGCAATTAGGTAAAAATCATAACATAACCTCATTGTCATATTATTATTGTTGTTGTTGTTGTTGTTGTTGTTGTTGTTGTTGTATTAAATAAAATTAAATTTTGCACCTGATTTGCAGCTGCACATTACAATCGCCAGTGAACATTTTTTAAAATCTCAAATCTTTTAAAATAGGGGTGTGCATTAGATTTGATGGTGCATTAGATTCAAGTATTTGGAGGTGCATTAAATACGGGTATTTGTGGACTAAAAGTAGGGGGGACTGACGAGTGACTAGTGCGACTTGGTAGTTTTAAGGCTCCAAGTGCCACAAAGAGTGCAATCCTAACGTTGTCTACTTAGACGTAAGCCCCATTATAGTCAATAGGGCTTACTCCCAAGCAAGTTAGGATTTCAGCCAAAGGCATCTGGATTTGCTAAATAAAGTGTCCCATTTAAAGGACCCAGAGTGAGCAAAGGAGAATGTGCCAAAAAAAGTCATCAAGATCCCTCACCATCAGCATATGATTTTTAACAAGCCATTGTTTTTTTCACATATCGCCTCTCAAAAATGTGCACACAGAGTCCCATTTTGATTGCAACTGCATGACTTAAAAAGGGGCATCACATCATAATTTAAGAGCCAAAAAATTAGTCCCAATTGCCCTTTTGATACCCTCTCGCTTCCCCCACAGCTGCCTGAGGTCTGCCAAACCCGGTGAGAGCAGGGTTGGTTCCCCACCCACACAGAACATCCTGCATGGGCTTGACTTTTATTTCCTCTCCTTGCCACAGAAGCTTTTCGAATCGCGCCACACCCAGACGCATGGCATTTGCTTTGGGAGCACTTGGAGACAGTGCCATTTCTGGGATCTGGAACAATCCTCTCCATCCCCCACAACCGTGTGGCATTTGTTGCCGCAAACTCTGTTCTATCACTTGCTTTTTAAAATCTCGTCGATGGAAGGATGAACATTAAAAAAGAATGAACTTAGGCTGCAGTCCTAACCACACTTTCCTGGAAGTAAGTACTATTGAACACAATGGGACTTACTTTTGGGTAGATATACTTAGAATTGCACTGTTAGTAAGTTAACTTAGGTCAATTTAGGTCAGCATAACTCACCTGGTTTTAAATGTTTTTATTAATTTTCAAAAAAAGAAGAAGAAAGCAAAAAGAAGAGAAAAATAGAATAAAAATATTCAGTAGTATAATTTACCTGGCATAACTTCCTGGGGTGGTGTAGGGAGGCATACCTGGCATACCTCCCCAACTTTTCTGACACCCCCAGGCCAGCACAAGACTTATGCCAGCCTAACTGGAGGTTGGGATTGCAGCCCCATTAAGTTTGTAAAGGACATCTGAGCCTCTGTGGACACATGGGACATGTGGCATGTTTCCTGTAGAGACAGGAGACCCCTTTTGGCCTAGATCTGACATACCCTGGTCTGACTGGCATGGATAGGGCCACATATATCTGGCTCCATTCCTGATGAATGGGGAGGGGGGATGCCAGGGCTCTGCAAAGAAATTTCCCCCCAGATCACTTTGACAGAGAGATCATGTGGCAGATCATATAGACTTAACATGGCCAGTGATGGGTGTGATTTGTGGGTGGCCACATGGCCAGATGGGAAGAGTGCAAGCAAGAGGATCAAGGGTGGAAGTGAAAAAGGATAAAGAAGTCTGAACAGGTGGCCAGCACACCAGGGTGCTGCAGAAGCAAAGCCAGGCCTTTGCTTACAGTTCTATCCCTGGCACATGGAAAACATGTGCCTCCAACTCACAAGAGGGGTGCAGCATCCCTTTAGTTGCCTTCCTGTGGCTAAAAAGCACCACAACTGCTGTCACTGGCTCTGGAGTGACAAGATGATTTAAAGCCAAGATGATTCCTGCCTGGAAACGGAGCAATTATACTGAGAAGCTGGGGGAGGGGGACACACCAAGGAGCTTCTTTGCTCCGCTACACTGATCCATATAGATCCTATACTGGCTGAGGGGAGGCTGATCCCTGCATGCTTTTCTCACTCAATAATAAATACCCTCACAAACAACGGCAGGATCAAAATATCTTTTATTTGTTCTATAGATATAAATATTTTAAATACGCTCCATAACATGTAAAATTCTGAAACACAACAGCTCCCCACCACTCAGGCAGATGTCGTGACCTGGGACTTCTGCTATTTGAACTCAGCCTGCAAGGAGAAAGTGAAAGGGGCTGAGTATTCCAGAGCTTCAAGCTGCTCTACAAACCAGGTAAGGTTTGGCTGCAAAGGGATGGTTTTGTGGGACTGCTGAGTGCTCGGGTTTCCCAGCAGCGAGGCTTACTCTGTCCACCCTCTTCTTTTTAAGCAAAATTACCTCTTGCTTTGGCCACTCTGTTCGATAATTAAGAATCCAAGTTCAATCATCAGATCAACAGCCACTGACGGGGGAACTAATCAACTAATGAAAGGAAGACATTTTGGGGGAACTCCTAACCTATGGTATTCCGCCAGCCTGGCTGGGGTGTGCTCAGTATTTTTAAAACCTAAGCAAAAGTGGTGGACTGTCCAGAATTACTTTCCAAGACAAGGGCATTGGACAGAGGAAGAGCTCAGTCGCTGAACATTTGCATCTCCACAGCCTGGCGGCTGCCAAAGCCAAAGGCTTTGCTTACCTGGGAAAATGAGTCTTCAAGAATGTAGCTAAATGGGGTTGGGGGAGAAGAAGGATAAAACAATGATCAGGTGTCACTGTCTGAGATGTAATTCTTCACTTTCTTTGGCTGCAGTCTTAGGCGTGTTGACCTGGAAGCTGATACCATGGAATCTGGTAAAGTTTTGCTTCCAAATAAACATACTGAGGGTTGCATTGCCTGTACTTTATGACTGTGAGTGATCACTCACCCCCACAATACATGTAAGGTTTTCCACAGACCAGAGTAAAGATGGGAGACAGAAGAAGGGGGTTTCCTCTATATAGCCAGCTTTCAAGGGTGATCCAGCTTTCAAGGGTGTGACACCTCAACATGTGGATGATCCAGATAGTATCCCCTGCCCCATAACATGTACACCATCTTTTCCCCAGTTTAGAACTGGAGAAAAGCTTTCACCTGCTTTGCGCTGAACATGTCAGATTCCCCCCTTCTGCTATCTTATGTCCATGGAACTTGGGTTGTCCACAGTATCAAGACAGGACCCTTTGTCCTGCTTGCCAGTATGTGAACACAATCACCAAGAATCAGGGCTGTCCTTATTTTTCGGGACATATGGCAACCCTATATAGAACCACTGACCTTTTAAGGCAGTGGTACTCAAATTGGAGGTTGGGACCCCTTTGGGGGGCATGTTCTCAGGTCAGGGGGGTCACAAGAGAGTGGAATCCACCATCTTAGAATCTGGCACTTGGCTTTCCTGGGGGTAAGCCTCACAGAATACAATGGGACTTGCTTCCATGTAGACATGGAGAAGCTCTGGCATCACAAGCAGAGATGGGCTGGCCCCATCCCAAGATCCGGTACGCCGGAAGTGGGAGGGGCCAGCCGGGGTCAGGGGGCATGGGCGGGGCGAAGGGCGGGCGATGTATGCGCATGCACAGTGCCTGCCCTGGAGTGGGCGAGCCTGCTTCAAGGCAGGCACTGCGCAAGCGCCGGCATCGACGCTTGCATAGTGCCTGCCCTGGAGTGGGCGAAGCCTGCTTCAAGGCAGGCACTGCGCAAGCGTCAACATCGGCGCTTGCGCTGTGCCTGCCGTGGAGCGGGCGGTGGGCGCAAAAACATGGCGGACTGTACCGGTCCGCTATGTTTTTGCATTTCCCTGTCGCTGGCGGTTCGCTAGTGGCAGGGAAACTGGAAGATCTGGTACGGGCACGTAGGCCCATACCGGTAAGTGCCCACCACTGATCACAAGACTGACAAGGTCCCGCACAGATTTTTGAAAGGGGGACCTGGGCTGAAATGCCCAAACGAATGCCCAAACGAAATGCCTTTCGTTTTAAGACACGAAAGAGAGCACTTTTCACCCCAGTGGAGAACTCCAAAAGAGCTCAGTTTCCACCACTTAAACCTAGCTTGAATTCTTTAGCATTCCCATCTTTTTTAACTATACAATTATAGAAAATACCAACTGAATTCCCTAAAATGCAGTGCCTTATTTTACTTAAGAATCTCTTTAATTTTACGATACCTTGAGACATCGTCACCAGTCTGAGTTTCAACAGTCCTACAAGGGGTGGAGTACAAAAAGAAATTAATTAAGTTGTCTTTTAAGCACAACCAGGTATTATAAGCGACATACAAAACATACTGAAAGAATTCACTCCTTTCTAGTGATGATGCCAATTCAGTTTGTTAAATCTGTTTTAAACTGCCGTCGTCATATGAGTGTAACAGGAAACCATTGTATAAAGCAGGTTCCTTGATGGGAAAATACAATAGCTAACAATGTTATAAACATATTTCCAAGGAAACTTAATAGCTGTTAAACAGAGATACCATTAAAACTTGTTAAAACCAACTAAGTCCCAGCACACAACAAAATGCAGTTAGTGCCAGATTAAACTGCCCCTGCTCATGCTTAAGATGAATGCATCAGGGAATGCATTAAGATGACGCAAAAACAGAGGTTGTTGAAATCCTATGATTCAAAGAAGCAGCCTCCAGTGTGTGAGGATCATCATCATCATGGTGGAAGGTGTGGGTGGGGAGCAAAAGTCGTACCCCAAGGGAACAAATGTACCATCTTCACCAAGGGAAAGGCAAGTCAATTAATTTCAATGGAAAGGGTTGGTTCTTCACTTCAAGTGAAACTATAAATAGCAACACAGCAGTGAAGGTGGCCTGGATTGATTATGCTCACCCTGACTTTATTTAGTTCTGTAGTGCTGGGAATAGCAACTAATCCGAAATATTATGAGATTAGCACAACCGAGAGAAGTTCTCAAACGTTTCTGGATCGGAGAGGCTTGGAGTTAGAAAGTAAATTCCTACGGGCAGGGAAGAGGCACAATATTGGCGTGCAATCAGCGAGGCGGCCATGGGAGAGTAATAGAGCCCCAGAGAGCCCAGCAGTTTTCCCCTCCCTCTCTCAGGCTGATGCCAGATCACCCCGAGGGCAAAGGCCACGCCTGCTTCCAGTCACCAGGATGAGAGCATGGCAAAGCAATAGTCATCTGTCTCCGGGGATGTTCCACTGAGGTCACTTCTTCACATATTGGGGCTGTTGAGACTGTTTTTCCTCTGATGGGCACATGCAGTTGCTACTTTGGATGTGTGTGAGAAGATCTGGCTGCCAGGCAAAGGAAATGTGGCACTGAGGAGGATGAGAAGGCTCTGAAACAGAGGGCAGGAGCCACAGGGCAAATCCCCTTCACCAGCTAGATAAGACTGGGCAGTGCACTTGCAAGATTACCATTCATTCCAGGGCAGCTGGTGCAGGAGAACACCCTGGTGGGTTTATGCCATGCCATGCCACGCAGGACTGGAGGAAGTGCTTTCAGAAAGAGATTGTGGGCATGCAAGGTGTGGTGAGGAGATTGGTTGCACTGTCAGCACAGGAAGTGCCAAAGTACAGAGGCGGCTCTGCCATATGGCCCTTCGTGTCACTGCCCCCACAGTGATGCTCAGCAGAATGAGAGCAGCAGGTGGCAAGCCTTGCTATGTCAATCAATGGGAAGGGGGGCTTCGAAGAACAGTGTCTTAGTGACTGGAAGAGGGGTGATTCGTGTCCAGAAGAGTGGGGAGGGGTCACAATAAACACTGCCATAGGAACTGGTTCTGGAAAAATGCCACAAGATGCTGGAAAAAGGATGCCAAACTAGCAAAGTGCAGGAGGGATGCACTGCACTGCTTTTCACAGGGTAATGTGGCCCCACACCCTGCCAAGATCAGGGTCACTCCAGCCCTCAAAGACTGCATAATGTCAGTCTCACCCTCTGCTTAGGGTTGTCATAATTCTCTTTGACAGGACCCCTGTCAAACTTCCCAGTATGTGAACGTGATCCCAGAAAACTGGGACTGGGATCACGTTCACATACTGGCAAGTTTGACATATGGCAACGCTACTTCTGCTTGAACCAAACATGGAAAAAGTGGCTGGCTAATGAGCAGGCAGGGATCCTTTTGGAGGGGGCTGCCTGAATCCTCTTAGGGGAACATCCTATTCCCCAGGAAGTTCAGCCAGGGACAGGAAGTTTCTCATAGGAAGCCATAGAAACCAGGCCAGTTAAAACAGCCTCTGTTACCTCTTCTCCAGTCCAAAAGCGCCCTCTGTCTGAGTGCTGCAGAACGGCAAACAAAAAGGGAATTACCTTTAAAATAATTCATTAAAACAATAAATAAATTAAAATAATAAAGAAGTTCAAAGACAAGGAAGGGGGTAAGATCTAGATCTCACCTGGCATGTTTTCTTGGTTCGCTTAGAGTTCTTTTCTCTGTAAAATCAAGAAAGCAATTACAACCATTACAAGCAAGGGTCTTTCTAACATCCACTTGCTCAACCCACAGCCTGATCCTCGATGTGCCATAACAGCAAATGGATGTTTGAGCCAAAAGGTGATGCCCCATCCAAGGCAGACCCGTTTGAGTGGTGGTTCTTCACCAGCCCTGCTGACTTAATATTCACTACCATGTTCCCAAAAAAGGTGCGAACCAAGGTGCACACACCAATGATGAATTTCATAAGCATCCCTTAGAATCTTAGAATCCTAGAGTTGGAAAGAACCCAGTACGTCATCTAGTCCATCCCTCTGCCTGTAGCAGAAAAGCCTCCCAGAGCAGCAGGGAAATCCTCCTAGAGCAATCCTCCTCCTTGCTGCTAGTAAGGCTGGGGAAACTGCACCGTGCAGAGAAAATGTGGTGCTATCCATAGGGAGATCATAATGAAAGCTGTCAAACTACAAGGCCAGCCATAAAAAAAGTGGCATTGCAGTTATGGCTAGAGTCAGCCACAATGGCTTCAGCAACATACCTTGGCCGCTGAGAAGCTCCGACTCTTCATACTAGAGAGAGAGAGAGAGGGACCAGGGACACCTGCTTAGTTAAACGGAACAAACTGCAAGAACACATAAGCATGTGTGCACCACCCCAAAACAATCATATTACACTTACCCAGAAATTGGTGACATTCAGGTAATTGGAGATCTCACCCGAAAGTCTCTCAATCTCACTTTGAAAATAAAGCACGACACAAGTTAGATTGGAAAGTAGCTTACCAGACCCTTTTCACACTGCGGCCATCAGCACCTTGGATCATGGGCATAGGGCCACCCACATGAACCTGGGTACTTGTTCTGACCTCAAGGGGTTTTTCAGGGACCTCTCGGCCTGGTCAGAAAGCCATTTCTGGGAGTTGTCATTCTACATGGTCTTAATCACAGCATCTCCCATCCCTTTCACCCCACCATTTGCTTTCTCTGTTCCCAGCGGTGTGTATCTGCTGCCCACGGAGGATTCCACTTTATACCCCTATCAAATTTTGGCTGCAGACCTTAAAAGCTTTTGCTGATATCAACAAATGAGATTTTAAGGTGCTACGAGATTCATTCTTTTTTGAAAACAACCAACTCGGTCTTACTTTTCATACTCTTCTTTCTTCAGGGCCCAGTCTGCAAAGAAAGAAAGGGTTAACCACTCCATTCCAAGTGGGACTTTGCTCCTTAACTGAAGATAAACTCACTAGGACGCTTTCCTGGGAGTAATACCCATTAAATACAATGGGGCTTATTTTGAGTTGACATGGTTAGGATTGTGGCCAAAGAGTCACCTGGGAACCCCTTAATGACATCCCTTTATCTGTCCAAACAAGTCAGAAGGCAAGATGGATTTCAACATTATGGGGAGATCACCCCATGTGTCCAGCTTCTGAACACTCCACCTTCCCTCCACACCACAGGCTCTGTCCATCCTGCAACAGTGGGAATGATGGATCCTGCAGAAAGAGCCTATGTACGCATCACTGGTCATGCTCACATCCTGCAGCCGGTCTACCTGTGTGGGGAGAAGGTAGGAAGGACCAGCACAGCAAATCAGGTAGGAGGGACCAGCACAAGCACAATACATCTCAACATATGTAGCCCCTCCCCAATAATCATGATCCACAAGGAAAGACAGGATTACAACAACACAAACAAAACAAACATGTGCAATGGGCTTAATAGGTAGGGTTGCCATAAAAACCGGGACTGTCAAATTTGCCAGTATGTGAATGCAACCCCCAAAACAGGGACTGTCCTGGTTTTCTGAGACATATGGCAACCCTATTAATAGGAAGCTTTGTGTCATCAATACATACCTTTGGTTTTATAACGCAGCCTTGAGTTCTAATTATGGAAAAAATAAAAATGGCATTAGACCCAAATATAGTGCCACCTCCATGTATCTATAAAGTTTTACTGGTTGCAACAGCTGTTGACTCCCTGGACTCATCTCATTTAAGAGTATGCCAGTTCTGCAACAAAAAAGTGAACTGGTATGCAGGGGTGTGCATCAATGCTGCACCATCAACAGAGACACATCCCTCTACCAGCCCACCATCAACTCTGACCACATCTCAGAGAAAAGTTACCGCATTTTTCAGCTTCCTGTTTTCCGTTCTCAGAGCATCAATCTCCTGGACCTAAAGGCAAAAATGCAAAAGAAAAGCTATGGGGATGAGAGCTGTTGAAGGAGCATCTCTAGAAGCATCCACTTGTCGGACATGCTTAGTTCAACCTGGGCCACATCTCATGAGGACATAGCCCTGGAACAAACGTGCATATGCCAAAAAGATTCCATGTGTCACTTACAGACTGGCTGCTGTCCAAAAAGGTGCAGATTTCGTGGACAAGCCTCTTTCTCTGATCTTTGTTTTTCCTTTCAAACAAGAATATTTCCCCACTTTTAGTATGAACATTAAATGACGGGCAGTGTTAATATCACAAATTTGGAGGTCTCTTTCAAGGAGTTGTTCTCGAGAAGTACTCACAGAATCTGCAGATAGTTTTCATTCTTCACCAGGACCTGCTCACCATTCTCTGGAATAAAACAAGCACCAATTAGAGGGGAAAGGACAGAGTCCCATTTAGCAGTAGGTCAATGCAAAAATAATGGGTATTAGTCCAACCTTGTTATACACAGATTTTTATACATAGATCTGACTCAAAACGAATGGCCACTGCAAACCACAGTTTCCCTACAATCCAGAGTAACTACAGGAGCACATAAGAGACATTACGTGCACCCGTAGTTACTGCACAACCTAGTGAAAACCTATGGGAAATTCATATTGCAATCCAGAGTAATTGTTCTAATACCAGAACAAGGACTCCCGGTAGTTACTCTGGATTGCATGTTTGGTTTTTAAAAAACTGCTTTTCTACTGTTGTAGATAGGTAGTCATGCAAGCAATCATTCCATTTTTTCAGTCCCAAAATCAAACCCATCGAGGCACTACCTTATTCCATTAGGCGCAATAGAGGAGCAAAAAACCTGGAAGTGGTTCTTTAAACCTATTTTTCCATTGTTTCACTTTTACACTGATTTTTTTTATTCCACAGGAATTTCCAGAACGGAATCCTAGTGGATAACAAAGGACACCTGTATTATTACGTTCAACTGAGGGCCCAATCCTATCCAACTTTCTAGCACTGGTATAGCTGCAATGCAGTCCCAAAGTAATGGAACAAATGCTCCTATACCTTGAGGTGACCTCTGTGACCCTCTACTGCAAGGGGGAGCAAACGCCCCATTAGCACAGCTGCACTGGTACTGGAAAACTGGACAGGACTGGGACTTCAGTCATACAGATTCAAATGTTGGAGTCATTCCTTTGTACTGATTTTGACTGCAATCCTAAGCTCCAGTTAGTCTGGCCTAAGTCCTGTGCTGACCTGGGGGTGTCACAAAAGTGCCATAAGTCACTTCTGTGCCACTCCTGGGGAAGATGCACAAACATGTGCTTGCCTCCCTACACTGCCACAGGAACTGGAAGACCAATGAGTTGTGCTGGCCTAGGTTGCGGATTATGCTGGCGGATTGCATTTTGGGTTTCACACAGACCAGGCCTCTCCTCAAATGATCATTCCTGGGGAAACAAGCACTTGGAACTCAGAACCACTGGATTTTGGAACTGCCAGGCCCAATATTGTAAACCAACTGCCTCAGCATCAGCATCATCAAAATGTTTGCTTATCTATTAAACCTCTAATATATTCGAAAATTCCTTCCTTACCCGGTTTTTCAAGCAAGGGCATTTTCAAAGCAAAACCTAGAACCAGAAATAAACATGATTAGCCATTCTGGATCCTCAAACTCAGCTATGTCCCTTCCTACAAACCCTGATTGTGTGTGTGGGGGGGGGGGGTAGGGGAGATTAAGTTGATTAAGGAGGGGAACTGGAAATGCTATACAACGCTACAATTACAGCCCCCCCCAACATTATTCTTTATAATAATTCTTTCTGAAAAGAAGAACAAGGAGAGATTTCCATATCTTCAATATCTCCCCTTCAATACCAATAATCCCCTTTTCTCCTCAGGGCTTATGGGGAGCATGAGGGTGACCTGGAACAATCCTGCCCCCACCACTTGTGCCACCCCAAGAGTGGGGCATGAAGAAAATCTGAAACGAAGTGCCCCCATGGATGGCATACAAGCAACCTGGAACTGAGTGCCACCAACTTGAGCCCCTCTTAAAAAAGTGGGGGGCGTGAGGCCAGCCTGAATGAAGTGCCCCAGACTTGAGCCCCTCCAAAAGATTGAAGAGCATGAGGGCAGCCTGAAAAGAAGTTCCCCCAAACTTGAGTCACATGAAAAAAGGGGGGCATGAGGGCAGCCTGGAACAAAGTGTCCCCCACTTGAGTCCCCCAAAGAGTGGAGGAAATGGGGCCAGACAGGAATAGAGACCCCCACTTGAGCCCCCCCCCAATTAGTGGGAGAAATGAGGGCAGCCTGGAACAGTGAGGCCCCCAAAGAGGGGGGCAGCTTGGAACAAAGTGCTCCACACATGAGCTCCCGGAATAGTGGGGGAAATGGGGCCAGCCTGGAACAGTGCCCCTCACTTGAGCCCCCCCCCCCCAAAAAAAGGGGAAATGAGGACAGCCTGGAACAGTGAGGCCCCCAAAGAGTGGGAGCAGCTTGGAACAAAGTACCCCCCAGTTGTGCTCCCCAAAGAGTGGAGGAAATGGGGCCAGCCAGGAACAGAACCCCACTTGAGCCCCCACCCCAGAGTGGGGGAAATGAGGGCAGCCTGGAACAGTGAGGCCCCCAAAGAGGGGGGCAGCTTGGAACAAAGTGCTCCACACATGAGCTCCCCAAAGAGTGGGGGAAATGGGGCCAGCCTAGAACAGTGCCCCTCACTTGAGACCCCCCCCCCAAAAGGGGAAATGAGGGCAGCCTGGAACAGTGAGGCCCCAAAAGAATGGGGGCAGCTTGGAACAAAGTGCTCCCCACTTGAGCCCCCCATAGAGTGGAGGAAATGGGTCCAGCCTGGAACAATGTGCCCCTCACTTGAGCCCCCAAAGAGTGGGGAGCATGAGGGCAGCCTGGAACAAAGTGCTCCCCTCTTCAGCCCCTAAAGTGTGGGGGCACGAGAGCAACCTGGAATAATGCCCCCCAGATAGCCCCCCATACACACCAGCCTGCTCTCTCCCTCAGCAGCTTCCCTCAGGCGAGGGGGGAGGGGGCGACGACTGTTGGTGGCGGTTGGTTCCAACGGCCGTCGGGGGGGGGGAGGGGGCGCGCGGGGCGTTGGCAGTGGGGGGTGCAGGTGGGGGGCCCAAAGGTGCTTCTGGACACCAAAAAGAGCCCCCCCAAGTGGGAGAGGAAGGAGTGAGGGGCAGCATTTGCCCCCCCAAGTGGGAGAGGAAGGATGAGGGGCAGCATTTGCCCCCCAAGTGGGAGAGGAAGGGCGGAGGGGCAGCATTTGCCCCCCAAGTGGGAGAGGAAGGGCGGAGGGGCAGCATTTGCCCCCCAAGTGGGAGAGAAAGGGGTGAGGGGCAGCATTTGCCCCCCAAGTGGGAGAGAAAGGGGTGAGGGGCAGCATTTGCCCCCCCAAGTGGAAGAGAAAGGGGTGAGGGGCAGCATTTCCCCCCCAAAGTGGGAGAGGAAGGGTGAGGGCAGCATTTGCCCCCCCCCCCAAAGTGGGAGAGGAAGGGTGAGTGGCAGCATTTGCCCACCCCCCAAAGTGGGAGAGGAAGGGTGCGGGGCAGCATTTCCCCCCCAAAGTGGATAAGAAGGGTGAGGGGCAGCATTTGCCCCCCCAAAAGTGGGAGAGGAAGGGGTGAGGGGCAGCATTCGTCCCCCCAAGTGGGAGAGGAAGGTTGAGGGGCAGCATTTGCCCCCCCCCCAGTGGGAGATAAAGAGGTATGGGGTAGCATTCGTCCCCCCAAGTGAGAGAGGAAGGGGTGAGGGGCAACATTCCCCTCCAAGTGGGAGAGGAAGGGGTGAGGGGCAGCATTCCCCCCCAAGTGGGAGAGGAAGGGGTGAGGGACAGCATTTCCCCCCCAAGTGGGAGATACAGGGGTGAGGGGCATCATTCCCCCCCCCAAATGGGAGAGGAAGGGGTGAGGGACAGCATTTCCCCCCCCCAAAGTGGGAGATAGAGGGGTGAGGGGCAGCATTCCCCCCCCAAAGTGGGAGAGGAAGGGGTGAGGGGCAGCATTTGCCCCCCAAGTGGGAGAGAAAGGGGTGAGGGGCAGCATTTGCCCCCCAAGTGGGAGATAAAGGGGTGAGGGGCAGCATTTCCCCCCCAAAGTGGGAGAGGAAGGGTGAGGGGCAGCATTTGCCCCCCCCCCCCCCAAAGTGGGAGAGGAAGGATGCGGGGCAGCATTTCCCCCCCAAAGTGGGAGAGGAAGGGTGAGGGGCAGCATTTGCTCCCCCCCAAAGTGGGAGAGGAAGGGTGAGGGGCAGCATTCGTCCCCCCAAGTGGGAGAGGAAGGTTGAGGGGCAGCATTTGCCCCCCCCCCCAGTGGGAGATAAAGAGGTATGGGGTAGCATTCGTCCCCCCAAGTGAGAGAGGAAGGGGTGAGGGGCAGCATTCCCTCCCAAGTGGGAGAGGAAGGGGTGAGGGACAGCATTTCCCCCCCCCAAGTGGGAGATAAAGGGGTGAGGGGCATCATTCCCCCCCCCAAATGGGAGAGGAAGGGGTGAGGGACAGCATTCCCCCCCAAAGTGGGAGATAGAGGGGTGAGGGGCAGCATTCCCCCCCAAAGTGGGAGGAAGGGGTGAGGGACAGCATTCCCCCCCCCATGAGGGAGAGGGGTAGCATTTGCCCCTCTCCCAAGTGGAAGAAAAAGGCTGAGCATTTGTCTCCCCATGTGGGAGTGAAAGGATGAGGGGGCAGGATTTGGTCCCCTAAGTGGGAGAAAAAGGGGTGAGGAGCACTATTGTCGTCGTCCCCAAATGGGAGTGAAATGTATGAAGGGCAAGATTTGCCACCCAAGTGGGCGAGAAAGTGCTGAGGGGAAGGATTTGCCCCCACACTTATCCCCCAAAGGAAGGCGAGAGAAAAAGGGCTAAGGGAGCAGGATTTGGCCTCCCAAGTGGGAAAGGAATGAGGAGGCAGGATTCCCACCCCCCACAAGTGACAGAAAAAAGTGTGAGGGGGGCGGTCTTTGCATTTGCATAGGAAGGGATGAAGGACAGGAATTTCCTCAAAGTGATGTGTAAAGAGTGAGGGGGCATGATTTCCCACCCACCCCCCAACTGAGAGAGGAAGGGGTGAGAAGGCAGGATTCCCCCCTCAAGTGGGTAAGGAAGGGGGAAAAGACAGGATTCCCCCCAGTGGTGTGAAAAGGGAGGGGAAAGGATTTGCCCCCCCCCCCAGGTGGAAGAGGAAGGTTGAAGGGTAGTATTTACCCCCAAAGTTGGTGTGGAAAGGGGTGAGAGGACAGGATTTCCCCTCCCCAAGTGGCGTGAAAAGAGACAGGGGACAGAATTTGCCCCCCTCGCACTGGAAGAGGTGAGGGGCAGAAGTGGGAGAAGACCTTATTGCTCCTTACAAAAACTCTGCGAGGTAGGTGGGGGGCTGGCCTAAGCAGGTCACCCAAGCAGGTGCCACCCCTCCCCAGCCTTTCAGAGGTAGACATTGGCAGCACAACCCTGTGCATGTCTACTTGGAAGTAATCCCATTGCTATTCCCTGGCCTCACTCTCCCAGGAAATTGTACTCATAGACAGAGGGTGGCAGTTCCATTTTATGTGGGGATCCTCACAACAACCCTGCGAGGTCGGCAAGGAAGCTGAGAAAAAGTCACCAGGCAGGTGTCACTCCCATCACTGCAGGGAGAAGGGGGCTGCTGCGTGTGTCTACACAACAACCCTGCAGTGCAGGCTACTTTTGGCCAACTCTATTGTGGGGCCAATAAATGGAGACCAAATGGAACAGGGGCCTGACCCTGCTCTCTAGGACCACAAGCAACTGACTGCCCTGCTCAGGATCAGCAGAGCAGGACCTATTCAGCTGTCTTCTCCTTTCCACTTCCGCCTCTTCTTCGCGAGGCTTTCTGGGAACTGTAGTCCAGGCCATTGGGAAGTAGGCTGCTCACTTCCGGGGAAGGAGGAGGAAGAGCAGGAGCAAGAGGGAGGCATCCAGCCAGCCTGCCAAGATGAACGTGGTCCTGGCAGTCAAGCAGTACATCTCCAAGATGATAGAGGACAGCGGGCCGGGCATGAAGGTCCTGCTGATGGACCGGGAGACGGTGAGTGGGGCTCTGGAGGGGTATGTCTGCATCTGCTTCCCTCCCTCCAGGAGGATCTGTGGAACTCCCTGCCATAGGATGTGGTGATGACATCCTAGATCAGTGTTTCTCAGCCAGTGGCAGGGGTACTACTAATGGTCCTTGATGTGTATCAGGATCACCACATATCCTCCTCTTCCAGGATACATCCTCTTTTTAATTCTTGCAAACAGGAAGCACATATTCTTCTTGTAATTAAAAATTATGTAATAGTTTTAAATTTAGTAATAAGCAATATGGTGTTACAGTAACCGCATGAAAGCAATGTGTATGCGTGTCTTTAGCTTTTATTTTGTCCTACATTTTTCTTGGGGGCCTTGTCCTCTTTTCCGGTTATGACATATGGTCACCTTGGGTGGTGTCTGACTCATGGAACCCTTGGACACCAGCCTCCCAGCACCGTCACCAGGCATGACAAACAACAGACAGTGGAAGGGGCCTTCTGGTTCTCCAGCAGGATCCCCCAGAAATGATGTCATGGGCAGAGGTACCATCAAACAAGACATGACATCACTGTGATGCCAGAGCTCCTCAGAAGCTGTCTACTCAGAAGTCAGACCCATTGGGTTCAATGAGACTTTTTCCCAGGAATGGCGTGAGTGTCCCGTTCCAAGATTATAACACCCAGTGCTGGATTTCAAGATGGTGGTGCTCCGTGACCCCCTGAACTTGTCAGCCCCCACCCAAGGGATTCCTGACCCTCCACTTGAAAACCAAAGCATGCTTTTTCATGCTTGTAAAAAGCCCAGCATCCATCCCGTGCCTTGGTTGCTGCTTCACATCTGGCCTCCTAACCCAGAAGTAACCATCAATGACTTCTGGTGGTACTTCAAATAGGTGGACCATGTGAAGTGGTATAGCAGCAGACAAACATGGAGAAACATTGGCCTCTGTGCCTTTGGGAAGGTTCATTCTGTGGCCTTCATCTCTGGAGCAGTGCCCTTCTTTTTAGCCCTGCCAAAAAAATTTTCACCCCCTCTATCCATCCTTGCTTCTCCTCCTGCAGACCAGTATTGTGAGTATGGTGTACACCCAGTCAGAGATCCTCCAGAAAGAGGTCTACCTCTTTGAGCGCATTGATTCGGCCAACCGGGAGAACATGAAACACCTGAAGGCAATCTGTTTCCTGAGGCCCACCAAGGTGAGTGTTGAATCTATGCCCTGATAATCTCTGTGGCTATCTTCCCCCAGCTGTATGCTCCCTGACTGACCTTTCTACCCTTTGGGTTTGTCGTTTAGGAGAACGTTGACTACCTCATTCAGGAACTGCGGAGGCCCAAATACAGCACCTACTTTATATGTAAGTCTTCATTCTCTCCCCCCTACCAGTTCTGGGATGTGCCCCTCTGTCCTTCTTATGTGGCCTGGCATAGAAGAAGCCAGTTCTTGAACTTTGTGTATGTGAGAATTCATTTGGGGGCCCTAAAGAGTTGCAGAATTAGTCTTCCCTTGTGAAAGATGCATTGATTGGTAGAAACAGCCTGTGGTGAGGAACATGGATGTCCATATGGAACATGGATGGATACACACTGGATGCTATACATCACTGTGTTAAAGGGACATTCTTTGCCTATTTGCCCTCGCCTTGGTCTCCCACTCTCTCCGATAGGTCAATTTTTAGATGATACCCACCCTCGAATTATATGTGTTAAAATGCACACTTTGGAAATGTGTCAGCAGCTTTGGATCTCTCCGTTGTGGGAGAAAAGTAGAATCTAAATCTTCCAAGAACTAAGAAACGTGAGGGGGCAGCCGAGGGTCCGTTTTTGTGAATTAATCCGTTTCGCCTCTAGATGTCATGCTCAGCTTAGGCAAGCACAGGGTTTTCGGAGTGTGCCGGGTCTGGTTGATGTGACAAGTCATTTTGCCAACTCCTGGACGGAAGGATCCCCTTTATATCCCGTGTTGTTTGGAAGGAAAGCATCCCGATTCAAAGCAGCTAATAGGGCTGTCCCTTCCTAAAGCCATAAAGAATCATAATTCCCAGTAAGGCTGCAGCTTGTGGAGGTTCAGACAGCCTGCTCTATCTGATATTTTTTTGCCAGATATGTTATAGGGAAGAGCTCAGAGCTGGGAACATATAGAGCTGCCACATTATATTGAATGGGGACACTTGGCCATACATCCCACTATTGTTTGCTTTGATTTATGGGATGAGGAAGGCATTTAAACATCTTCCTCTGGGCCCTTCAAGCCTAAGAACCAGCTCTGGCAGATTCTAGGATCCCTTCACCAAACATGGCCCACTTATCGACAAGCCTTCTGTCCAGCATATGAAGTCGTATGTGAGTGTGCTGTGCCATCTCGTTTCAGATTTCAGCAACGTGATCAGCAAGAGCGACGTCAAATCCCTGGCGGAGGCAGACGAGCAAGAAGTGGTTGCCGAGGTCCAGGTATGTTCCCGTCAAGATTTCCAGCTACAGTGCTATGTCTTCCCTTGGCAAAGATGTCCTTCTTGTTCCGTTGGTAGCGAAGGGGGAATGGGACAAGCCCTTGACTCCATAGCCATGTTTCTTTGCCACCTTTGTGAACCTCGCACCTGCCTGCACCACACCAACTGGGAACTGGGGATGCAATCCTAAAAAATTGAGGACAGCATAATTCACCTAGCCTAGCTCCCTGTGGTGGTGTGGGGAAGCCGGCGCATGCCTGTGCATTGGCCTAACCCACCCAGGAGTGGGGCAAAGCCTGTACCAGCCTCTCCATACCACCACAGGAAGTTATGCCAGGTGAGCTATGAGAGCTGAAATGGGTTAGGATTGCACCCTGGGTGTTTTTGGTGACGAGCCAGCTCTCATCATGGATGTTGGCTTGTTCCAAGAGCCTCAGATGCGTATTAACGCTATTTTTGTTTTTTATCCTGGCAGGAGTTCTATGGGGACTACATAGCAGTGAACCCCCACGTGTTCTCTCTCAACATTCTAGGCTGCTGTCAGGTGTGTTTGGCAAGTAGACCTGTGCTTGCTCTCTCCTCTCCCTGGCTGCGCCTATGAGTCCCTTTGGGCTGGCGGGACTGATATAGAAAAGGATCTAGCCAAAATGTGCACTGTGTCCATTTTAGGGTCACAGCTGGGACCAGACACAGCTTCCCAGGACCACCCAAGGGCTCACAGCCTTGCTCCTGTCCTTGAAGAAGTGCCCCATGATCCGCTATCAGCTGTCCTCAGACTCGGCCAAGCGGCTGGCAGAGTGCGTAAAGGTACGGCCTTGGGCAGGGCAAAGTTCAGCCTTAAGACCACTCATTCCAGGCACTTCTGGGCATAACTGTGCGCATGACCTCTCTGGCAGTACCCAGAGGTTTTAGCCCGTAACAAAATGGATACCTTTCTTTTGCCTTGAGCCTTGGTATTAAGCTGCCCACCCTTCCCTCCTCCTTCACAGCAAGTGATCACCAAAGAATATGAGCTGTTTGATTTCCGTCGCACCGAAGTCCCTCCATTGTTGCTACTTCTGGACCGATCAGATGATGCCATCACTCCACTCTTGAACCAGGTGAGTCCACTTGTCTTCTGCATGCCCAAGAACCTGAGGGGCAGAAAGAGAATCCCTCAGACAATGGACTGTATTGATCAATCCATTTTTGGATCCATTATTGGAAAGACAGCTCCCAAAAATATTTAAGACCTTTCCTTGGAGGGCTGGTTCTTCTGATGATCCTCAGTGCTCCATCTCATGCTCCGTATCTTCCACCACAGCTCCATTAGGGAACTAGCAGTCCCTATAAAAACCACAGGCCTTGTTGTTCTGTTATTGGGTACAGGGACCAGCTGTGCTACAGAGAGAAGTAGTGACCACTGGCTTGTGCTCTTCTCTTGGCAGTGGACATATCAGGCCATGGTTCATGAGCTCCTGGGGATTAACAATAACCGCATCGACCTCTCGCGTGTTCCGGGCATCAGCAAGGACCTCCGGGAGGTGGTGCTGTCTGCTGAGAACGATGAGTTTTATGCCAACGTAAGTACTTGGGCTATCTTGCAAGTCAGGATCTGGATTCTCGTTCTTCCTTGACAAGTGCAGAGCACTGGAGACTTTAAATTTGCACCTAGCAGGGGTGCAACTCATGATACCAGCCACCTTCTCATTCAGACCCCACTCTTTCTCCTCCTCAGAACATGTATCTGAACTTTGCAGAGATCGGCAGCAACATCAAGAATCTCATGGAGGATTTCCAGCGGAGAAAGCCAAAGGAGCAACAGAAGCTGGAGTCGATTGCAGATATGAAGGTAGCCTTGAGAGCTGGCAGGCTTGACCTGAATGTGGTTGAACAGCTGCATGGGTTTCCAAAGCTATAGGGGCACCTCAGCATCAGGCCTGGGTGTTACCTCTTGATACACCCCCACTGTTGGCATTCCTCTAACATGACACTCCCCTCTGTCCTGCTCCAGGCCTTTGTCGAGAACTACCCACAGTTCAAGAAAATGTCTGGCACGGTCTCCAAGCACGTGACGGTGGTGGGAGAACTCTCCCGTCTGGTCAGCGAGAGGAACCTGCTGGAGGTGTCGGAGGTGGAGCAGGAGCTGGCTTGTCAGAACGACCACAGCAGCGCCCTGCAGGTACCTGATTCTGGATCCCAAGAGAACATCTTGAGAGCATCTGCCAAGAGGAAGGTCTGTGCCCTGCCCTTGGAGGAAGATAGCAGTGCCCTTGACAAGGGGCTGGAGATGATTCTGCTTGAGCAGGCATAAGGCCCCTTCAGCGACATCCTTAGGCATTTTCGGTGCTTGAGCACCCCATGTAGGTTTTTAAGTAAAATTAGTTTGGCAAGAAGTGGCGTGCAATGCATGCTGCCAGGGCTTGGCAGTAATTCAGGCACTCATGCCGTTATATCAGGTGGTTCAGCTGATCTTGCTCTGGCTGTGATCTTGCTCTCGCTGTGTATTCTGAATGTCTGAAGACTCGCAAATCAGCTGGCATCCATTAGGGGAGGGTCTTGTTAGAGTTCTGAATCAGTCCCGCTTTGGGGCTGCGTATGGTCTCTTTGGTGCATAGGAGAGGACATGTGCACAAGGCGCTTCTGTCTCACTGCTGAGAGGGTGAACAGGACCTCTGTTCTCTCGATCACTCAAGAGAATTTGGAGGTTGACCTCTGCATCTGACCCCATGTCAGTTCAGATGAATTGGGTTGTTGCCACTTCACAATGCAACCCATTGGAGGGGAAGCTTCTGGGAGACAGGGAGGGGAAGGTGAAGTGGGGCAACATTCAGAGAGGGCCCTCTTTGAGCATCTGGGTTCATCCAGTCCCACTGGCACTTGGGGGCACCAAAAAGGAAACTGAGACCCATTTTGACCAGCCGCTATGTTGGGCGTCCAAACCAAATCTCATTCTTTGGTTCGGCTGAAGAACCCTTTCAGTGGCAAATGTCTTATGGTGAGAAGGTTTAAAATGGCAAGGTTCAGGCTAGTGGGTGTGTGTCCTTGGTTATGTGCCAGGCTGCACCTGACACAGAGCTGGCCTGTGACCATCTCAGAGGAGCCCCAGCTTGCCCCTGAGAAAGTTCTCATCCCTCTCCCCCCTAGAATGTGCGACGACTCCTGCAGAACCCCAAAGTCTCTGAGTTGGATGCCACCCGCTTGGTGATGCTCTACGCCCTCCGCTACGAGAGGCACAGCAGCAACAACCTCCCCGGCCTCATGACGGAGTTGAAGAACCGGGGAGTCTCTGAACGATACCGCAAGGTGCATGGTCAGCTGTTCCCTTTCTACAGAGGGGAGCTGGGGTAGGGGAATGAGGCAGAGGGGATGCCAGAAATGGTGAATCCCTGCAGGCATGCCTGTTCTTCTGATGTAGGTTTGCTGTTTGAAATGGATTGAGCTCGTTCCTCAAGCCTGTACCATGGGTGGAGAGGCCTGAGTATCAACCCTTGTGGGTCACTAGGTTGGGGTCACGCAGCCCCTCACCTGCATGCCCCTTGATTGAACACAACAGTCAATCAACAGTATCCCTCTTCCTTTCTGCACAGCTGGTGTCTGCTGTGATTGAGTACGGAGGGAAACGGGTGCGAGGGAGTGACCTCTTCAACTCCAAGGATGCCGTGGCTATCACAAAGCAGTTCCTGAAAGGCCTGAAGGTAGCAGCTCTATTGATCATTGTGACTTGCCGAGCCCCAGGGCCAAAAATGCATCTTGAGGCTGAGCATGGCCAGGTCTGGTTGGAGCCCAAATGGGGTGGGGGGGACCCCTTTCTCGTATTCCATGGCCCACTTCTTTTCCTGCAGGGGGTGGAGAATGTGTACACCCAGCACCAGCCTTTGCTTCATGAGACGCTTGACCAACTCATCAAGGGGAAGCTGAAGGACAACCAGTATCCCTACCTAGGCCCCAGCACACTCCGCGACAGGTATGGCCATAGGGTGCAAGGGGGGATTGCACAAAGAATGATCCTTTGGATCATGTGCAGCTCCAGGGCGGTGGTGGTGATGATGGCTACAAGATGGTTTGGTGTGCATTTTCTCCCATGTGGCCCTGTGAGGTGGGGTGGTCCAAAAGAAGGGGACTGGCCCCAGATTTCAGAAGAAGAGATCCTGGGTGCTGGTGTCCCACCTTCAATGCAGGTTCAACTTGTGATGGCTCCAGTGATTCTGGGGAAGGGCTGGGCCATTGCTACAGCCTTCTCAAAAGAGAGAGGATGCATCTTGGAGTCCTACTGACGTTGACCACCCATAGCCTGACCCACTCCTGAGGGTAATGAGGTGATTGAAATTCAGCCCCATTGAGGTTCAGGAACGTCACTCAGATTCTTCCAATTTCATGTTGAAGTGCAGGCTTTCAAAGGAGAGCAGATGGTGGTCCGAACCTCTCCCCCCCCCCCACCTTTTGGCATGCTCACTGTGAGCACAATCCTAACCATGTGTACTCAAAAGTAAGCTGCATTGTGTTCAATGGATCTTTCTCCCATGAAAGTGTCTTTAGGATTACGGACTGTATTGTTTCTTGTTTTCAAAAGCCAGGCTCCTCATTCCCAATGTGCTTCCCACAATCTGTGAAATTCCAAGGAGGTGGCCACTATCCGGCTGGCCATGGTGGTGCCTCCCCCACAACACTAGCTGATGCGAGGGCAGAATTGAAAACCTGGTGCTGGGAACTGAAAAAAGTAGCCCATAAGTGCCCATAAGTGGGGCAGTGCCGTCTGCCTGTTTTGTAACAGCCATCTCACGTGGATGGGCCTCGCGCCCTGGCCACGTGTGGTGGCTTGCCTTGGGGTATACCTATTGATCAGGCTCCCGGAGTCGACACATGCACCGGCCTGACCCTGCTCTCATCTGTGCAAGGCAGCTGTCTTACAGTACTTCTAACAGATTTATTTTCATATTTATAAATAAATATATTTATTTTTATTTTTTATAAATAAATGCCTAGCATTGAACCTTATTGAACACTGGAAATATTTTTCCATTCCGCTTCCATACTTACTTTGATTTTGTCCTGATCCTATTGAAACAAATATCTAACTTTCCTCCCCAAATTCTGCAGCGGTTGGTCCGAAGTTGCAGCTTCTTTTCCAGAGGGGTTCAGCTTTAGGGAACCAGGTCCAAAAATAGTCCCTCAAACAGGACAGCAAGAAAAGGGGCACTTTGATCTCCAACCTTTTGGGGCTTCTGTCCTTTCCTGCTGTACAAAACCAAGACTTGACAGATAAACCCTTTTTTCCTCCCAAAGAAAAAAGAGTGAAGTCTGAACGGGGTGGCCTGCTGACAGGTCAGGCACATTAATCACTGGGGTTATGAACAAAAAGAGGGAGTGGTGGCCTCACAAGAGAGAAATTGTTTGTAGATCATTCAGGCCTGCTAGGAAATGTCCCACATTTGGTCTCGATTTGGGGGGATTGTAAAATTGGTGGGGTTTTAAACTCATGACAAAGGAATTTTGAGCCAGATCAAAAAATGATCTGTCCGATAAAGGAGAAAAGTGGACGAAATGCTGAAACCTTCCTGTGCATTTAGGCCAAATCTCATCCAGGGATAGAGCCCCTGCCTTTGGATGAAATCTCCATTTCAGTCCAGAGGTGATTTTCCTGCTTGAGTGACTTAGGGCACAATCCTAATCATGTCTACTTAAAGTAAGCCCCATTGTGTTCAATGGGTCTTACTCCCAGGAAAGTGTCTTTAGGATTGCAGCCGTAAGCTCTGTGCTCAGACCAGGTCACCAGAAATGGTCCTTTTTTGACACCTGCCCTGTAGGGGGGTACCAGGTTCTGCTGACTGCTGCCAACTCTGATCCACAACAATCCTAAGCATGTCTACACAGAATCATTGTGTTCAATGGGGCTTACTCCCATGAAAGCTGCTTTAGGATTGCACCCTTTAGCCCTATGTCACAGGATTTGGCCGTCTGTAAGCCCAGTGGAATCCCAAGGTCGGTGGCTGTAATACCCCCCACCCCAATGCTGCTGTAGCTCAGGCAATGCCCTCCCAGAAGCGCCCTCTGCTGGTGAGCTACCACATTGACAAGTAGAGGGTGTCAAACCCTTATTAGGGTCCCTGTTGGTCTGGAGAGTAGCCAGACTGGGTGCTAAATCTAGACTTCCCATCACCTCCTACTAGGCAAGCCACCAGTGAGTCAGCATTCTCATGACACGGTGACAAAGCTCTGGCATGTGTGTGTGTCTGTGGGAGGCTGTTCAATGATGTGTTTGTGTGTTTCAGAGAAGTGCAGGGGGGGCTAGTACTGTTCAGCTCAAGCTTGTTTCCATCTCGACAGCCTCTTCTGGCCTCAAGTGCGCTGGCTGGCTGTGTTGGTACAAGAGGAAGCTTGTGTTGAGCAACACACCTGCTCATCTTCGTCATCAGATGCCATCACCTGGGGTTTCAGGGCTCTGCCAGTCCCCTCCCTCCTGCTTTTCCGTCTGAGCCCACCCTTCCTTTGGAGTGCACTGGGAATTGTGTAGTGGGGGGAGACATGCTATATGGCCACCAACATTTAGCATCCCATCTCTTGCATTGCCGGCAATGTCAGCTCTTCTGATTCTGAAGCCAAAGGACCAGGCAGGTTCTTCTCTGGCCTCTGGGTCGGTCTCCAAAACCATTTATAGCCTATTCTTTGCAAATTTGTCACCGTTCTTTGCAGGCCGCAAGACATCATTGTGTTCATCATTGGAGGGGCAACCTATGAGGAGGCCCTGACGGTTTACAACCTGAACCGCACAACTCCTGGGGTCCGGATTGTCCTGGGAGGGACCATCATCCACAATGCAAAAAGGTGAGTGGAGCCTCAAGGCCGCCCCATGGTGGCAGTGGCTGGTTATCTTCTGCCTTATTTTCCCTCCCAGGGAGTTCTCTGCATTCAGGGCATTGCTAAACACATAGACCCCCATGCAGTGGTGTCTTAGAGTGACCATCTTCTCAAAGCACTTGGATCTTGGATCCATCCTAGATGAGTGCCCACTGCGTGCTGCCCCTTTCAGCAGCACTCTCCCCTCTGCTCATCCAACAGCAGAGCACATCTCAGGGGGGGGGGGGGAGTGCTGTCGGTGTCTGGCTTTGCAGGGGGCGGGAAACAACTTTTCTTTGAGGGAAACCCCCAACACGACCCAGATTGGAGGAATTCCCAGAAAGTGGGTTATGAAGGCAAGTCTGTATTAACCTACATTTTCCCCAAATCCAACTGGAATGATTGCGTTCCTCATTCTCTCTTCCTTCCTTCCTTTCTTCCCCCATGTATATTCAAAGCCAGGAGGCTGTTGGACCCACCTTGGGTGACTGTAACCATTTAGGGCTGCCCTCTGATTTCTGGCCTTCGTTGAGACTTCCTTGGCTTGGCAACCCTGGAGTTGCCCAAGCTGTGGGCAGTTGCCCTCCTCCCCTTCCCACCCACCCCAACCCCCCACATCCCCACAGCCACTGTCACAAGATACCTTTGTGAATGATTGATGGGGTAAGCTCTGTGGGGGACAGAGGATGGTTGAGGTAGGGAGGCAGGGCATTGTTTGGTGCAGAGGCTGGTAAACACCTGTGGCTCAGCCTGTGACCATTAGATATTAGATACCTCCTGCACATACAGGTGTCTTACCTCCCTTCCCCCCCCAAGCCTCAGTTTTACTATAGAAACCAGTGCCAGCGCAGGCATGAGGCAGACATTGTGCGGCACCTTAGTGTGCCAGCACCCCCATTCAGTGCTCTCCCCAAAGCACATGACTCTGATGGCTTAACACTGGGGACCTTAACAGAAACCAAGGGTGTCCTGAAGTGAGCAAGTGAGACTTCCAACCAGGAGAAGACCTACGGCTGCGTGGTACCAAAATGGATACATTTTTTAAAGTGCAGCCAGCGCATGAACCATCACCAGTCACACGGCAGCAGGAATGACAGTTTGATCGGAAACATTTGTCCCTTTTGCTGCCCAGACTGAACGCTCCCTGGGGCGCTGTGTGACACTCTGCACACAGTGGGGTGGGGGGCCGGGCAGCCACGAGAGAAGTGCCAGGCAGACACGCTCACGAAGCCTTTCTCTCTGACGCCAATGGTTTGGGAATGTCTTTGGGTCCTGTGGGGAGCCAAGGGTAACAAAGCCCCCCTCCCCCCGGTAGCATGTTTCCTGATTTGTAATCTTTTATAGGGGAGGAAAACTGTTATGTTGGGGAATGCTGGAAATTCTTTAGGAGGATTTTTATTTTTTGCTATAGGCAGGGGGTTGGACTAGATGACCTTATGGGTCCTTCCAACTCTGATTCTATGGAAAACCAGGGCAGGATGCCAAATGGCCCAGAGGCCTGGAGACGTGGTCTGGTGTCCCAAAATTGTCCGTCTAGCCACAGGGACAGCATTTCCCCAGGCAGGGTGTCATGACCAACAAGGCTCTTCTTGATCCACTCTGACCTTTGAAGACCTTTGTGTGGACCCAAGGATGCAATGTGGGGTGGGGAAGAGGAGAAGCAGGGGACAAGGACTGCAGAGGGTTATTGTTCCCCCCATTCAGATAACTAAAAATGGGAGAGAGCATCTGATGGCCTCTGGATCGCTGGCAGGGCATCGTTGGCAAGCTTTCCTAGTCACAGTGCCAGACTTGGTGGGACTGTGTATTGGGGGGGGGGGTGGCATTTCTGCAGCAGCCTCACTTTTCTGCAGCGTCACCTTGCCTGGCTCCTCAACGACAGGTCCCTGGTGATGGCTGTGCAATGGATGAGTCACCCTGGCCAAGAATAACTCCAGTGGAAGCTACAGCGCTCTTGCCGGCGCATCTTAGGGTCTCCATCTGTGCCACCTTGCAGATTGTAAGGCCTGAGCTTCCCCCTGTAGGGTCAGAGGGGTGGAAGGCACTCTATCAAGGGCAGCTTTATGTTGTGGTGCGGTAGTGGTGGGTGGAAGGAGGGACTTTGAAGCCGAGTTTGAAGCCATGGTGAAGAGGAGCTTACGCCGGTGGGATGAGATAGGCCGCCCAGGCAAGAGGGCACAGGGTTTGGTGCCTGTTGTGGGATTGTCCCAATCAGCAAGGTGACTGTCTTCTGCTTCTGTGGAGCAGGAATCCAGTATTGGTGGCCAAGCGGTGTGAACCTGTTCACCATCTCTTGCTCTCCCCTCCTCCTCTTACCCTCCACCTGCCTTGCTTCCTCTCCTAGCTTCCTGGAGGAGGTGTCAGCAGTCGGCTCCCGCACTCGGGGCCTGGAGAGCTCCCAGGGAGTGGGGAGGACAGCTGCCAGGCGCTGAGTGCCCAGGTCCCCCATCTCCCGTCCCTTGATGGACCACCTTGCATCGCTGAGCCTTCATCATGTCTCCCGGCTGTGTCTGCCACTGAAATCCTTGGCCTTGTTGGAGACCGGACTGCTACTGTTGGGCTCCACAGAAAACCCTGAGGAGATCCAGCCTGTCTGGGTGGAACTGAGGTCTGCCAGAGCCCTTGGGTGCCAGTGATGCCTTTTGGAGGCAAGAAGGTGAGCAGGAAGAAGGGCCCCCTTCGCCCTGCCGTCCCCAGACACTGCTGATGAGACCTCGTACATAAGCACAGCCCTCCCTTGCACCCCCTTATTGGGAATGAATTACCCGTACCCTTCTCTCACTGCTGGGCAGCGGCTGAGCCCCCAATCTCTCATGCATGCCCACCCCATGAAAGAAATAAAAGGTGTTGTGATGTCGATGCCATGGCTGGCACTTTCTTTTTGCCATTTTTGGGGTCGATGCTGAGCACACAAGCAAGGAGGGGGGTTGGTGTCTGTTTGTTAGGGCTTCCCCAGGCGTGATCTGCCTTCAGTAGGATGGGGGGGGGTTCAGGTCCCACAGGCAGTGCCTCCCCAGTGCTGCTTTTTTCCCTTCCGAAGCCTTGCAGATGGCTGGCACTTTCCAATGGGACAGGCCTGTGTCCTGACCCTGACCACCCTGGCTCACAGATTAGGCGTTCCTGTCGTCCTTGAGGTCTCTCTCCAGAATCCGCCTTATCAAGAAGAGCCGCCACTCCAGGACAATAGAGCTGCTCAGATCATGTGCCGCCTTCTGTCAAGGGGAGGTTGCAACCTTGGGGGACCTCGGGGAGCCCATTCACTCAGGGATGGGACCAGGATGGACTCAGGTTCCGATCTGAACCCAGCCTAGAGATATTATTTGATTACCAGGCATGTACTCAGCCACAATCAAAACTTAGTTCTGGGAACTAATGAGTCAGATCCCATTAGCTACCCCTCTGTTAATTTAATTTTAGCCTCATTGTCACTTTGATGCTCTGACTAAAGTGTTCATGAGCTCCAGATGCGCAAACCCGGAAGGCTAGGGGCGGAACCCATGGATAAGAACCCTCTATCTCTTGGCATCTCTAGACACTTGGAGCTGCTCCCCCCACCTGTACCCCCCATGAAAACTCTTCTCTAGGTAGAGATGTCAACACATGGAAAGGCTGGGGTGGACAATGCCTGGTGCGCGTGTCCTTGAGGCCGGTGGCACCAAAGATACTTTGAGTGCCGATGATTTCATGCCAGTGCACAAAACTGCAACATTGGGGAGACAGTGTGCGTCTCTGGAAACATTGCTGCTGTGGGGCCTGCACATCTCTCTGCTCCCATCCCACCCTCGCTTTTCTCCCAGGCTCCCCCCAGCCCCATGGACTTCACAAGAAGGCCGCGGTGTGCTTTGTGGGACAGAACGCAAACAAGAGTGGTTACTTTTCCATTCCCTTTGTTTTCTTTCCCGCTATTGTTCGGGGACCCTTGGAAGGGTGGGTAAGGGGGAGTCCACTTCTTGTTCCCAGGAGGTATTCAAGGCCTCCAGGCCTTGCCTGTGGCCATGCAAGTGGCCATTATGTCTCCAGAAGGAGTAGGTCTGATCTTTCCGGGCAGTGTTGCCCAGAGGTTAGAGCAACCAGAAGCCCTCTCCTCTACTGGCCCCTGTTCTCCTTGGCCCAGTGTATGCAGAGGGCACTGAATTTATTAGGGTCACACAACCCTACCAATGCTCAGATCCCTGCCTGATCAGGTCCAGGCCTCAACATACCTATATCCCAGGGTGGCCCAGTAGGACCCATCAAGGGGGCAAACTGTCCTTACATGCTGTGATAGTTGGGGAGGAGAGATGGGGTGTCCTGGTAGTGGGGTGGGAGAGATGGGGGTTGTCCTGAGAGGGGGGGGAAGAGATGGGGTTGTCATGTAGTGGGGGACAGGAATGGGGTTTGTTATGGAAGTGTTGGGGGGGAAGCGATGGGGGTGCCCTGGTTTAGGAACCCACTGCAGCTGCCACCTTATCCACACTTCCCTGGATGTAAGCCCCATTGACTCTGATAAGGCTTTCTTCTGAGTAGACCTGCCTAGGCTTTGGCTGTGGGTCGGGTCCCATGGGTCGGGTCCCATGGGTGGGGGGGGGGGCAGAATAACCATGGGAAGGGGGTTTGAGCGGAAGTGTGGAGGAGACAGGTGGGCAGGGGCTGGGTGACCCCCCCACTGATTGCCCCAAGGAGGGTGGGTGGGATGAGCACCCTGGTTGGGGGATAGGGGGCTGGCCCTCCCCCCACTCCTCCTCCCTTCCTCCCTCCCAGCCGACTATGGCTGGAACAAAGGAGGGCGCTCCCCCTCCCGCTTGGTGGGCTGGCTGGGCGAGCATCGCGATCGCCCTCCGCCTCCTCGGTGCGGTGCAGCCCGCGGGAGGAGAGGCTGGTCTGGCCGGAGAGGGACGTCCTCCTTCCCTCCCTCCCTCTCCGGGGACGAGGATGCTGCTGGGGTCGCCCGGCCGGCGCTGAGCCAGGCGGCGGAGCAAGAGGGGAGCAGCCCGGGCAGGAATGATGAAGAAGACCCGGGCGGCCAAGAGGGTGAGCCGGACAGGGATCGGTGGCGGAGCTGCAGGGGGTCCCCAGCCTGGTATGGTGGGAAGGGGTCCTGCTGCGCCCCCTCTAGCTACGCCACCAGGGAGGGAGGGAGGCAGGCAGGGGTTTCCCCTCTGGAGGCCCTACTGACCCCCCTGGCCCCCTCCCACCCCGCAGGGCCCCCAGGACGGCAGCCAAGCCCCGGCTCCTCCGGAGAAGACCGGCTGGGTGCGCAAGTTCTGCGGCCGGGGCATCTTCCGAGAGATCTGGAGGAACCGCTTCGTTCTCCTGCGGGGGGAGCAGCTCTACGTCTCCGAGAAGGAGGTAGGTGGGCAGGGAAGGCAGCCCCCTCCCCTGGCAGAGAAGGGGTTAAAGGATCTGTGGTAGGGGAGAGGTCTGGGGCTGATTCCCAAGTGGGTAGGGGGCTCAGCTGGCAGTGGTAGGCTTGGGGGCTCCCCCTGTGATCTCCTTGGGGGGCAAGCCGCCCCCCAGCCTGGAAGCCCCCCAGATGCCAGTGTTATAGTGGCAGACCCAGACTGGCAAACTGTAGGGCCTGGCATTGCCCCCCCCCCACAAGATGCCCAGCATTGCCCTCCCCCATGCCTCCTAAAAGCATTAGGGAATAGAAACAGTGGATCTGAGCCTATGAATGCAGGATGTGGGGGGCCCTGTAGAATGGGGGGTGCCCTACTCCTTTGCATGCATCCCCAGCTACAGTCCCCCTAGATCCAGCAGTTTACTGGATCCTCCCTTGAGTTACAGGTCAGTTTCCCCATATGTATACATTTATTTGGCACACCAGGATAGATACCTGACATCATTGCGCCCCTCCCAATGTTTCCTCTAGAATCCATAATTGCCCCCCCCCCCACCTCTAGAATCCTGACCAGGAGTATAGGATTGCCATAATGGACAGGACCTCATCAAACTTGCCAATATGTCCTCGTTTTCTGGGACATATGGCAACCCTGCCTCCATGGCATCCCCCCATTGAGGGTCCCAATCCTGCCAGGCTACTCTTGTGGTTAGGATAACACCAGAAAGCCCAGGTTTCTGCCCTGAAGCACTTACAGTCTCAAATATAGACACCGGGTGGGTGAGATGCCAGGCAGGTGTGAGAGGGTGAGGGTGGCAACTGGGACTTCGATTGGCTGCAGTTGCAGCCCTTCCTGGATCAAGGCACAGGCTTGAGTCGTCAGGAAGGGAAATTTAATTACCTTGAAACTGGTAGGAAACTCAGGCCTAAAAAGGCGCAGAGGTGACTAGACAGAGAGGTGCACATGATGCGCTCTGGTTACACAGACATGTGCCGGACATACAATACCCAGGAGGATGGAGGAGCTGAGGGGAGAGCAGTTGGAGCTGCTTTAAAGATCTGAATCCAATCAATAATCAATAATCGTCAATAGTTCTCAGTCTGTGCATAAGAAAGACGAGAAAGATACTACCAAATTCTAGTATTATTACAGTAGTAAGTTGTAGTATTATTATCTGTCATTGGAATCAATAGGATCTTTTCAAGAACATAGGTTGCAATCCTATACACACTTTCATGGGAGTAAGCCCCATATGTTATAATGGGAGTTGCTTCCGAGTAGAAATATTTAACCTATAGGATTGAGCTGATAGGACTGAGTCATAGGCACTGGCCAGTTGGCACCCACCCTATTCTTGCATTGCTCCCATCTTGCAATCCTAACCCCAATTTACGCCGGATTAAGTCCCGGCACAAGATCTGTGGGTGTCACAAAAAGTGCCACTCTGAGGGGTGGTGGTGGTGGTTAGGCCTGTGCATAGTCATGCGCTGCCCTCCCCACACCAACACAGGAATGGGAGGACAAGTGAGTGTGCCATCCTAAATCGATTAGGATTGCACCCTCTTCCTGCACTGCTTCCCTTAAAGGCAGCTCTGTGACTCCTTCCCCAGGCCCAGCATTGGGGGGATCTGACTCTGCATGTTCATTATAACCGTTACTGTACGTCCAGCAAGTCATGCGCCGAGAAAACCTGGACCTTTCACCCATGTGAGTCATAGGAAATAATGCCCCACAATTGTTTGTGCTTGCCATAGGGATGGCAGGGCTGGAAATCACAGGAAACGTTACTCAAAGTCCTCCTTCTTCCTCATTTTACTCATCCCCTAAGTCATCAACAGGTACTTACAAACCTGCCTCCTTGAGGACTAGAATCCTGTTTTTTGGATATTAATTGAATATTTTAATTAAAATATAAGCGCATGTACTGTTTCCAGCAGTGTGGCAATAGATTGTCCCTGTTATGCATCCCCAGAATCTGGTCTTCTGGAGAAGACATCCTCCGATCTAACCTGAAGGTTCTACTTAGCTATCGGGATTAGTGCCCACCGACAACCCTCGCGCCCCTTCCCAAGCCAGAGGCCACAGCATTAAAGTGCCACAGACCTGTGACCATTGTGTCCACTAGTATTGCACATTTTCAGGGAGTTGCATAGGCTGTACATAAGATGTTCGGTGGCCCAAGTCCAGATCCGTCTGGATCTGAGCCCCTTGTAGACCCCGAAATCTCACACCTGGCAGGATGTGGATAAGAGCGCAAACATCCTTCCACACTCCCATTCATCTCTCCATGTTCCAATGTGTCCGATGCGCCGTGCATTGATTTCCCTCCCTCACTGGGGAGCAAAATCCTATCTTTATCAACCTTCAAGCTGGTGGGCTTCAGTTCCAGAGTCTCCTCTGCGCCTGTTGGTTGAGCGCCTGAGGGTTCTCTGCACCCCTTGAATCGGCGCACCCCAAATCCTCTGACTGTATTTACGTGAATCTAATACACACCTTTTTCAGCCGAATGTACAGCACGTTCCTAACC
Organism: Cryptoblepharus egeriae; assembly: GCA_030015325.1. Lineage (NCBI taxonomy): Eukaryota > Metazoa > Chordata > Lepidosauria > Squamata > Scincidae > Cryptoblepharus > Cryptoblepharus egeriae. The sequence continues at coordinate 7,739,419 of JAREYC010000018.1, read as the reverse complement.
ATGTCTACTCAAAAGTAAGCTCCATAGTGTTACTCCCAAGAAAGTGTCTTTAGGATTGCAGCCAATGTCTCAAAAAACAGAGGGCACATTAGATTTGATGGTGCGTTAATTTTAGTAAATACAGTATTTATATATATATATAAATATATATAAAGTATAGGTCAGTATTTAGTCTAACAGTTTTGCTATATTGCAATCAAAATGTAACATACCCTACAATCCAGAGTAACTACGGGAGCACCTAAGAGACATTCCGTGCACTCATTGTTTCTGCACCACCTAGAGAAAACCTATGGGAAAATCATATTGCAATCCAGAGTAAGTTGTTCTTACACCGGAGCTAGGACTCCCCGTAGTTACTCTGGATTGTGCCCATAAACACATTGCTGAGTAAAGTAGTGCAACTGGGTAAAAATAATAACATAAATCCATAACACAAACCCATAATTCATTCCTGTATGCAGTAAAATTAAATTTTGCACTTGCTTTGCAGCTGCGCATGACAATCGCCTGTATATACTTTTTATCTCAAGCCCTTTAAAGTTGAGGTGCGCATTAGATTCGATGGCGCATTAGATTCGATGGCGCATTAGAGCTGAGTAAGTGCCTGTGTAGGAAATCTTAATAGTCAAAAAGGTTGAAGTGCTCCCCCTGTCTCCGCACATGGCACATACATACACCTTGGTGTGTGTTTCTTTCTCCCAAATTGATTCCTGGGGTGTGGGGGGGGGGAACACCCAGTGCATCACCGTCCCCCCTTCGCGCCACTCTCTGCAATGGATTTCTGATACCCCAGACGCTTTCATGAAGCTTCTGCTCAGGTTTCCTCCCCCCAGATGCCCCGTGACACACACGCATGTTGGGAGTGATATAGAACACGTGGACATGTTTCCTTTCTCCAGCTGTAGGCGGACAGACATGCGAAAAGAGAGTTGAACATGCACAGGTGGCCTTTGTGGTGGCTCCCTTCGTTCTTCTGTTCCCATTGCAGATCAGATAGGTTTGGCAGGCTTCGGACACCCCATGGAAACTTGCAAGACCTGGGGCACAATCCAGAGTAACTACGGGGAGTCCTTGCTCTGGTGTAAGAACAACTTACTCTGGATTGCAATATGAATTTCCCATAGGTTTTCACTAGATGGTGCAGTAACTACGGGTACACGTAATGTCTCCTATGTGCTCCCATAGTTACTCTGGATTGTAGGGTATGTCAATGAATGGCTCTAATGGAGCCGCTTTAAGTCTGTTTCTGGCATAGGTGATCACCTATGATCATCAGGTGATCATCATCACCTGCTATTCACCACCAGCCTTGATGGAAGGATTTTCTATGGGGTGGTGATGGGGGTTCAGAAGGCAGAGTTGGGTCTGACTCCAGTATTCAACCTGCAGCAATTCTTGAAACAAATTTCCATCTGGTGGGGTGAATTCCTCCCAAATGAATGAGGATCGAGCCCCAGTGGCAGCCAAATGGGTGCCCCAATAGGGTCCAGGCAACATCCCCCCATCACTTCTTCCCCCACAGTAATATCTCACTGTCACATCCAATAGGCATTAATGCATCTAATCCCCTTAAGCTGATGACCCATCACCGCCACTTATTTGGTGGACCATCACTGGTGCGTTCTTAAAAGAAGGGGGAAATCAAGGGCAGAATTAGGTTCAATCTCCAGGCCCAGTTCTCAGGTGTGGTTCTGTGCAGAGCCCCAATGTGGGTCAATGGCGTTGACGTGCCTGCACATAATGCACATAGTTCACCCCTATAGGGTCTCTTCTGTTGCCTGGATGATTCTGTGGATTTCAAAACTAGCACGGGTTAAATCAAGAGGAACAGGTAGAGAGATGGGAACTTCAAGCCAGATCTGTGGAACCCACAAGCCTGAGCAAAGAGAACCATGAAATGTCATGGGCCGTAGGGTTCCAGCCCAGCCAGAACCACGTTCTCCTGCCCAGGGCTGGAGTTCCTGCCGGCTAATCTCTCTTTGAAGGATGAGTGGCTTAGCAACAAAGGATGTGGCTTATTTGGTGTTGCAAATCCAGCCTCCATTGCGTGTCTCAAGCACTCCGAATGAGCTCTCGGTGTCGCTGGCAGCCCAGATCTCACCCAGCTTAAAAACAGAAAATGCTCCTCTTCCCCCCCCCCCCCGGCTCCACGACTTTGGGTGATGCTCTTCCTATGGTGTCATTGCCTGTGCTAACTTCAGGACAGCGGAGAGACCTCTGGCTGGCAAGTTAGAGCATATCAGAACATGGCTGTGCAGACCCCCCTATAGATGTACTCTTCTGCAGCTCTTCCTCTCTTGCAAAGGGATTGGTACCCCATTTCCATTAATAGGGCCAGGGGCCACTTGGATTCCCTTCCTCGAGATGTCTTTAGTTGCCTGTATCATCTATGTGTACATCTGATGGTGTCCTGACATCATACAACTGATGATGTATCATCATCATCATCTTCAAATAATCCATCTAGCACCTATGCAGCTTGCTGGGCCCCACGTGTAGGGGGTAAAAAGAGGATGACAGTCATGGTGTCAAGTCAGAGGAAACCAAGCACCTGTGTTTGGGGTGGGGACTCCAGCAGATGCAGGATTTGATGTCTTTGATGTGAGCCTTCCTGGCCTGGTACAGGGTGCGGGTATCTTGTTCTCACATGGGCTCCCCAAGGCATCTGGTGGTTAGGGTTGCCATAATTCAAAATTGGGATTGGACCCCCTGTCGAACTTGCCAGTATGTGGACACAATCCCCCCAAAACCAGGTCAGTCTGGTTTTTCATATGGCAACTCTACTGGTGGATACAGGAAGCTGGACTAGGTGGGCCCTTGTCCTGATCCTGTAGGGCTCTTCTGATGCTCTTATGACATGTCCATCAAACCCTACTGGGACAGGAACGTTGGATCATGGACCACCCACAGAATTGTGCGCATAATTTAGGGCACGGGGGCAAGATTAAGCCATGCCAGACCACCCAGTTTCAGGCTTTGGCGAGGCTACCATCGTGACAACGGAAGAGCCTCTAACATTTAAAGAAAGCTTTGTGGTTCTCCTTTTTTCCCCCCACCTGCAGGTCAAAGACGAAAAGAACGTTCAAGAGGTTTTCGACTTGAACGACTATGAAAAATGTGAAGAGCTCAGGAAATCGAAAAGCCGTAGCAAGAAGAATTACAGCAAGTTCTTGCTGACGCACTCCAAGGAGCCTGGGAACACGGTAGGCCCCGCTCAAGGGTTTGGGGTTGCACCGCCGCCACTGGGCCACATCCAAGTGCCTGGCCCGGAAAGACCACAGCTCCACCCCATGGGATCCATGGGATGACCTGACTCTTGGAGCTGTGGGGCTGCTGAGCTTGAGACTCGTCGACCTGCAACCTTCCCCATGTCTTTGGGTCTTAGTGGGAGCACACGATTGCCATTGATCTTGGGACAAGGACTTGATCTTGACCTTAATCTTTCATCCAGCACCCCCTCTTGTATATCAAGGGCATGCAAAGTGTCACATAGGTGGAGGGATCCCCTCTTCTTTCCACCAGCCACCTTCCTCCTTTGTTACTTTGCTGAGCAACAGATCAGCTGAAGGAGGCAGTGTCATCAAATGGGTGCTTCTTTGACGGATTTCTTTTGCCACTGAGAAGCCACAAATATTTGGCTGCCCCGTAAGCTGTGGTTTGTTTAGGACATGGATCAATGGACCTTTTCCTTGCCACTGACTTGAGCTGCTTCCCTCCTAGGCCCCCAACCTCGTCTTCCTAGCTGTGAGCCCCGAAGAGAAGGAGTCCTGGATCAACGCCCTCAACTCGGCCATCACCCGGGCCAAAAACCGCATTCTGGATGAGGTGAGCAGCCTCCGTGGAACTGGCGTCCTCTGATCATGGCCTCCAGATAAAGCAGTTCTGCTTTTGGAATACTGTTGATTGACTGATTGATTGATTGATCGATCATTTCATTCATTCATTCATTCATTCATTCAAAGAATGATCTTTATGGAAGTCCTACAGTATCTAGGAGAATCTGGGGTCTAAGGACTTGACCTGGGGAAGAAGAGCCATGGGGAGACCAGAGATCTTGCAAAGAACAGCTGGGACAGCTGTTGGCTTCTGGGGGGAGGATGGTTGTGGGGTGTCCCTTGGTGCCCAGCAGGGGTTTTGACCTCATTCCTCCCCTTCCCCACTGCAATACAAGCTTCTGTGAGCAACACCGGACTGGGGACCTGAAGCTTTTGCAAACAGTGCCAAGGATCCTCTGCAGCCTGTTCTGCTACCGCAGAACCATCTGTCTGATCATCTTCTTCTGTGGGCTGTGACTCATCCTGCATGTGCCAAGCAGGGGAGGAAAGGGGGTGCTGCTTTGAGCGGCTATATTTAGGACCAGGCCTGCAGGCGCTCACTGCCAGGAGGTGATCTCGGCAGCTGGAGGCCACTGACGCAGCTGGACATGGCGTTGCTTTCCCTCCAAAGACCAAAAGGCTTTTTTGGAAAAGGGCAGATGTTGAGGGCACCGAGCGGAGGTGGAGAGAACGGACATAGCTCTTCAAAGAACAAAACCGCCTGCCCCCAAAATCCGTAAATAGATTGAGGTGCGCTGAGCTGATCAACCATCCTTGCGTGCACACATTTTGGCGCTGGCTGCATCAGCACGGCTACAAGAACCACATTGTGTCCCCCAATTTTGTGGGTGATTTGGCAGAGGGACAGATTGCAGAGAGAGGTGGTGGTGTCTCCTTCCTACAGACAATTATTACATAATATAATATAGCCAGAAGCGGGAATAACGCTAAGAAAATAATTCTTTGCTCAAATCTAATGCTCACTTTTTTCTGCCGGATTTATTCTCCAAAATCAGGCTGCACATTAGATTTGATGGCACATTAGATTCAATACAATATTTTGATATAAGTTTAGGTCAGTACCAAGTTTACCAGTTTACTGTAATGTAATAAAAAATGTAACATACCCCCAAATCCAGAGTAACTACGGGAGCACATGAGAGACTTTACGTGCACCTGTAGTTACTGCACCACCTAGTGAAAACCTATGGGAAATTCATATTGGAATCCAGAGTAAGTTGTTCTTACATCGGAGCAAGGACTCTGGATTTTGCCCATAAACCCATTGCCATACTATTGTTGTCATATAACTCATTGTTATATGCTGTAGAATTAAATTACAATCGCTAGTAAGCATTTTTTTTTAATATCAAGATTTTTTAAAATTGAGGTATGCATAAGATATGATGGTGCATTAGATTTGAGTAAATCCGGTAATATAATCATTTTTGGCACGGTCAGTGGTTTGTTTTATCCAGCCATCGAGTCCTTCCCAAGGACCTGGGATGCCCAGGATGAAGATGATGAACAACTTTATATCCCACCTTATTCATACAAGACTCAAGACCTCCAAGCAAAGGGGCATGACAGGCACCTGTATGGGCTGCTGTAAGAGAGCTTCCTATTGTAGGCAGAGGGCAGGGCTAGGTGACCTTATGGGTCCTCTTGGTGGTGTTGTGTGTCGGGCATGTGCCCTGTTCCTGTGCACTCTTCGCTTGGACATTGACGTGGACAGCAGGTTGTGCTTCTCCAGAGGGTTTGCTGTCTTCCTCGGAAGAAAGGCAGGAGATAAATTGAATAAATAAATAAATAATAAATAAAATGCCTTTGAAGGCTCTGGTGGGGTACGAGCTGCCTTCCCTCCCCCCCAAAGTAACTGCAGATTGTTGTTGTGAGTGTAATGAATCCGTTGAAGAGTTCCAAGATGAACTGAGTGCCGAAAACCAAACCGGGGATGGGGGGATGAATTATTCACCGTGATTGATCAGGGCGGCTTCGATTCCCATGCGCCTGCAGGCTCTTGTTGCACGGTGGTGGCAGCTGATGGCATCCTTGTGTCACGTTTCAGGTCACGGTGGAGGAAGAGAGTTTCCTGGCCCACCCGACACGGGACCGAGCCAAGATCCAGCACTCCAGGCGACCCCCAACCAGGGGGCACTTGATGGCCGTGGTACGTACAGCAGGGTGCAGAATCCACTCCTCAGTCCGTAAAATGTAAAACCCTCAAGATGGGAGATGGAGAAAGTTGGAGGGTCACTGGTATTTTTCTGCACAGGATCTCTGTTCCAGTGACACTGGTAGAATCTCCATCACCTTGAGGTTGTCCACCACACTGTGTTGGTCTTGATTCAAAGAGGGGCATAAAATTGTATCTTCTGATGGATCTGTGGACACCACGGTCGCACCTGTAATGTGATCAGGTTGATTTGTGATGCTCAAAACAGCTCTTCCTTTTTTTGGGGTTCCCCCTTTGCAGGCATCTACCTCAACATCAGATGGCATGCTGACCCTCGACCTGATCCAGGAGGAGGACACGTCCCCTGAGGACCTGGGCACCTGCGAGGAGAGCTTCCGGGTTGACCTGGACAAGTCAGTCGCTCAGCTTTCCGCTGGCCGAAGGCAATCGGATTCAGAGAACATCAAGCCCCTGGAGAAGAGCCGGACGGACAGCCTTCCACGGAGAGAGACAGGCTCTTGGGATAAGTTCTCACAGCGGAAGGACTCCTTTGACAAAGGGACCATGTACACGCCACAGGTCCCAAAGAAGCTGTCCCACTCGGAGAAGAACAAGTGCGCCTCCATGGAGGAGATCCTCTCTTGCCGGGATTCTTCCTCGGCCCATCGGGCAGTGCTGAGGAAGGGCCTGGAAGACCAGTTGGTCTCTGCCGAGCCGGAAAAGCTGACCCGGATACAGGAACTGGTAGCACTGAAACTGGAAAAGACCCAGGAACTGTTGGCGGAGGTGAAGGGCTATGGGGAAGGCAAGCGCAAGGCAAAGGAGCCTGGCGGTGCCGCAATTTCCACCCCTAACTCCTCCTCCTCTTCCTCTCCCAAGCTGGACTCCGAAACGGCCATCTTGCAGGAGACGGAGAGGCTGCTGGGCGAGGCCACCTCCAACTGGAACCAGGCGCAGAAAGTGCTGCAGGAGGTCACGGAACTGCGCAGCCTGTACAGGCAGCTGGAGGTGCAGCTGGCGGATCCGAGCCTCAAACAGAGCCTGCAGTCTCAATACAGGAAGAGCCTGATGTGAAGGCAGGCAAGCCGTGGACTCGAGGGGAAGGACTGGGCTTTTAGGCTGCTGGGGGAGGGGTGCAGGTTGGTAGGTCTTAATTGTTTTTAATTACAGTGTTCGATGCATACGAGGTGCCTGTTCACACTCATTCACCCTTGTCCCTTCCAGACTCCATTTCTGTCCCCCTTCAGCCTCATACCCCAATAAACCCGTTTGCATCCATACTTTCCCACTTATTATTTTTTATGGTTTAGTTACCTCATTCATCCCAAAAAGTGCACTAAAATCATCCTAAATACGTCTGAATTTATGCAAAATAAAAGGATTTGTATAGGGCAGGGATAAAAAGATTTGGAAGGAATTTCCCTCTGTTAAATTCCAATGGATGGAATTTCTCCAAAGGGGAAACCGAGGCAGGCGCAAGCTTTTGGGTTCCTGGAAATTCAGTCTCTCTTTCATCTTTGCCTTTCATCCACCCCACTGATTTCAGCTGCCCCGAGTTCAAAATTCTGCCACCGAGGCAGAGAGTTTGCAGCCTCAACTATGCAGGAAACTATTTTAATTCCCATGTCGCAGCTGTGGAAGTAAAAGAGGCCTGGAATCTTGCTGCAGTCCTAAAGACACTTTCCTGGGAGTAAGACCCATTGAACACAACGGGGCTTACTTTTGGGTAGACATGGTTAGGATTGTGCTTTCAGAGCCCTTATAAGTTGAGTCGGCAACTCGACGTGAATCGAGTTCCTGGTCCTTTGATTCATTAATTAAGGCACCTCTTGACCGCTTGGGTGTGCAGGCCGAAGCATTGATGTTGAGGGATGCGCACGTTTCCTAAGGATCTGCAGGCGTAGCATGGAACTGTAATGCTGCAGGTCTTTTTCATAGTATGGGATGCGGGAGCAGGTCTTGCTCTTCTCACAATCTTGCATTTGCTGTATCCTCCGGCATGTGTATGTATCTGTCGCTTCTTTGCTGTGTTGATCAAGGGACACACACCCAGATATCATTCAGGGTCATGATGCAAGGAGTTCCACAGATTAATTATATGCTGGCGAAATAATTTCCTCAACCAGAGGAACACGTACCACCAGTGGTACTTGTGTCTGGCGATCCCTGTGTGTACTAAGCTCATGGTGTGGATCCCGATTCCCCCCTCTTGCACATGCGCGCACAAAACCACACAAGTCCTGGCTCTTCTCTGAGTGCTTGAGAGGACAGTGCAGGATCTTCTCCGAAGCGTCTCCAAATTTATCCCGAATTTTAGTGGTGCCGACTTCACGGAGAGGCGGATCTTGGGAACTGAACACCGAAGTGTCTCCGGTGTCCTCATCTTCATCACGCTTCATGTGCACAGCTCAGCTTTCCCACTTGTGTGTCATCTGAGAAGAGGAGGGAACTGCACACTCTGTTTCCTCCAAGGGGATGTGGGGAGGTGGCATTCGCCCAGCTGTGTCCTGTACATGGTCTACTCCATCAAGCCTTCCAGGAGTGTCATGCAAACCAGTGGGGACGCAGAACCTCCTGGAAACTAGAGTGGGGCTGGAATCCTGCACCAGGAAAGGCGGTCAGACATTCCACATGAAATTTGTGGGTCTGGATTGCTTCCTGGGAGTATCCAACAGAGGATACTCTCTGCACACCTAGGAAGCAAGTTGGGGGCACTCGGGGTAGTCCCCCTAGTTCCACCATAAAAAAGAAATTGTGCACAAAATCAGGCCTGTGCATGCCTTTTGCATGTGTGTGCGTGTGAAAAGGGGGGATGGAACCACCCCAAAGCATGCACACTACTCTCTGTAAGGCACCTTGTGCCAGAGCCTGCGGCACGCATGCAGTCTCGGATTGACACCCTCAATTCCTTCCACCCCTCAATGCTAATGCAGTCTCAAATCCTGGCGCACCCAAATATTTGGTGCACCTCCAAAATACCTGTGGGGAAGCGGTTTGAGTTCACCTGTCGTAAAGTTTTGGGGTTGTTTTTTTTTTTTTTGCTTCTGCACAAGTTCCGTGGATGCTCAAAAGCTACTTTATATATACAGTATATATATATATAGCTCTATATTTAAAAAGAAAAAGATGAAAGCACTATGCAAGCCTGAGAATAAAACATTAGTTTCATTTCCTTCTCTTCTACATGTGTGTTTCACCTTTGCTTCTCCAGGCACAGGCCCTCGGGCTTCCCATAAGAGCCTGCACGCGCGTACAGTCCATGGGAGCGCATGATGTGTCATTAAGTGGGGCTTTTCTTCTCGAGTAAACTGGCAGGGCATTCCCGTTCCTAAGCTCTGCCAGCCTTTTGTCCTCCTCTGCCCTTAATGGGTCCGCTGCAGGCTGTGCCCAGCGATCCTTTAATACAGTTTGACAGCGTTGGGGCTGCTTCTGATGTCACCGTATGAGATCTTATGGAACATCTTATGAGATCTTATGGGGACGGTCACATTTCCCTCCAGGATAGGGTATGAGAACTGTCTACACAAGAGGTGGTCGACCTTTAGCGTTCTGGATCTTTCTCAGTTGTGTCGAGGAGAGAATTGCAGTGGGTGCAGCTTCTCCTCTCACAGATTCCCTCCTCTTTGTCAACGATCCAGGACCCGAAAATGAACATGTTGACCTATCCTGACGTAATATATAAAAAGAAGGCTTTTATTAGGGTCTGTGCCTGTCCATGAGCCTCCATTTGTTCATCCCTTTCTTTCAAAGCCATTCAAACTATAGCGGTCAAGACAGCGTCTTGTGGCGGTGAGCTCCATAGGGTGCATCGCATGAAAAGGAGATGTACCTATGGTAGCCTAGTGTTGGTGAGTTTTTGCCAGATGTTTCCGCTGTATGATTTTTTTGTGGGGGGAAGAGGATTATTTTTCTCTACTTCTTCCACAATTTTGTACCTTCTTTTATTACCTCCTCTCTTCATGGGTTTTTCTGCTTCTATGTAGCCTGGCCTATGTAGTCTTCAGTCGTAGGACGTATATTTTGCAAAGCCAAGCCGGATAAAAAGTTTTGCTCACTCCTTCCAACTTGCACATACTTTTTCCTCCTTCTTTTGGGGGTCTGCGTCGACCGGACCTTCCCCTTTGAAAAACATCAGCCTAACTCTGCACTGATTTTTATGTGAAATCTTTTTTAAAAAGCCCTACCGGCTTTTTTTTTGTACGGCGTTCCGTTCCAGCCTGCTGCAGCTCTTGTTTACCTTGTTTGATATTTAAGGCTGTGATGAAGGTAAAGAATAAAAAGAAAAACCTGAATGTTTTCTAAATGCTGCCTCCGTCTGTGTCAGGTTGTGGTTGCGGCTAGCGATTTAATCCCATGGATCGGGGAAGTGGGTGGCAATGATCGGGTGGCTGTCTTCATACGTTTAATCAGAACCAGACTCCTTTGACTCAAGAATTAAGCACAATTGTCAAATTCTTATATATATCAGCCACTAAAATCAAGTGGTACAGTCCCACTAAGTGGTATAGTCCCTATATAGCGGTCAAGTCTTAGTGGGACTGTACCACTCGATTTTAGTGGCTGGTTCTGGCGTTGTGCGAGAGGGAAACAAACTTCTCCCCAAACTTCTCCCCAAACAAACTTCTCTACTTATGAGCTCCTAATCGATCCATCTTTAGGATGTCCTTTCCAAAAACGAGGCAACCAAACCCCCTCTTCCAACTCCAGTTATTAGATTTTATTTTGAACCCCATGAGATTCACTGCTAGGGTGGCCATAATTCTCATCCACACACTCAGGACAGGACCCTCTGTCACCATTGCCAGTATGTGAACACAATCCCACAAAATTGGGACTGGCACAGTTTTGGGGGACATATGGCAACCCTACAAGAGCCACGTAGATAGATAGATAGATAGATAGATAGATAGATAGATAGATAGATAGATAGATAGATAGATAGATAGATAGATAGATAGATACGGAAGGAAGGGATAGGTAGATAGGTGGATAGGTGGATAGATACGGAAGGAAGGGATGGATGGATAGATACGGAAGGAAGGGATGGATGGATATATACGGAAGGAAGGGATGGATAGATAAAAACAGAAGGAAGGGATGGATAGATAGAAATGGAAGGAAGGTATGGATAATGTGAACTTTTCAGTTGAAAAGCGGTATATAAATACTGTAGATATAGATATATATAGATAATAAGGACAGAACTGTATATCACACCTACCCTGTAGGGGTGCAACTGAACACAGCAGCTCCATGCCCTCCCACCCACCCACCCCTCTAACTTGTATGGCTACTTGTGAGCTCCTATGCTTTCCTATCTGACTGCTGATGGCAGGGCAAACATGTGCTGAGACGCTGGGGATGGGCACCTCCCAGAGACACAGCAGAAATTGGTTGCCGGTTTGCATTGAAGCACCAGAACATCATACATTTCAGCTTCCTTCCACACTGGACGTTGCAGACCCATGTAAAACTGCTCGGCTCTGTGTCGGCATCCGGAAACTTTGGTCTGCTAGTAACAGCGTTGAGAAACCTCTCCACAGCCTTGCCGTCACAACTGGTCCTGGCAAGAGATGTGTACGACGGCCACCCACAGGCCACGCTCATCTTCTGCTTCACCAACAACGGCCAGCATTGATTCTGTCGTTACGTAATAAAGACGTTCGGAAGACAAACAGACACAATCTGCCGGTCCCCCGTATTTGGGCAACAGTGCCACCACTGTGTTCACAAGCGGGGAAGACTGCAAAACGTTCTCTTTCCACCACAGAAGCAGCCACGGGTGGACGCCAGGAACGGGGGCTGCCATACTTTCTATAAGAGCCACGATTTCCACAATTCTGGGGAGCACAAGCTGTGGCCAAGTTGCTTTTCGGAGGGCATGTGATGTCCTTGTGTGTGAGATTTGTAGTTAACCCAAACAGCGGCTTTTGGGATTTCGTTGGACGTTCAAAAGGGACATGGCCCGACATATGTTTTCGGACATCCCCCCATCTTCAATTGGCAAGAGATGCCTTACTGCTTCTTGCCCCCCTTTCCTCTTTCACTGTCTTACTACCTCTGGGGTGTCTGCTGGGCCAGCCAATCGCCAGCTTCCTAAAGCTTCACACCATATAAGGCAAAGCGGAGCCAAGGAAACCCTTGAGCGCCACATGTGTCCACACACACGCGCATGCACAGACACACATCCAGTTCTTTCTCTCGGTCACCTGATCCACAGAACAGACACTAATCTTATTAGAGGCAAAGAATGAAACAAAGCAGAACCTCTAGTCTCGTTCTTCCCTGCCTCTCGTCAAAACAAAGCCAAATCCCTCCGATATTGTTATCGGTAGGACAACAGGACACATTGGGGATCCCCGGGGCCTTACTGTCGGGGTGGGAACCCCGAAGTCCCCATGTTGCAAACAACAAAGAAAAACAATATGAGGGCCAGCATGGTTTAGACAATTAAAGGATTAAAACGGAGCCAACTAATGGAGCCAATTATTGGGCAGCAGGTGTTAAATATTTAAAGAGCATTTGTTGGAGAGCTGTAGGTCCTTTGGCACAGGTTTGGTGGACTATAGGGAACTATATAGTCATCCCCACCTATTTTTTATTTTTATTTATTATTAGATTTGGGTGTCCTTTCTCCCAGTAAGGACCAGAGTATCGTCCAAAAGTGAAAACCGTTGAAAAGTGGAACACAATCTTTTTCAGTTTAAAAATGTTGGATCCAATGCTTTTTTAGCTAGCAAATTCCAAATGTCCCTTTTATCTTTCAATTGATTCTCATTAACTCCTTCCGGAATGGGATTACATCAGGAGCCACGAGGAGGGCAGTTTTGGTCTTTAGAACAGCAGAGGTTGAAAGAGCAGAATGTGTGTTGAATGAATGAGTTCTGGGTAGAATGGAAAGGTGTTGAAAGAGTGGATTGTCAGAAAACGAACCGTCAGAAAGTGGGGGATACCCTGGAGGGTGCAACTAAGAGGCTTTTAAGAGGGAATCTGGCATATCTTTGGAAGGTGTCGGTTGATCTGAGTGACATGCAATACACAACGAGGACTCCAGGGTGTGTGTGATGTCGTACTGATCACAGTTGTACGGATCACTGATCACTTCAATACCGTCTATACGGGCAATACAGTATTGCCTATACAAGCAGTATTGCCTATACGGTCCTCTTCCCCATAAGAGAAGCTTCCCTACTCTCTTAGATTAAACTGTGGAACTCCTTGCCACATGATGGCACTTCGCCAAAATGCCTTTAAAAAGGGATCAAACAGATTGATGGAGGAAAAGTCCATCACAAGTTACAAACCATAAGTCAATAGGCCTTGTGTATCCTTTCTTTAGGAAGAAAGGTGGAATATTAATTGAATAAATAATAATAGGGCTTACACCCTACGCAACATGATTTGTTACAACTTGTCACGGCCAAACAGTCAACACGCATTGGCCATTGGAGATCCTTACAAGAATTGGCTGAGTTTCCATTATTCTTATGGGAAAATTTGTTTTGATATACAACCGTTTGGGATTACAAGCATGCCTCTGGAATGAAGACACCACAATACCTATTTAAAACAACCACTATGGGCACAATCCTAACCATGTCTACTCAAAATTTCACTCATGTCATTCATGATTTCTACATATTATCTTCACAGGTGCCCAGCGTGTGCCCATGCATGTTGGGCTGAGATCCATTGTGTTCAATGGATCTTACTCCCAGGAAAGTGTCTTTAGGATTGCAGCCTATATCTATATCTTAACCAAGACACCACTTTATCTATTTTACAACCCTCACAAACATGGGTGTAGGAGTCGGAACTTTTAGGAGTGGATATAGGATTTCGAGGCAGGCCTGAACCCTTCTTTTGAGGAAGGAAAGGCAGGGAGTTGGTTTTTCAATTATCAAAGAACGAGGATTAGCCTCTCAAAATCCTTCTTGATTTTCACCCTCCACATCCCCAACGCCCTCCTACTCAGTAGCATAAATAATCCTTTCAATGATAGAAAACATATCCCCGGAACACCGGCGCAGAGAGACCGTCTTGTTTTCCAACCGGCTCGCCTTTCCCACAATGAATTTGCTCTTTCCACCCCCACTAGGGTTGCCATAATTTTCTTCTACAAAACTGGGGCAAGACCCCTCTGTCAAATGTGCCGGGATGCAAATCACCCTGGCACATACACAAAGGAAACCCACTCCCCAAAAGGACCCTCTGGAATGGACCCCCTTTGCCTACCCGCTCCCTGGCCACCTTCCACATCTGAATTCGTGCTCCCTCGCTTGCTTGGGCCTTCTGACCCCCCTCCCCCCCAGGGGAGAGGGAGAGATGAGATCCATGGGTGGCGCAGCAGCTTCCTTAGAACCTGAGGGAGGAAACTGCGAATTAGCAAGAATCAGAAGGTTCGCCATTTCAATAATTAGAGACCGCCAGATGGTTTCAAATATCTGCAATCCTCCTTGGAACTGTTCCCCATTGCAGCCTGGGGCAAATTCTGGGGATCATCAGCTCTCCAAAGGCAGTGTGTCCACCACAGCTGGCCCTAACATCAGGCAACAGACTAGCTTGTTAGCAACCCACTCGTCCCACCCTGTACTGGACGAGGGAAGAGGAAGAAGATAGAGAAAGAAGGGCATCACAGGAGAAAGAGGTCATAATCTGGCCTTCCTTTCTGCCGTTGTCTTCCCCAGATCTTAAAATGAATGCAGAGACTCATGTCCTGGCTGGGTTTGAGTCTCCTCCACGAGTCTCCATAACAATTCAATCCAGAGATAGACCTTTCTCCCTGCCTCGCCGTTACTTCCAGATGCAGTCATCCAGCCTGGACACTATATGTGCACATGAAAGCCTACTTATACCTGGACCAGGTAAAGATAATATGTAGAAACCATGAGTGTGCCAAGCATGCATAATTGGGATATTGCTCTGAAGAGGAACAGGGTGCTTCTCTTTGGAGAAGAGCCGACTGATGCTGCTGGTGCCCAGTGCACACACCCAGTACTCTAGGCATGTGCATTGGGCCAGGAGTGCCCTGCACCAATTGTGTATGCCCCGAGTTCTGGACATGCACACTGGACACCGGTGCGCTCTGCATAGTTCAGTATTCTTTAGAGCACACAGAGCTCAGAGCTCTGGGCATGCACACTGTGCTCAAGGCATACCTGGCCCAATGGACATGTCCGCAGTTCTGGGCACCAGCACTGTTCTTCTCCAAAGAGGAGCACCCTGTTCCTCTTCAGAGCAATATCCTGATTATGCATGCTTGGCACACTCATGATTTCTACATATTATCTTCACCGGTGCCCAGCGTGTGCCCATGCATGTTGGGCTGAGTGCTCATCTGGGAGCTCTAAGACCACATGCCAGCAGAGAGGGCTCTGAGTGCCCACTGCAGTATGTGTGCCATAGGTACAGCACCAATGGGTGGTGGACTGAACTCCACTCTTCAAGAGACCAGGCAAGGTTTGGAGAGGGGCAGAGGCAGATAATTAGGGCTGAATGATTTGGCCTCCTTCCAGACTGCCTTCATTTCACAAGGTGACTTGTGTGTGCCTCTCTTCTCAGCTGAGTCTGTTTTATCTCTGGAAGAACCATGAAGGGGTCATGAAGTTCAAGGTGGGATTAGCTGAGCCTAAAACTGCCTCCGACAAACGTTTGATCTTGTCATCCAGCCTCCTCCTTTCAAAGTGCCGGAGGGATGAAGGAGTTTCCATCGCAGGCCTTGCATACCGTTGCAAGCAGAGCAGTCAAGGGTCTGGCCCTGTGCGCATCTTGCTTTTAATGACTAGTGGTGCGCTCACTGGCGAAACCTGGAAAACAGGTCTCTGAACATGAGCTACATGTGGCAAAGACCTCCGGTGGCCGCAAAGAAACAAGAAGTGGAAGGAAATGTGCAAAGAGGAAGCTGATTCTGGGAACTCTTAAAATACACACGACAAAAACCGAAGACATTTGCAAGACGCAGCAAAATGAAATGGCGAAATGAAAGGAGGTTGTGATACTCGTTGGAATGAATCAGCCATGCAAATAAAAAAGGAAGCCGTGAGCAGTTGTGTGGTGGGGGGAGAGAGAGAGAGGAAAAAAATCAGATCACCGACAACGAACTGGGTCAATGGGTTAGTGGATAAAGAGGCTTTGAGGGATAATACGTATTATTATTTTATACACAGGAGTATGAATATGGTAATTTGAGCTCTGGCTCGGATTGCCCATATCAAGCACCAAACCGGTTGCGCTGTCAGGGGCCAGCCCTGCGGTCGCCAGCGTTTACTTAACGTATTGATTGCAGAGCAATCTGCCTCCAAGTCAGTTGAGATTCTACTTGACTTTACATATATATAAGTAGCAAGACATTGAACTGGAAGAAGCCAAAGTCATGGATGTCATGACTGGGTGTCAAACTGTGGGTGTCAAATCAGCCTGTTGCAGCTACCTCCAGCTTTGGGGAAGTGCTGTTTCCAGATAAATATACAGTAAAACTTTGGATTCAGCGTAACTCGGTTTGAAAATGTTTTGCAAGACAAACATTTCTAATAATTTTTCTCTTGCAAAACAAGCAAAAAAATAGTCGCGGCTGGGATGTGGCCGGTTTTGGCGCTCCACCAGCACCTGCTCAATCTCTCCTGAGAGACCGGTCTATGCATGTCTACTCTGAAGAAAGCCTATTACAATCAATGTCTCGCTCCATTCCGCTCATAAACCAAGTTACCACTGTACAGAATATGTTCAAAGCAGAGATTTCTTCTTTAAGGAAGAAAGGCGGGATATAAATTGAATAAATAAATAATAATGTCCCAGGAGATGAGAAAAACATGGGGGGTTGGCTGGGCTTCAATCTCATGGCCCTTTGACAAGAAAAATAAGCTACTACATGTGCAAACCATTTAAGTGGATGTCACTGGACTTTGTTAATCTGAGCTTAGTTCAGCCATATGCCCGAGAAAGAGGAAGCAAACACAGTTAACCGATTTCCCAGTTTAATCTGATCAGAGAACATACTCCGTTTATCCATAAGAAAAAAATGTCACTAAACGGTGCCCGTTTGATTTTTTGGTGCATTGATGCGTCCAGCTCCATCACCCCATCCTTAAGAACCCATAAATTCATTTATATTTAGATCTGTCATCACAGATTTGAAATTGGGGAGGGGTGGGAGGTTTGAAATGGGGGGGGGGGTTTGCGACTTTGGCAACCCACTTTCAAGTGGCTGCTGTTTCCTCTTTGTGTAACAAGTATTTTGAGATGTTAAACAGAAAGTATGCCCTTGTGTTCCCTTTTGAAAATTCATACATTTAATTAGGATTTTTTTTCTCCTCTTTGCATGGTTACCGCAATCTAACGCTGTTTTCACGCCATTATTACCTCCCTGGGGACAAAATTTACCATCATACTCTTTTACATGCCATCAGTGCTGACGGTAGGAATGCAAACACAATTGTGCATCCAGGATTAAGGCATGAAGAGGCAGAAGAAGCAGCAATATTTATGTACTTATTGTTTTTAAAACTTGTGCCCCACAAGTCACTGGCATCTTGAAATCAGAAAGACTGCAGAGTCCCATCCAGAGTGACCATACAGAATGGAGGATAGGGTGCCTCTACCTTTAAGAACTGTATAGAAGAGGGAATTTAGGCGGTTTAACTCAATAAAGAAGGGTTTAAAAACCAGCACCTGCCTAAATTTTCTCTTCTATACAATGCATAAAGGTAGAGGCACTCTGTCCTCTATTCTATAGGGTCACCCTGGTACTGTCGCCTCATAACTGAGGTACTGACAACACAGAAAAGCAGCTTCTTGTGAAGGTCAGTTGGATGATTAGAGCTGGGCTGGATCAATTTGGATTAGCTCTTCAGGTATTCAACTGTGTTGTCCTCCCTCCCTCTCCCTCTTTGTAACACAATTAGCCTTACATATGGTACAAATGATGGTCAACTCCAAAGCTTTGCCACCAGATTGTGCTGGGTGCTGTTAAGCCAAGGATAGGGGTATCCAAACTCTAGCCCTGGGGTAGGGGTATCCAAAACCTGGGGCAAGCTTCAGCTTCATGGCAACACCCCTTTATTGGGATGCAGGCAAACCATGTAATGTCTCTAATATAATCTTATATTTAAATTTATGTATATTTATTCAAATTTGAAATGTAAATCATTTTCTAGCCCCCAACACTGTCAGAGGGGTGATATTGGCTGCAATCCTAACCACACTTTCCAGGAAGTAAGTACTTTTGAACACAATGGGACTTCTGAGTAGACATGCTGAGTAGACTGAGTTACTTCTGAGTAACTTGATTGTGATCCATTAGCCATTTTTTCATTATCTTTGTAAACCACTTTGTGAACTTTTTCAGTTGAAAAGAGATAGATAGATAGATAGATAGATAGATAGATAGATAGATAGATAGATAGATAGATAATGAAAGGAAGAGATGGATATAAAAGGAAGGAAAAAAATAGGTAGCTACAGTAAAAAGTTTGCTAAACTTTTACTGCTAAAAAGTTTGGTCACCCCTGAACTAAGGCAATCCACTGCAGTTTGGGATAAGGTTTAACCTGCTCTGTATCCAGCACAAGTTTGGAGCTACTGCTGCACTATCATGGGGCAAAGGGAGATATTTCCCCTTACCGGGTAACACAGAAGCAGCCCCAATGGGTCTACCTGGATCTGGGTGACATCAGGAGATGGTGCAGATTCAAGCACCCCAAGTTTTCTCTATGCTACCTGGGGAATGGGGCTTGGATCTGGCATAAGAATTCTGATTTTCTGATGCCAAAGAAGGCTTCTTTGTTAGGGAGTCCCCTTTTTGGAGTGCTGGTTTTAAAGGCCCATCACATACCAAAGTGGCTGAAGTGTCTCCGGGATGTTGGCTGAAGTGATGTCTTTCAGCCACTGGACACTGCCCCGTTTGTTTCCAAAAGTAGCGCTTTCCAGCAGCTCACCCCTCTTGGCTGGTGAGCAAAGAGGAAGCTGGGAAAAGCCTGCATAAAAATAATAATAATAATAAACAGAGAAACTCTTACAGCTGTGGCTATCTGAATATAGTTGCATTTTCTACATGGTGCAGCTAACAATACAGAAAACATGGCATTCAGTGGAATAAGCTTCATGCTGCAGCCACGCTCAGTCTTGTGTATGGTCTGCTTACAACTGGCGTACATGCCTGACCCGGTGACAACAGTAGGGTTGCCATATGCCCAGAAAAACTGGGATATTTCTGGTTTGGGGGTTCCATCCTGTACGTCTAGGTCATTCCCAAAGAGTGGAGAGGATGTGTGGGTATGAGTGAGATGTGTGGATGTGGATTATGTGTGGGTATGTATGGTAGAAGTGAGCTCAAGAAGACACTTGAGCTCACAGGTAAAAGTGGACAAGGGGGCATGCACCCATAGAGGTGCATTGTTCCTGGGACTAACCCCCATTCACTATAATGGGGCTTACTTCTGAGTAGACATATATAGGACTTGCTCAGGCCCCCAAGGTTCTGACCCGGTTTTGTCCCATATAGAATGGATGATAGTTCCTCTACATTTGAGCATTGTATAGAAGAGAGAATTTAGACAGCTTTAACTCAACAAAGGAGGGTTTAAAAAGCAGCACCTGCCTCAATTCCCTCTTCTATACAATTCTTAAAGGTTGAGGCACTCTGTCCTCTATTCTATAGGGTCACCCTGGTCCTGGTGTGCAGTTTTGTACCGTCCCAGTTTTATGGAAGAGAATTACGGCAACCCTAACCACAGCAGAACCTGCCTCCCTGTGGCAATCTAGGCTCTGTCTCAGATACTCTACACAAGGCAATGACACCTTTTGTTATCCCTGTCTCAAATAATATCATGAACTATGTTCTCATATGAGGCTGGCTTCTTTAAATGGGCGAGAGGTGGGCAGCTGTGCTCCCTTTCTGGATAAGAACATAGGAACATGAGAGCACTGCATCCCCCCAGTTCTTTAACGCCCTTTGAATTACACGGCTAAACACGCCTTGCTGACAAGCAGAAGTGTTCCTATAAGTAACAACAGCCATGTTATGGAGAGGCCTGCGCTTTGGCCACGGACCCTCAGATCTTGTTACTGACAGAGACAGTTGAGAATTTGCTTTTTATTAGTCGCTGCGCCCCTGACATTAATGAAACCGGTTCATCTTAGAAATGCTGCCTTGCCTTTAACCCCGAAGTGGAAAGTTCTGCTCTCCCTGTTAAGATTCTTGAAGGGGTAACTACAAACAATAAAAACTAGGAACACTTCTGCAAACAATAAAAACTAGGAACAATAACAACAAACAATAAAAACTAGGAACACCTGCCTCATGAAATGCAGCAAAAATTCATCTCTGGTGCGGATTCTATGCAGATGCTGCCCCCTTGTGCTGGCTGTATAAATGCTTTTTTCCTCATGACTACAAAAACATATTTTTTTTAGTTTATAAATGTTTCTTCCAATGCTTTTTTAAGCTAGCAAATTGCAAATGCTGTTTTAATCCTGTAAATTCAAAGATTTCTACAAATGGATTCCTTCAGGAATGGGATAAGACCACAAATTACGACATGGGGGAGGGCAATTTTGGCCTTTAGAACAACAGAGGTTGAAAGAGCAGGATGCGTATTGAATAAATGAGTTCTGGGTATAATTGAAAGGCGCTGAAAGAGAAAACGAATGTCAGAAAGCAGGGGGTACCTGAAACCATGGTGCAAGCTGAAGTCAAGAAGGTCAGATTGGTTGATGGGTTTCAAGACTGACGTTCTTAAATGATCTGTTTCTGTTTCTTGAACTACAGTCATTTCTGTCCCACTATGGCTGTAACCTAAAGACACTTTCCAGGGAGTAAGACTCACTGAACACAAAGGGGCTTGCTGTAGAGTAGACATGGTTAGGATTGTGTTCTACATCTTAGTACAGAGTATTTTCCAGAGTATTTGTATACTATATTCTATACCAAACTATAGATTATTCTCTGTGTAACTGAGCTGTTATACAACTATTCTATGACTGTAATAAAAATCAGAATCTCAATCTTTTTAGAGTACTAGAAGTTATAGATTATTTTAATTCTTTTCAACCATACATATTTGGCTCAGGAATATTTTTGTTAAAACAAGCTATAAACCACCACATGAGACATTTGAGCACATTAAAGCTTGGTGAGCCCAAATACATTTTTATCAAGCGTACTAAATAACAAACAATTATTCTAGTTGAATAATAGTCAATGGTAGGTGTTTGTCGTTGTTTTTTTTTTAATGAAGGGCTGTTACTCCTGTGGCTTTTCTGATTTGAACGCAGCAGTACTAGTAAGCCTTCGTACTGGATAGGGGAGAAGTGCTGGTCAGTTTCTCATTTGACTGCTCTTTTGTTTGCTGCTGCAAGAGTTTAATGAACAACTTCAGTTCTTGGAGGAGTTCTTCCATGTAGGCATGTTTTTCTATCGCTGACAATTCTTTGATGGGGTTTGACAGCTCTTCGACAATTTCTGACAATTTCATTTGCATTTTCAAGGCACTCAGCTGTACATGGTCGTTACTGATTGGGATCTCGGAGTTTTTGGCGTCTCTTCTCTTTCTCATAATTGTTGCTTTGTGGTGTTGTTTTCGTTTCCGTTTGTGTGTTTTAAGTTTGTGGATCCCAAACTTCTCCGAGTTATGCTCTGTTCCATGAAGACTGAAAAGGCTTCTCCGCAGTCTCCGGGAAAGTTTCCTCAGTGAATTTCTTGGGGTAAGAAAAGAGAACAAACTGTAGAGCAAATTCAAGCTATCAAATGAGCCTAAAGAAACACAAGGTGGCTTTTTCCTGGGTCTGCTGCTGTTTTCCTTCTGCTGTTTAGTACGAATTCTGGTTTCCTTTGTGACTCAAGGGCAACAATCCTACATGAATGTCACCCCATCAGCTCTTTTTCTGACTTTGGAATATTGTAAGAATGCCTGAATTTACTTTCTATGTCACTTAGGCCACAATCCTATCCATCCTAAGCTTCACTGACTAAAATAGGACTCATTTCCTAGTAGCCATAATTTGCGTATTTTGTTTTTTGTTGTTTTGTGTGATCATACATACTTGCCTTCTACGCAACTCTCTGTCAATCCCATCCTGTCTTTCTAGAGATCGTGGGTTGGAAAAAGGAAGCTTTCTCCTTCTTTTCATGGAAGGTATTTTCTGCAAAATAACCAACACAGACCTTACTAAACCATCCATATTCATAACAGAAACACCCAGTTTGGAAGCAAGCTTGTAGAAACAGACTAGACAGGCCCTGACCCAGCAGGAATCCCTCCCCCCCCCCCCGCCCACTGCAGGGATGGAATGGCAAGAAGATGCCAAAATGACTGGCCTCAAGTTCCTGTTCTTGCATGTGGACAGGACTCAAGGCATACCAGTGGCATCGGTCAAAACAGTACATGTGAACAAACAATGAGCTGGGACTTATCACTTCTGTCTAATATTGGTGTTTCCTGCTTCAACATCATTTCTTACCTGCCACATCATCAGTTTTTGTGGCTCTTTATCAGTCATCATCGCTGATGTCTGGTCATCAGATTCTTCAAGAGCCCGAGGAATATATGGGCTCAAGGGTGCCGGTTCTGAAAGAAGTAAACGGTGAATGAAAGGTTTTTTGTAAGGAAATGTTACTTCTTACCCTCCTTTTAAAAGCAATAAGAAGAAAGAAGGATCCCTGAACTTGGTAGAATCAAACTATTACAACCAAACACTTATCATATGTTTTCAAAACAACCACATAAAAGTAACATTTGAAGAATAGGACTGAAAACATGTACTAGTTTCATCAAAACTAACACAATATAACAAACATAATATACAGGTCCAACCTTGTTATACACAGACTTTTTAAATACTGCACACAGATTTTGACTCAACATGAATGGCCGCTGCAAATCAGTTTTAAAAAACTGCTTTTCTACTGTTGTAGAGAGGTGGTCATGCAAGCAATCATTCCATTCTTCAGTCCCAGAATCAAACCCATGCAGATATTGGGCACTACTGTATTCAATTAGGTGCAATAGAGGAGGAAGAAACCTGCAAGTGGGTCTTTAAACCTATTTTTTCCATTGAGTTTCCTTTTTAAAGGAAGAAAAACAGGATATAAATCAAAGAAATAAATTTTCTTTATGCATGGATTTTTTTAAATCCACAGGATGTTCCAGAATGAAACCTTAGTAGGTAACGAGGGGAACCTGTGCTGTTCTCGAATAACATGTTTGTCTCTGTGCTGAAGTACCAGTCCATCTTGTAATACAGCCCCTCTCAGAGCCCTTCCCTTTTCTATTTGCGCTTGACATATGTTGACTGAGCTCCTCACCAAAGAAGCCACCTAATTATCCGTGTTCTGATTGTGTTGCTCTAGCTTGTTCTAATCTGCCTCGTACACCACCTATAGGCAGTGGTGGGATTCAAATAAATTAACAACAGGTTCTATGTTCCATTAGTAACTGGTACTCAGAACCAGGTGCTCTTTAACAAAGGATTCTATAGAACCTGTGACAACCCCCTGAAGCCCATAGGCTGCCTATAGGGACCTGCCCATAGGGACCACTGTAGTACACTGCCCATAGGGACCACTGTAGTTAACACAACATTTCATACAGCAAGATGAATAGCATTAATAATGCCTACTGAGGGCAAGAAGTGAGCTCATTAAACAGGAAGTGAGGTCAGTTGATGACCTGAAACAAGAACTTTTTCTCTCTTAGGAACTCATTAACTGCCAGTGACAGAAGAGAAAAATAAGGAAATCTTTTTTATATATTCTCAATATATGGGAGACCATATATTGTTGCCATGGAATATATCATGCAGGCTGCCCTTTCGTTAGTGACTCCTCAGCACAGCTCAGAAGCAGAGAGCAACAGTTGGGAGAATCCAAGAGCTTGATAATGAACTTGTGGGGGCTTCATTTAGCCTGTGGATTATATGTTTGACACCCCTAAATTAATGCATTTAACTTAGAAGACCTTCCCAATCACTGGAGGAACTAGCAACTTCATAGTTAAATGTTAAATAGTATTCCAACAAATATCTCTTTTTCTAGCCCTGCTTGGAGTTGGTGGGAATTTCTGCAAACAAGACAGTGCTCTAGCACTGGGGTCCCAGCCCTTATTTGAAACATGATGGCCATGAATCTATAATTGAATGTGTGATAACTTGTAACAATCTCTGGCAAGGTCTTTTATACCTCTTTTATTTTCCATTATGGTGATATCTGGTTGAGGCTCTCTTGCCTTCATGGACTGTCTGGACCTCACGGGCCATGGTTCATCAGATCCTCGAAACTCAGCCTTAAAGAAACACCATTAAATATCACATTTACAATATTGACAGAAGACAGTAGGATAAATGTTTTCTTGTTCACATGGAACTGCACATTGAAAAAATAATAATAATAATACATAGACCTTTTCTTCTAAGATACTAGTACTGTACTCTTGTAATTTAACTTATAAATGTGAAATATCAAATAATGGTCCTACCAAATTTGTGCCACCAGTGACTTTACAGTGACCTGAGGATGGAGCATGTTACCATGATGTCTCAGCAAACATCAAACATGGATACACAAATTCTTTTTAAGTATCATAAAATGAGGAAGATGTCAACACTATGACGGTGTGAGCAAATAGGCAAAGCCACAAAAAGACTTCAGCATCCTTGACGTGCTCCTTAAATGAATTAAAACACAAATGGACCACATTTTAAAGTCGCAAAAATCAAGTCATCTTGCTAATGAGGGGAGGACATTTACAGCTTCTGTTGGTGGCTTAACAAAAATCAGGCATCCCTCTCATTCCCAAATAGCATTAAGGATGCAATCCTAACTTAGGCTGGCACAACTCTTCTCATTCCCGTGGTAATGCAGGGAAGCATGTGCATGTCTGTGTAGTACTTATGGTACTTCTGTGACACCCCCAGGTCTGTACAGGGCATAAGCTGGCCTAACTGGAAGTTAGGATTGCAGCCGAAGGGTGCAATCCAGAGTAACTATGGGGAGTCCTTGCTCCAGTGTAAGAACAATTTGCTCTGGATTGCAAAATGAATTTCCCATAGGTTTTCACTAGGTGGTACAGTAACTACGGGTACACGTAATGTCTCTTATGTGCTCCCATAGTTACTCTGGATTGTAGGGTAAGCTTCCTAAGAATAACAAAAAGCCTTTACCTGATTTCTTTCTCTGTAATCTAGGGAAGGAAAAAAATAGCATAATTTAATAACTCACAAGAAAGTGACCTACAAGCCTTTTTAAGATATTGTTGCTTTAAGAATATAAGAATGATTAAGGAAAAATAATTACACTTTATTGTAATAACCCTCCAAAAGAAAAATTGTATGTATTGTAGTGGCACTTATTCCACACTTTTTCCAGTTTTTTTATGTCGTCCCCTCAGTACCCATACTACATCCAGACCACAATTCTATGCACACTTTCCTGGGAGTAAGCCCCATTGAACATTATGGGATTTAGTTCTTGAGTAGCCATGCATAGGATTGGCTGCCTGTCCTGCAAATTACCTCCTATCTTTTTACA
This sequence comes from Cryptoblepharus egeriae, assembly GCA_030015325.1. Classification (NCBI taxonomy): domain Eukaryota; kingdom Metazoa; phylum Chordata; class Lepidosauria; order Squamata; family Scincidae; genus Cryptoblepharus; species Cryptoblepharus egeriae. The sequence continues at coordinate 7,713,906 of JAREYC010000018.1, read as the reverse complement.
ATTTCTGCTTTTTAGTAAACAATTTTCCCTTTCCCTCTTTTTAGTGCTATTTTCTTTTGTTTTCAACATGACCTTTTACTTTATTTGGGCGTCTTTCTTTGCAACCAAGTATTATAGTCTCTCAAATGCTAGTTTTTGCATTGCTGACAGTGCTCTTCTTTTATCTGCAAACCCCTTTTCTTTACCGAAACCCTCAGATCTGTCTCCTGCAGAAGTCTCAGCATCTTAATCTATCTGCACCAGAAAACAAGGACTCTCCTAAACATCCTTATGTTTTGGCTGCATGATATAAACACTGTGAAATGCCACTCAGATAGAGTTGGCTGTGTACATTAAAGCTTTATTTTATTTTTTGCTTGAAAAACTATCATTCTTACTAGCGGAAATTCAAAAGAACGAGGGTGTAGATTCACAAAGGACAATGAAAATAATTGAATTACAGAATAGGAAATGAGCCAAATATGAAGGTGTTTGCAGGAGAGATACCAAGAACGCCTTCTAGATGCCAATACATCTAATTGGCACCTATATGCACCTTTTAGATGCCAATGTATCAGTGTTCTTAATGCAGACCTGAAAATGGTTGAGAATTATTACTGAAAAACATATGTACATCACTGATATTCTACCTTTTACATCTCACAGCACCCTGACAAGGGGCTAAAATTGTTAAGGCACACCTCCTTTTTGGAAAATTGACAAGGCAAACCCGGTGGCACTGGTGGCACCTTCTAACTCCCCAAAATATCTAACTCCCCAGTGGCAACTTCTAATCCCCCAAAACTCATGACACACAAGCAGAACATCCGTGGCACACTGGTTGAAGATGACAGTGGTTGAAAATGGCTGCTGTACATCAATGAGGCTTTACGAGATTCTCACCATGCTGCAGATATTTTAGGGTCAAACCCAGTAGTGGGATTCAAATAAATTAACAACAGGTTCTGTCCAGAGAACAACCGGTTCTCTGTCAGATTAGTTACCAGTTCCCAGAACCAGGCACTCATTAGCAAAGGGTTCTATAGAATGTGTGAGAACCCCCTGAAGCCCACCACTGGAAACCTCTTCCTATTAATCTAATATGGCCAAATGAGATGCTAGTTGTTAGTTTTATTGATAAGTAGCATCCAGAGGCTACTAATCAGGGATTTTTAGCCAAGTTAGGTAACCAGACCTCTCACAAAATCCATTCCTGAAGGCTCCAGACCAGTTTATATATATCTATATAGATATATATATAAATATATATATAGAGAGAGATAGATATAGATATAGATAGATACAGACACACACACACACACACAAGGTGATTCAAAATTAATGGGACAAAAAGAAAACATACATGTGCCTTTTTGTCCCATTCATTTTGAATCACCCTGTATATAAGTGCAATCTTTAATGGATTGGGGTTTTTTGCCATTTCCAAGATATGTCACCCATTATAAAAGTTAGTTTGCTTACATCTTAAATTTACAATCAGATTTTTTTTACTTCCTGTCTCAAAGATTTTTACTCAAACCATGCCCTCAACCAGCAAAAATGTCAACTTTTTGGTTGCATAAGAGAAATTATTAAAGATTGCTGTAACTACTCAGAATCCCAGTTTTAAACTTTCCTCCTTCCAACTCCAGCATTTATTCTGGTTAATTCCCAACCATTAAAAGTTGGGCAGGTTTGTTTTTGAGAACAAGAGAGTAGCCATCTTGGAAGAAATTCCTACAAAGAAAAATGGCCTGATTTGGTTCAAAATTTGGTTCACTTATAACAAATTATGACAATTGCCAACACTAATATTATGTGGATATTATATTATAGATATTATATTATATCCACTAATATTATGTGGATGGTTCACTTTGGTTTAAGACCTGTAATGACTATTTTTACACAGTTATCTCTATTTTCAACATCTCTTTACCTGAAAGAGGGCTGTAAAGAGCTGAAATTAGCACAACTCCCCCAAACAAGATAAATGTCCCATAAATGACCCTTCTGGCCATAATGCTCAATATAGTAGGTTGAGGAGGAAGACTATTATATCCCTCCTAAAACCTTAAAAATCAGATTGAAAAGACGCAACCTCAAAATGGACCCAAAATGCTGTTAGAAATGAAATTGTTCTCATAATTATTAAAATTCTTGAAAGTTAATTAGATGGAAATGTTAGCAGTTTTTAGACTTCAGTCTCAAATAATCTGGAAATGCTTCAAAATAATATATGTGCACAGTATTAGTATTATATGTATAGCACATGTACTCAGTCAGGAAAAGGCAGTTAGTGGTGTTTCTGTCAAAATGATGAAACAAGATGGCATAATTTATGTAGTTGTTATAAAATAAATTTGAATGTATGAGAAAATAAGATTGAGATAAAGGTTTGACTTGTACTTCTGTGAGAAAATATAGAGTTTTGTGGCAAATGTATAAGAAAATGAGATTTTTTGGTGAATTGAATGGAAAATAAGTAGGTAGAAAATTTAGAAACTAAGATTGAGATGGAATGTGAGGTAAGTCTTTAAAAATCTGAGGTAAATTGAATCTCAGGTAAATCTTTAAAATTGAATCTGAATTTATCTTTAAAAATCTGTGGTAAATTTGAGATAAATTGAATATGAGGTAAAGTTTAAAAAATGAGAGATAGATCTGAGGTGAACTGAGTCTCAGGTAAACTTAAAAATCTAAGGTAAATTGAATCTGAGGTAAATCTTTAAAAAAATCCAAGATAAATCTGATGTAAATTGAATATGATGTAAATTTTTAAAAATCTGTGGTAAATTATTTTTTTTTAAAGATTCTTTTTGTTTTGTGGTCAATAGAAGTCAATGGCTTTTGGGAGATATTAATGGCGCCCTAGTGGCTTCTTCTTCCCCTCCCCCCTTCCTGCTGAGGCGAGGGGCGCGCGGGAAAATTGGCTGAGGTAAAAGCGATGACGGTTGGAAAAGCGCGGGAAAAACGCCCCCCAGGGCTCGCGCCTCTTCAAATCCTCCTCAACGCCTCTTTCCGCGCCCAGCTGAAGCATAGGAGAAGGGGGCGGGGCATCGAGAGGACTGCGACAAACACCAGCCAATGGGCGTCGCCGCCTGCACTCTGTGGCCCCTGCTGTTGCCTCGTGGAGAACCCCGTTGCGTTTGTGGAGATTCCCTCACGAACCCTCCCCGCTCCCTCCGCAGCTCTCTCTCTCTCAGGCGGGAAAATCCTGTCAGAAGTGGCTGAGGAGACCAACTGTCAAAGCGAGGGGGGTTAACCCTTTACTGCCCCCCTCAGCACCACAGCCCTTCCTGAGGGAAAAGTCTGGTTCACACACTGTGTGTGTGTGTATGTATATATATGTGTTTGTGTGTATATACACACACACACACTCACACTCATACATATATGCACAAGACATGATATATGTATATACACACAGACACACATAATACACTTCTATAGTTTAGAAGGGTATATATAAACTATATATAAAAAGAAATATATTATATAGATACATATCAGTTATATAGATAACTAATTAGTTAAAAATAACTAATATAAACTATATTAACTAAATTATATTAGTTTTATAATCCAAAATTATATAATCTATATTGTATAGATCATATATTCATCCAATAGTTATATATAGTTTATATATATATATATATATATATATATATATATATATATATATATATATATATATATATATATATATAAACTATTGGATGTTATATATAACATCCAATAGTTATATATAAATATACATATACAATTTATATAGTTTAGAAATGTGTGTCTATCCCTACGATCCAGAGTAACCACAGGAAGACGTAAGAGGCACTTAGGGCGCAATCCAGAGTAACTACGGGGAGTTCTTGCTTCAGTTTAAGAACAGTTTACTCTGGATTGCAATATGAATTTCCCATAGGTTTTCACTAGGTGGTGCAGTAACTATGGGTGCACATAATGGGTGAAATCCAGAGTAACTACAGGGAGTCCTTGCTTTGGAGTAAAAACAAGTTACTCTGGATTCCAATATGAATTTCCCATAGGTTTTCACTAGATGGTGAATGTCTTACGTGCTCCCGTAGTTACTCTGGATTGTGCCCAATGTCTCTTATGTGTCCCCGTAGTTACTCTGGATTGTAAGGCTACTCTGGATTGCTCTATGCATTTCCCATAGGTGGCACCATAACTACATCTATCCACACACACACACAGAACTATATTAGAAATACTATATATTAGAAATATAAACACACCCAAATGTATGTATGTATTCTAAATTATCAGACAAAAATCCTAACCACGCTTTCGTGGGAGTAAGTACTATTGAACACAATGGGACTTGCGTCTGAGTTGACATGCTTAGGATTGCACTGTAAGTTAGACAACTATTTTATACATAGTTTAAGACTTAGTATATATATAGTTAGAATAAATAGTTCTTAACTATGTATATAAATACAGGAAGTCTGACAAGATGACTTGACACAGAGGCTGTTTGCAAAGGGATAACATGGCTGCGATCCTAAGCAAATCACAGCTGCCATTTTGGCACATTATGGCTGCAATCCTAAAGACACTTTCCTGGGAGTAAGTCCCACTGAGCACAGTGGGGCTTACTTCTGAGTAGACATGGTTAGGATTGTGCTCTGTGGCTGCCACACTTTTAACACAACCTGGCTGCAAGCCTAAACACACCACGGCTATCCTGATGTGCCATGATGGCTGCCACAGCTTTAAACACATCCTGGCTGCCATCCAAAGCACAGCATGGTTGCCATATTGGCACATCATTTGCACATTTTCTCTTCTGTTGTTTGCAGCTAATGAGTTTCTATGAGAGGAACCAAGTGCTTCTTGTCATCTGCTCCATGATGTCACTTTCTGTTTAATGGCATCACTTCCATCCTTTAAGGCACTGTAAGGTATATTTGAACGCCTGTATCAGATGGTTTCACACAAACCCACATAGCTGTGCATGGAAGGATAATGAAGCACATAAGTAGACCAAAATGAAGCCATAGTTGAGAGTGAAGTGGGCACAGCCCCCATAGAAACTCCATATTTCCATATAGCACAAGCTATGCATGTTTGCCCAATGGGGTCGTAGTGCTACAAGTGTGTGGCAATGGGGTTTGCCAGTGAGTTCCCAGTACAAACCCGCCGTTGTTTCACAAACAGAACTAGAATCCTGTAGACAATGAAGAGTCCATCCGTCAATCCATTTTTCAGATTGAAAATCTTTAATTTAAAATTTACATCACACGGGGAAAAAAACACTCACATTCTGTTACAACTAAAATAATCAGAAGTGCGCTGTAGGAATTGGTTTTCTTTAACACTGTCATGGCTTTTGTTTTCCCAAAACACAAAAAGTCAGTTTATTTCCAAGACTGTTTTTTCTTCTTTTCTCTAAATTTGAAAAGGAATTGAACGCGCTATATACATACTGCCATATAAAGATCATTCAAATAGGACAAAATCTCTACAAAATATAAAACCCACCCTTACGTATTTTCATCAAAGAACCCACAAAGCAAAAAAAAAAAAAGATATTCAGAAGTTATTTAGAGGCTTTGTGTTATTATTTTGTTTTGCTCGCTTGTTTTTACTTTTTTTAAAAAAGCTTTGACTATTTTGATTGCACACTTAGCTGACAACTAAAATCTATGGCCGTGTATTTTGCTGGTCATACAATCTTTAATGCGCAAAGAGAAGTTGTAAAATTCAAATGCATACTATGTATAACCATCTTGGTCAGCTCGGTTTAATTTTACTCTACTGAATCTTAAGCCTGGTCAGTTTTTTAAATGGATGAATGTGGACAAGCCTACTAAAAGCCTACATGTTCTTTAAAATTTAGGGCGCAATCCAGAGTAACTCTGGGGAGTCCTTGCTCCGGTGTAAGAACAACTTATTCTGGATTGCAATATGAATTTCCCATAGGTTTTCACTAGGTGGTGCAATAACTACGGCTGCACATAATGTCTCTTACGTGCTCCCATAATTACTCTGGATTGTAGGAAAAATCAGTCTTTCCAATTGAATCAGAAAGCAGACTCCCTTGTGTGAAAGTATATCTCCATTCACTGATATGAATGTACTATAATGGTTGCATACATATGATCAGAGCATATGGTGCTATGGACTAGAGTGCGCTTAGTATACAATATCAAGCTAACCACCTCTTTAGTATGTTGTGTGCCTGTGGGCAAAATCCAGAGTAACAATGGGGAGTCCTTGCTCCGGTGTAAGAACATCTTACTCTGGATTGCAATATGAAATTCCCATAGATTTTCACTAGGTGGTGCAGTAACTACGGGTGCACATAAAGTTTCTTATGTGCTCCTGTGGTTACTCTGGATTTGGGAATAAGTAAAATAAAATGTTTTATTATTTGTTCAGGCTAAATAGAATTAAATATTTAGTAGCAATTTCCAACCACATGCACCACATACTGTCTGCGGGTGTGCCATAGGACTTTTATTAGTAGAGCAACTGGGAGGTTTTAGCCCCCAACCAACACCATTGTGTGCCTTGTCACTGGTCAGAAAACCAATGGTGTGGTTTGATAATTTTAGCACCTTGTCAGTGTGCTGTGAGATGAAAAAAGGTTGAATATTGTATATGGGATATATGGGATATCCCATATATGGGATTAAAGTATATGGGAGGAAAACATTTTTTTAAAAACCAGGAATAGAAAGCAACTGCTTTGAGCACAGAACCTCCATGACAGAATAGTGTGCACTCTTTTTCAGATTATTCTTTCACAAATGTTGTAACAGGATTAGGATAAACCTTCTAAGGGCCCAGTCCTATTAATTTTCAGCACCAATGCAGCTACAAGCCCCGAAATGCTGGTTCCTTTGGAAACCTCTGACTGCCCCTTCCTACCACAGGATGCAGTGCATGCCCCATTGGAACGGCTGCAAAAGTGCTAGAAAGTTGGATGGGATTGGGAACTTAGTCCTTGTAGTAAAGATACCGAAAATATACACCATTTCTGCTAATTTGCCTTATGCATTTTCATTCTGCGCCAGTGACTTAGTGATATACCAGTCTGTTAATAATTCAGAAAAAAATACTAGGTTTTGCTGACCTTCCTGAATGCAGATTGTGCTCTCACAACTAAATTAAGAGTCTGATGTCATAGACCAAGTGTGCCAAAGTGTGTAATGCATAATTTATACTCTCAGGAAACTGTAGTAGAGGCCAACTCCATCATCAATGTAAAAATGCCCCTTTTATCTACACCCAAATTAGTGACAGATTCTCTTAGGCAGCACAAATAATTAAAAAAATAGTCTCTCTCAAATACAGCCATGTATTATTTGGGTAAAATATCTATTTAACATTATAAGTCCCGTCTCATGACCGAGGAGGCCTGAAGGGATGCTGTGTGTCCAACTGTCCAGTGGTTTCTAAAAAGGCAACCTGCTTTAAGGGAAGACCAGTTTGTTGCCATCACATCTCCCCCCCAAAAAGGGCATTTCATCTTTCCTGAATAGAGATGTGCAGCGCACAAGTTGTCACCACTTTCCATAGCCCTTTTTTGTGACTAATGACACATTTTGGCCTACCCAATTAGCTCCATATGGAACATATAGGGCTTCAGAAGGGTAAGGAAATTGTCAGAGAATCCACAGCTATCTACCCGCATGTTTCCTGCAGCTTCTCCTCAAAGTTAAGCAACTTTGGCTGCCATCCTATCCACACTTATCTGGGAGTAAGTCCCATTGACTATAATGAGACTTACTTCTGAGTAGACAGGCATAGGATTGGGCTCTTCGACCCATTGTGCCTCAGTGCTCAGTTCTAGGTCTGCCTTGGTCGCCAATGAGATATACAAAGAGTTTCTCTCCTATTTTATTTTAACAGAAGCCTATAAAGTGTCAGGGTTTCAAAACTTAAGCAAGAGGTAGAGTTCTGATGTCTGCTCCAGTAATGAATCATGTTTAGCTTGGAGGGGAAAAAAATGAATGGTCAATAAGTTACAACAAATTTAATGATAAATCTTGAATAAACTGTAGGCAAGTATGTCTATGTTGGGTATGTATATTATTGGGAGGCATCAAATGCTTTTATGTTTTAAAAACAAGCTTTTTGGAAAAAAGCAAGGCTTCTATAGCCAATTTTATGAATTTTTAAAAGACCTGCAGGAAATTCTTAGGGGTGTGTTCATATTTTAAGAGAAAGATAGTCTGAATGAGCAGAAAATTTTATTTGTTCACTCCTCAGATGTTCTTTTAAACTGGGCCATAAAGGTACTATTATTCCAGCTCCTGCTCTCGGACATATCGTTTTAATGAAAAGTTTATTATGTAGTAACTTTAGTGCACAATTTTCAAAGTTTGAATTATGTTTGTAGATCCTTTCTTGCTTTCGACTGTGGCTAGAACTAACAGCATGCTCACATGAAAACCCAGTAGGAAAAAAATTATGGAAAAAAAATCTAGTGGGGGGGGGGAAGACAAACTGGTTCAGTGTTTAAAGGGATGAAAATTGTGTTCTATGCACATGATCAATAACGGGCTATTATGTCTTAGTTGGAATGATAAAAAGGGGCAAAATAGTAAAAACACACTTCCTATAAAAAGTTAACACATTAATATCTTCTGTAGGGATACCTATGATACATGGAGACGTACAAGTCTGCATATCACTATGGTGTATCCTGCAACATAGCAAATCTGGTCCTATTTTGTTTCCTACAATTTTAATCGTCCTCCTCGTCGCCCTCGTCTTCAGCCGGACGTTTCCTCTTCTCCCCTCGAACACCTGCTGTGAAAAAGAGGTATTTATGTTCAAATAACCATAATCTTATGGTTCCTTATAGAAAGCCTCCTGCTTATGTTTAGTGTGTCTCATCAATTGTTTCCCTGTTGGGGAGCTGGCGTTCGGGGGTCCACCAAACAAGTCCCACAATTTCAAGTACAACTGGTTGAGAAATACTGGTCTATAAAATCACATGAACATCCTGCCTAGATATAGACATTACCTTCTTCTTCCTCGTTCTCTCTCTCTTCAACATAATCGTCATCGTCCTCTTCATCCTTGAGAAAGGATGCATGAAAGTTAATGCTTTCATTAAGTCATAAAGCTACCATTCAATTAATTGCAGGATCAATGTTCCTCTTCCATCCCACTAGGCTACCCAGACTCAGTCTCCAGTTTGTAACTGGATGCTGATGGGACACTTCAAAATGATTCAACCCAGAGTGCAGTTCTGAATGTAAGAATATTCTGCCCTTCCTCCCAAGAACACAGCAGGGCTATCTTCACAACAGGTGTTGTGAGATCGTGACTGGTTTAAGATATTGACTGGTCTATAGTGACTGATAGTATCAGTCAGCCAAAAAGGATGTTTACTTCTGGGTGTGGAGGAAGAGCATGGAGCTCAGTGAGAGACGGAAGGAAAGAAATACGGGTTCTGGAAAAACAGTATGGAGAAGTATATATTCAGTAGTATAACTGGGTGGGCTGAAGAGCACTATGTTCTGCAGGGAGAGTCACAAGGACATGCAAGCACCCCTCCATTTTGCTCCCATTGCCAGGAATGGTTCTGAAGGGGAAGGCATACCACAGTGGGACTCCCTGCAAAACTAAGAGCATAATCCTAACCATGTCTACTTAAAAGTAAGCCCCATTGTGTGCAGTGGATCTTACTCCCAGAAAAGTGTCTTTAGGATTGTAGCCTGTGTTTTGCAGCCTAAGAGCATAATCCTAACCATGTCTACTCAAAAGTAAGCCCCATTGTGTTCAATGGGTCTTACTCCCAGGAAAGTGTCTTTAGCATTGCAGCCTTATAATGCCAACAAGGTGAAAAGCTTTGGGTTGGAAATACAGCAGGTCTAACTGTGCACCTGTATCTCTTCTTTCATTAAATACGAAAGGCCCACTTCCTCTTCCTCCTCTTCGCCTTCACCCTCCACCAAGTCTGAACCTTCGTCATCCTCCTCATCATTCTCTTCATATTCGCCTGGAGGGCCAGCTTTGTCATCATCATCCTCTTCTTCATCTTCATCTCCATCTGAAGTAAAAGAAAGATTAATAAAGGTATGTTGCATTCTTCACCCCAATCCTTGAACCCTATTTGCTAACTTTGAGGCAAGAATTCAGCATTACATCAACCCCCTAACACCTTTATATCAAACCGGTGAGATGTGCTTATAAATTAATACCTTCATCATCCTCATCTTCTGAGTCAGGAGCCTCGTTATCATCCTTATCAAATCCATCGAGGAATGTGATTTGCCGAAGCAGCTTGAACATGCTTTCTCTGTAATCTGCCAGATTTCGGATTTCACAATTAAACAAATCAAGACTCTTCAAGTTCTTCAAATTTTGCTTAAAAATAAAAGAGAGAATTAATTTTTAATCTTCTACTCGAGTTAGATGGTAATTAGGCTTTATCACTGCAAGTTCTATAGGCATCCAATCCCTCTATGGGGCCTCAGTATCTACAGGAGGCCTTTCTCTGGGGCCTCCCCCCTCCCCCGGAGTTTCCCTTTAGGGCTTCCTCTATGCTCCTAATGTCTTTTAAGGACTTAGAAATAGCTTTTTTGATGCTACGGGGCCATTCTGAAGATAGGAGAGGTCCTATAGAGGCAGCATAGCTCCAGTCCCCCTTGGAGTGTTCAGGTGGAACCAAGTCTGGCTTAAGGAGTAGTATGTGTTTATAAGAACAATGCCAGTTCTTCATTTTCTTCATTCATTTTAATTCACATTCATTTGAGCATTTCAGCCCAGGACCCCCTTTCAAACCTAAAAATCTGTACAGGGCTCCTGTCAAACTTATTGGGATGTGATGCCAGAGCTTCTCCATGTTTACTCCTATTGTGTTCAATGAAACTAAAAGCACAATCCTAACCATGTCTACTCGAAAGTTAGCTCTATTTTGTTCAATGGGTCTTACACCCAGGAAAGTGTCTTTAGGTTTGCTGCCTAAGTCCCATATCCTAAAGTCAAATTAAGCCCTTTGCTCCCGAGCAGTTAAGGTAACTTTCCATAAGATAATACTAGAGGATGACGTAACTGCGTGGACCCATAACTGCTATGGATTTTGCCCTAACTCGCAGGAAAGCACAGTGCCAGATTCGAAAATGGTGCATCCCACCCTCTCATGATCCTCCTGACCCATGTTCGTGACCCTCCACGTGGGTCTTGACCCCCCATTTTGAAGACCACTGCACTATGTGAATTGACTGAAAACTGACACAATTGACTTGTATTTCTTTAACTAATCAACAACTTTAGTTAACATTTATCACTAGCAATCAACACAATATTATATCCTGGAACTTTAGTCCTGTGTGAAACATTGTTATAGAAGACAGACTACCCAGATCCCAATGGCAACAATTAATTGTCATCCCAATAACAGCTAAAGGAATCTGTGTGACAAGCGGTATAAATGTATTCCTATCATAACTTATTAGGATAAATTTATATTATCCACTCTTCTAGCAGTGAAAAGATGAAAGGGAAAAATAAATCACTCAGATTATAAACCCCTTTTATACTTACAAGACTTTTCACAGTGTTGAGATCTTTGATTTTGTTGCCACTCAAATTTAGACATGTGAGATTTGGACATCTCTCCGCCAGAACCTCCAGACCTCCTGAAATTAGGTTGTCACTCAGTTCCAGCTAAAGAAATGAAACCAGTTAGAAAAGAAAACCAGTTTACTTTTATTTAATGTTTAGTTTATTTTAATAAACATTTCACAACCTCCTCTGTTTCGGATCTCAAAGGCTGCCTTACTAAAAATAAATAAATAAATCATAAAGTTGGCCATATTTTGCCTTTTCCAAAGCCAAGCAAATATAAGCATTAAATATTTCTTTGTTTTGAATAAATCCAGGTTTACGCTTAACTGTCAAATATACAAAATAATAACTTTTGCATAAATAAATAAACTTTACTCAGCTGGGTAGCCTTAGCAAATTATTTGACAGATGTACTTTTGAGTAAATTTTGGGTACTAAAGTGATGAAGGGTGCAATATGATCCACCAAAAAATAAGACCGTGACCCACCTGTACTAGATGCAAGCACACAATTTGATGTTAGGAACATAATCCATGCACCCAAAATGCATGTTGTTTCTAAACAAATGTACAGTACAGACAAGTCTCTGGCCAGTAAGTGACTGGCGAAACTGGACTGGGCACCACTCACCTTCCGAAGTTTAGTCAAGGTGGGAAGTTTAGCCAGCGACGTTAACTCTACGTTGGCCATGCTGAGAAACTCTAGTTCTTTAAATGAGTCATTCAGACCTTCTATTTCACCATTGCTAGACCGACAGTTGTCAAGCACCAGCTCGGCCACCTGCAAAGAGATCAGTTAGCACTCTCTCTTTTGGATCAATTTTGTGACCTATATAAAATAAGAGCATCTGTATATTTACATTGCACAACTAGGGCTTCCTCTAGTCTGGGGTGGTGCAAAGATCCACTTAAAGCCTGGAGCCCAACCAATGGAAATCCCACTCCGAAACCCTACCAGAGATTTCTGGCATACCCTCTTCCAAGCTGCACCATAAGGCAGGAGACATTTAATACACAAGCTGAAATTCTCAGGATGCTGGTTTCTGCACTAATAGCATATCACATGATTTTTTTTGCATGGGGGGCTAACGCCTGGCAGGCGGAGGGTCCAGACACTGATCTTCAGGTGGGGCTGGAAATAATAGTCAGTCTGTAGAGAACAGATGCCAAGTCTCAACAAGAAAGACTAATGGCCTCGCTCAATATAAAGACACTTAAAGAAAAACAACCACACATAGCCAGGAAGTCTGGTGTTCTACCCTTTATTAGGGGGAAAATTCCCTCAAGGAGCAGGTACACTATACAGCTAAGGGCGCAATCCAGAGTAACTACAGGGAGTCCTTGCTTTGGTGTAAGAACAATTTGCTCTGGATTGCAATATGAATTTCCCATAGGTTTTCACTAGGTGGTGCAGTAACTATGGGTATATGTAATGTCTCTTATGTTCTCCTGTAGTTACTCTGGATTGTAGGGTTAGTATCTTCAGGGCTTCAGTTCCCCCACTTTAATATCTGATATATCCAAGAATATCCACCACTTTTCAAAAACTAAAAAAAAACTTTTTAAAACCCAAAAAATCAGTAAGAATATATACAATAGCCTTGATGCCATAAAATTGTCAGTTTGGAGCCTTCTAGGGCAGCCTTCCACACTCCTGTAAACCATTTTGGTGCAACCACCTCCCTTGTGCGTGTGACCCACAAGTGGCTTACGGGCATGCAGAACAATGTCCTGCAGATGGCAGGATGATTTTTACTTTTTAAATGGGGATCCCCCCACATCTCTGGATAGGGAAATTCTATCTGCCTGCAGATAAAGTGTTCCCACTGGGTAGATGGATTAGCAAGATATAGGAAGGTCTTGCTGAATTCATTGGGACTTTCTTAAAAAGCATGCAAAGAATCCTAAATAGGATTCAGAGATCAAACATGCCAGAAGTTTTAATAGCACATGTTTATTTTACGAGATACAATGAAGAGCCTACACTACGGAGCTTAAATGAAGAGGATCTGTATTCCTCCTCACCCCACAAACGGAAATGTGCACTTTAGTAAAAGGGGAGTGGGTGACCTTGACACTTATTCTCAAAAATGCGCCTGGTGTCAAATGCCAGAGCCAAGTGTTGTGGCTTGAACAGCCGGGAAGCGCAGGATCTGCAAGATGATCTGATCCGGCCTCTGTGCAGATGGCGCAGGGGCAGCGGACTGATGACTCAAGATGGAACCAGTCCTAATGGCACCCCCCACCCCACCAGTGGAAAGCATACAGGATCCTTTGTCACAGCAAAGAGTTTGCCTCCTGTGCATGCCTTTATGTTCTTTAAATGGGATAAATGAAGGGTCCCCAAGACAAGAGGACCCCTTGCAATCCTTTTGGGAGATGTAGGAGGTGCACAGCAGGCCATATGGAGAGTGAAAGGCGTTTGCAGAGCATAATCTTCAGAGAAAAACAAGAGAAAGGTTGCCACTGGTTTTGACTCTTTTCTGGCCTCAGCGAGGCACCCTCTGGCCACACTCTGGAAGTGAACTTGGATCAGCAGCGGTGGGTGGCGTTTCCCACAAGGCTCGCCACACCAGCACAGGGAGTGTGCAAGTTCCACACTTGCCTCTCCATGGCGGGTGCTGGCAGCAGGCTGCTGCGCATGAAGTCATGCCACTGCTCGCTGGGTGGGTGGAGATGAGAGACAGGAGCCTGTCTCCTTCCCCCCCCCCCCCGTCACCACCCCGCCAAGGAACACCACAACAATCGCCTTATCTTCTGCTGCCATTAGATCTGGAAGAAGAGATGGCGGAGGGGACCATTCCCCTATCCATGCTCTCCTTGGGCACACGGTTGAACCAGTGGGGAAGGTTCCTGCAGGAGGAGAAGGCGGCAAGATAAAACCCCATTGAGATGGGAATTGAACCCCAAATGTGTTGTTGATCAGCACTGGGGGGTGCAAATGCCAAACCTTCACCCCCAGTTCTTGGCCAGGCTTGCAGAGACAAAACCATCTGCGTAGTCGACAGGCGCCTAAGATGGATTCGGTCTCCACTTGTTTACCAGCCTCTGCGCAGGAGGGGGGGTTAAAAATAAACTCATTACAGCGGAATCCAAACCCCATGGAAAGTTGAGGGTTCCCATCACATTAAAGGATCAGGGTGGGAAAGTTTACAGGGCAAACACAAGCCTTCTCCCCAAATCCTAGAGGAATCTCCCCCACGTCTCCCAGCAGCAAAGCTGGTTGATGGAGACGGGTGACCCAGATTTGATTGCACAGCCTTTAAGCCTAACCACACTTTCTTGGGAGTAAGCCCCACTAATGGGACTTACCTCTGAGTAGACCTACCTAGTATTCGGCTCTGGGGCTCCGATCCTATCCTGGGAGTAAGCCTCACTGACTATAACAGGACTTACTTCTGAGTAGATATACCTAGAAGTGGGCTCTAATCCTATTTTGTAAGCCTCATAAAATGGGACTTACTTCTGAGTAGACGCGTTTAGGATTGAGCTCTAAGGCTCCAATCCTATCCTAGGAGCAAGCCCCATTGACTATAACAGGACTTACTTCTGAGTAGACATACCTAGGGATGGGCTCTAATCCTATCCTGTAAGCCTCATAAAATGGGATTTACTTCTGAGTAGACCTGCCTAGGAGCGGAATCCGGGGCTGAAATCCTATCCACACATTCCTGGAAGTAAGTCCCATTGAGTATAATGGGATTTACTTCTGAGTAGACATGCCTAGGATTGGGATCTGGGACTCCAATCCTATCCTGGGAGTAAGCCCCATTGACTATAATGGGATTTACTTCTGAGTAGACCTGCCTAGGATTGAGCTCCAACACTATCCAAAGAGGAAAAGGTGCCCGGAGGGGGAAGATAAGGAGGAAAAAAGTGGGGAGAAAAGTTCCCCCTCCAGTTTCTGGGGTTCTCCCCACTTCTTGGACGGCAGGGGCGGCGCACTGACCCAGATGCTTCCCCCCTACTTGGCACACCCTCCGGCGGGCGCAGGAGGCGGCGCCGGGAGGGGAAGGGTTAACCCAGAGAGGGCTCTTCCATCACGGCTGGTAAATGCCAGCCAGAGCCGGGGAGAGGAAGCAGGAGGGAGAGATCGTGGGGAAGGAGAGCGCACAGTTGGAGGGTGGCTGGGCAAGGAGTGGGATAGCAGCCTCCTTGAGGAGGGGAAGGCTGGGAGAGGGGGGAAGGCCCCCTCCCCCCAAAGCTTCCCCTCGGGGATCCCCCTGGGCGCGTTTGGAGAGGGGGTCCCCCAGACCTCTCCAAATGCGCTTTTACGCACGAGGTCTTGGAGAGCGCAGGGGAGCGATTGCGCCCCACAGGCGGGAAGGGGTCCATGGGAGGGCATGCCAGGTTGGGGAGGGGGCGAAGGGAGGGGACCCTGGGGGGCTGGCATCGGTGGGGCTCACCTTCTCGGGCAGCCGGTTGCGCAGCTCCAAGCTGATGCGCTTCTTCATCTCCATGGTGCGCCTTGCGCCTCTCCAAAAGCGGAGAGGGGCGCAGAGGTGCCCGGGGAAGGGAAAAGCTGGACTGGCTCTGAGTATCTGGTGCTGGGGGTCCTGAGGGTGCGGATGCCGGGGGTCCTGATCCTCCTGCCCCCCTTCTCTGGCCCGGCGCCCCGCTCCTCTCCCTTCAATGGCCGACCGCGCACTGAGCCTCCATTGCGCGGCGCATGGGGCCCCCTGCCCAGCGCCCCGCCTCCCCGGCCAGCTGGTAGCCACGGCCCCCCGCCCTGGGCAGCCCATTGGCCCCACAGATGCCAGCCCTCCGCCGCCACTGGCCAGGCTGGGTGCCCATCACGCCATGGGCACCACCTCCGGAGACGCCCCCGCGCTGGGCTGGGCTGCTTGGGCTGGGGGCTCCTTTTGTGTGCGCCCTGGGCGGAGTAAGGGGGCTGGGCACAGGGGGCGCCAGCTCTGGGGGGCAAACAGTGGGGGGAAGGGGGAAAGTTTCCTCCAGTGCCCACCAGTACCAAGATCGTCCTTAGCACCCCTCCACAGGAAAAGAAGAACCCAATGGCTGCTGATGCTGCTTGGAGACCAACAACCCCCCCTCCCCCGGCAATAATGAAGGGTGTCCATCTAGGCACAGATGGCATAGCCAGAGGGGGACACAGCACTACGTTTTGCAGGGAGGCAGTGGTGTCACTAGAGTTTGCACCACCCAGTGCGGGAGCCATGCTTCACCCCCATCGTGGACCTCTTCCTTTTATCTTAGACTCATAGTGGCACCCTTGGCATGGCAACACTTTGTCACCCAACTAGGGTTGCCATATATTCCAATAAACAGGAACAACCCCAATTTGGGGGGATTGTGTTCATGTACTGGGAAATGGGACAGAGGGTCCTGTCCCGATTTTGTGGAAGAGAATTTTGGAAAACACACATCCAACCCCACTAATTATTTTTCTATATCTTTGAATAAAACAGACACATCAAAGTGATTGGTTTTGTTGTAACTTGTAAATTACACATTGATATATAATATGATGATATAATTCCTAAAAACCTTGATTTCACAAATGTTGGTGAAAAGGGTTGTTACCCCCCAACCCATGCGCCTCATCCGGTGCATTGATCCTACAGCAGGGAACCTCATCACAGCAATCAAAAGTCCCCCTTTGGGCATTCACCTCCATTTTGCTTAGTGTTGCCATATGTCCCGGAAAACTGCCACCTGTCCCAGGATTTGCATTCCCATAATGGCAAGTTTGACAGGGTCCTGTCCTGGTTTTGTGGAAGAGAATTAAGGCAACCCTAATTTTGCTCTCAGCCTGGAATGACCCTAATGGGAAGGCCCCCTTGAATGTTACAAATCAATTATAAATGGCTTTAATTATAAATCAATAATTATAAAGCAGTTATAAATTGCTTTAAAAGGATAGTAGGTATATAAAATAGATGGTATAATGTCAGCAGATGCAGCCACAGTCCTTACCCAGTCACTCCCCCACTTTGGTCCAGCCCAACCAGCCCACAGTGAGAAGTTTTACATAGAGGTGTTTTATTTGCAGATTTGGGACTGGGACTCCTTTTGTTTGTTTACAAAAAGGAGTCATGTAGTATGTGTTTTTATTTTACTATTTATTAAACACTTTTTTAGCCATAGTACTTCCTTGTTATATTGCTATTAATTATTATAAAACCAACCAACCCAATTTATAAACTACTACAAATATAGGATAGTGGTTCCAAAATTTTACCACATTTTGGAATAAGAATCTGTCAGTCCCACCAGAGGTGATGTAATAACCAGGAGTGATGTCATCAAACAGGAAAATTTTTAACAATCTCACACACACCTAGGAGCAAATCTGGATACTAACTTGTTAAAAACACATACTAGTGGCCCATTTAAAGTACAGATCTGTCACATTTCTCCAAACGTAGCACATACTACGGTATCATCAAATCTAATAATTTCCAAAAAAAGTATTGAAATGAATGGGGCCCTATCTGAAATTGGTTCATGTGGGTCCCTTAGAGGATATTATTTTTATCATCTATGGGTTGCCTCATTTGCAACCTCTTACCCCTCCCACCTTCTTTGGAGCACCAGCCCTACAAGTTCAGGATGCAACCATCATCCCATCTTGTGCTCCCATAGGTTTATACCTGTTAACTATGTTAACTAGAACCTAATTAGATCTGAAGACCTGTTTCAGAAATCTGATGAATCTTGAACTTTTCTAACCCATTTTAGAATCTATCTATCTATCTATCTATCTATCTATCTATCTATCTATCTATCTATCTATCTATCTATCTATCTATCTATCTATCTACAGTATTTATATACCGCTTTTCAACTAAAAAGTTCACAAAGTGGTTTACAAAGAAAATTAATTAATGGCTAATGAATCCCTGTTCCTAAAGGGCTCACAATCTAAAATTCAAAAGAAGACCAGCAGAAGCCACTATAACAGATGAGATTTTAATTGTATTCATTACTGGATCTGGGGTGGCCACCTAACATGGCAGTATCAGGGCACAAAGTTGAATAATGTGCCACAGTTTTGATCCATGTTACCTGTTTCTCCCACACCCCAACTAAGTGTATTTTTAATGCTCTGTATTTAGTGTATTTTCCAATGACTTGAGATAATTTAGTGATACATTCAAGTGCCAGTAGGTGGCGCCACATGGCCACTGGAGCTATAAAATCTATGGGCTTGGACCACAATAATGTTAGAAGAGGGTGGCGTCTGGGATCTGTATAAGCAGGTTGAGTCTATTCAGATTTATTTGGAAGAACGTCTTGTTCTGTTTGAAAGTAAAAGTACATATGCTTGAAATAGGATCTGAGATAGGCTTTCAGGGATTGGGGGCCCACTTGGGGCCGACCCACAGTTTGAGAAACACTGGTGGGTGCTACAGTAGTTTGCAGGGGACATCCTGACCTAGTCTGTTATTACTAGTACCTTCTTCCTTTCCAACCCATTGCATCTCCCTCTGATGTCCCTTCCCCCCATCACAGCATCTTTCATTTTGGTCCGGAAAGGAAAAACAGATCTGCTATGAAACCCATTTCGACTAATTAGCACCCTCTGGGTGAGGCCAATTTCCTTGGCTTCCTAAAACTGTTTTCACCAAAATCTTTCTTTATGTCAGTCTTTCCAAAACTGTTAATTGACTCTCCTTGTTATCAGGCTTGGACACTCTCATTTCCTACCAGTTGACGCTCCCGTGGTGTCAAAATTTGGGGTTCCCCCCCTCTTCGTTCCCAAGTGTGTATGTCATTTATACGCATCTTCTACCTACTAGACTAGTAGCCACCAAACACTTATGAGAACAGGCGAGGAGGTGTAGACAGAAGCAGTGGTGGGCTCCAGCAGGTTCGCACCTACTCTATAGAACCAGTTGTTAATGAGAGAGAGAGGACATATAAAGTTTAAAAATAGCCAGTTAAAAGTGGCTGCCACATGGGCATAGAACTGGTTGTTAATTTCTTTGAATCCCATCACTGGACAGAAGGTGCCTGACATTGATGAGACATACTATATAAATTTATTCTGGGGGTGGAAATTATTGACTAAACTCTATGCACTTTTCCGTCTTGCAAAATCCCAGCATACTGGGATTGTTAGAGCAGAGGAACGAAAACTTTTCTTTACCTGGCATGTCAAGTCTTTGGAACTCCTTGCCACTAGATGTGGTGATGGTGGCATCTGGCCTAGATGTCTTGAAAAAAACAAATAGAGGAAAAGTCCATCACAGGTTGCAAGCCATGATGGATTTATGCTACCTTTGATATAGGTGGCATATGTTGGATATAGATATCTCTATATTGGATATAGAGATAGGCCACTTTGGGATGCCAGACACAAGGGAGGGCACCCGGATACAGTTCTCCTGTTGTGTCTCCCAAAGGTCTCCCAGATGGGCCTTTTGGCCTGATCCAGCAGAGTTCAATGCTTAATAAATATGCAAGTGTTTAAAGTGCCACATAACTTACAATTTTCTAGCGAACCTCTGCGTGGCTGATCGTAAAAGTTGCTACGAACTGAGATGTTGGACACAAGAGAGACAGAGAAAATGAACTTACATTAGTCCTTATAATACTTTTCTCTTCTTATTCTGTGCAGTTCTTCTGGTGCTAAGTTTACAAATCATTGTGCTCAAATTCTCTACCGCCGGGATCGTGCTTTGGTTTGGATCGGTTCACCCAGCGCGAGAGGTACACCCAAGAGTAGGGTAGGGATCCTTGCAGAGCTCGGAAACAATTGTGACATAGGCTGCACAATCTATTCTTCCACACTGGAAAAGGGCTGCATGGGGTCAACCCTAGGAAAGGTGTTTATGGGTGGAGGGGATCTTCCACCATCACCTTCTTTGTGTAAAGGAAAAAGGTTCCTTTAGGTGCATTCAAGGACTTGCATCAGAGTTTATTCTCTTTTTCTCTCCTAGGGAAAAAGCTACTTTTAGATTGATGTTCCACATGTGGGGGAAGCCTAAGTGGTTTTGC
This sequence comes from Cryptoblepharus egeriae, assembly GCA_030015325.1. Taxonomy (NCBI): domain Eukaryota; kingdom Metazoa; phylum Chordata; class Lepidosauria; order Squamata; family Scincidae; genus Cryptoblepharus; species Cryptoblepharus egeriae. The sequence goes on along the minus strand of JAREYC010000018.1, from coordinate 7,693,411 downwards.
ACTGCTTGCACAAGAAATAAAAAGTCCCTGCTGATTGTATGGAAGCCATTCTGCCTTTTTGGGGTGGAGGGGGGAATCCCAGTAGTACTGCCAGAAAATAGGCATTCACAGGTGTGCAGAAGTTCTCTTTTCAGAAGACTTATTTAAGATCCTGCATCCTAAGCTGGCAGTACAGGTCATATCTGGAACATACAGAGAAAAAAATGTTAAAATATTTCAGCTTATATTTTTACCGAGGTTCAGCCATTTGATAGCATGTTTTGGGGTAACCTATAAGCTTGTTCAATCCAAAGAGCTTTGAGGCCTTACTCATCCATTTAGGAGCTCTGCTTAGGGTCTGGGCCTACTACAGTAGTTTTAGCCCAATGGGATCCTTCCATACGGAGAGACGGTCATCATTCATCAGGATCAAATTATTGTGCATCATTGATCAGGAATGGAGGAATTTATTTTATTTATTTGATTTACACTCTACCTTTCTACCTAAAAGATACCCAAGGCAGCTAGGAATGCTGTCTCTACGTCTCCATTACCAATCAGTGAATATATTTCAAATCCTCCAGGTATTTGGGGACTAGAGGTGTCTGATTTAATTTTGCCTGACCAATTCCCCTAATCTTGGATGGGGTCCAGAATATGATACCTTTGAGAGCTGCATGCTGGAGTCTTGAAGGAGGAAGAACAGAAGGTGGAGGAATATGAAGAAGGAGAGATAGAACGGGAGCAGAGCCGTTGCAGAGTTTGCCACATTAACTCCATGACTTCCAATAGGGGTGGCCTGTTTGGGCGAAGACAGAAGTAAATCAGACAACAGTTTTCTGAGAAACAAAGTATTTTTCTCTACTTTTTAAACCCTTCTGTGTTGAGCTACACCTGCCTAAATTCCCTCTTCTATGCAATGGTTAAATGTCCTCCATTCTATAGGGTCACCCCCAAACTTACTTTAGTGGTTGCAATTTCATACAGCAAATAATCCAAGTATTCATAATGAATAGTGGAGTTACCTGCAAACACAAATATAAAATCAGATTATCCCAATGGATTCTTAAAGGACAAATTAAAAACGGATTAGAAAGAGTTGAGTTTTGTCAAAGCTTCCTATAAATATAGGGTTGCCATAATAGTCTTCCACAAAATCAGGACAGGATCCTCTGTCTCATTTGCCAGTATGTGAACACAATCCCCCAAAATTGGGATTGTTCCTGTTTTTCAGGACATATGGCAACCCTACTCAAATAGTGGTCTAGCTAGAGGGGGTGCATGAAACCTGTCTCAAAGCATGCGCAGATGAGACGTGACTTGGTGCAAATCTCATCCAACCCCTTCCCTTGATCAAAGTGTTAAAAGATCATCTTACCATAGTCGTACTCTGGAAAAAGGTCTGCCAGGGTGCTACCTACCCCCCAAAGAAAAAAACAGTGAGCAATATCAATAATTATTAATAAATCCTGTGACTTATTACAGGTCAAGATGTTAATTCTGCATATAACCCCATATGCTTTGCCCACATAATGTTATCATCATCGCCGTTGTCATCATCAACATGAAGGCCTCATAGGTAAAAAAATTGTGATGTATTAGCTAAGGGAGCAGTGGGGCAGAGATAACCAAGACACATGGCCTTTTTAGTATTGGCTCCCATCATCTAGACCTCTTTGTATCGCCCAGTGCATCCTTTCAGCTGCTCTTCTTAATATCCTTGTACTGTTTTGCTTATCGCTCCTTCAAATTTACTGTCAGCCCCTCTGGGAGATGAAGTAATTTTGGTTTTGCCAACTGATAAAGTCATTAAGTGGTTTTAGGAAATGAAAGAATTTTCAATTGCAGTTTAAAAACAGGAAGAAAGGAAGTCGGAGCTATTTCCATGCCGGGGTGGGGGTGCAAATTCAACAGGTACAGACACACAACCAAAAGAGGGTTAAGTTTTTGTGCTTGCCAAAGTTGAGGGGGCACATGTTTTCCAAAAACCATCACTGCTCTGAAAGCACCTGGCAGAACTTTTGAATTTAAGTGGTGGTGGAGGTGGCCCTAACATCCCATAATATATATTTTAAAAGACTGCCATGCTCAGGACCGCCGGACATCTTACCATTTAAATCGATGACTGGGTTTCCATGTTCATCCTCGTGTATGATGAAAGCACTGGTTAAATGTCCTACCCAAAAAGTCCCCCCGCCCCACAGAAAACCCTCAGTAAACAGTGTCAATTATATCAAGACAAGATCAAACAATAATGAAATAAGGCAGCAAAATGTTAAATGGTAGTAAAGCTCTGTAGGTCACAACAAGACTGAAAGGAACAAGGCAGGAGAATTGGTGCCTACAGTGAAGGGAACCACACTGGTAATGCACAGAGAGGAAAGGCTGAAATATATGCAACAGAGTAGACTTTTTGGTCTACTGTACTTAACTAGTGTTATACATATTACTGTGCTGTACATATTATTATACACACACACAGTATAGACCATATTTACTAGAATCTAACACCTTTTCCAGCAGAATTTAGTCTCGAAAATCAGGATGCAAATTAGATTTGATGGTGCATTTGGATTCGAATAAATATGATATTTTGTTTATAAGTATAGGTCAGTATTCAGTTTGTTTACTATATTGTAATAAAAATATAACACGAACACATTGTTGTATAAAGTATGCAATTAGGTAAAAATCAAACATAAACCCATTGTCATATTATCACTGACATACAACTCATTCAGAGAGTTAACAGCCCAATCCTATCCACACTGGGATTAATATCCATTGACTTCAATGAGACTTACATCTGAGTAGATATGCATAGGATTGAGCTCTAAGTTCCATTTATTATAACGGGACAGGCACAGGATTGTAAGTACATTACATTACAATCACCCAAAAACATTTTTTTATCTCAAGCCTTTTAAAATTGGCGTGTGCATTAGAGTCAATGGTGCATTCGATTTGAGTAAATATGGGTGTGTGTATACATACATACATGTTTATATGTATATGTATATACAGGGTGATTGAAAAGAAACTCTCTATATTGTAATTTTACAATAGGGGGTTACTTTTCAATCACCCTGTATATGGATATGGATATGTATGAGCACAAGCCTAACCATGTCTATTCAAAAGTAAGCCCCACTGTGTTCAATGGGTCTTACTCCCAGGAAATTGTCTTTAGGATTGCAGCCCACATGTACACACACACACACAACACCAACACACACACACACACACACCATATTTACTCGAATCTAATGCACCATTGATATATACCCAAACCCTTTGAGCTCCCTATTTGAGGTTTTCCCTTCCACTAGACACAAAACCATTTGTGTGTCATGAGTGATGTGCACAACAATGTGCCAGAATGGACCCAGTTCACTCCACCAATCTGTTCGGTTTGTGGCAGACCACAAATACACACCCCTCCTCTAAAAATGAAGAACAGGCACAAGATTGGACAGCAGTATGATTCTATGCTGTCTGCTTAAATAGTGCCAGTTATTTAAAGACAAGATCAAACAATTATGAAATAATTATGAAATATTTACAATCCTATGCCTGTCCTGTTATAATCAATGGAACTTAGAGCCCAATCCCATGCATATCTACTCAGATGTAAGTCCCATTGAAGTCAATGGAGATTACTCCCAGTGTGGATAGGATTGGGCTGTTACTCTCTGAAAATGTGGATGGCAGCCAAGAGCACAATCCTAACCATGTCTACTCAAAAGCAACTCTCATTGTATTCAATGGGTCTTACTCCCAGGAAAGTGTCTTTAGGATTGCAATTAGCTTAAATGAAAAAAATTGCAATTTCACTCACCTCTTAAGATCTGAAAAATCAGAGTTAGAAGGACAACCCCCATGGTTGCTGTCACTGAACTGTGCATGGTGTCCTTGGTGGGAGCTCCTTAGAAAAACACACCCAGCCAGGCTAAGTCTTGAGTCTACAAGGAAAGAAAATTAGGGGCTGACCCTAATCGCTGTTGAAAAAGGAATTAATATTTGCCCCGTTGCATGCAGCTTGCAAAATTGCAAGTTTCCTTGGCAGAAAAGCATCACAAATCAACTTGCTTAAGAAGCAGAGGAAACATGTGTGTCACATCAAGGAAGCTGGACTCCTGCAGGTTTTACTTTCTAAGGGAAACCTGCCAAACTACTCACTTGCAGACACTCAAGTCTGATTCTTTTTTGTCCAACAGTGTCGGACTGTGCAACGTCTCTGGTGCTGGGCTCCAAACTATACATTCAGATCTTAGATGTGTAGGTCATGGAAGATGCAATGAGATAAAGAAAATATTTCTTTATCCAGTGATCGCTCACACTTGTCACAGAATCTGTGGAACTCCTTGCTGCAGCATGTGGCGATGATTTCTGGCCTGGATTGGACAGAATAATGGAGAAAAAAATTACAAGCCACGATGTGTATACACAATCTTTTGGTTTTTCAAAGTAGGCCATCTCTGAATGCCAGGTGCAAGGGAGAGTTACCAGGATGCGAGTCTGGTGCACCACTGGTTCACCCTGATTGCTGCCTTGACAGCAGGATACCACACTTTCCCCACTGGCACAGCTATGCCAGTCGGTTAGGATTGTGCCCTGGGTTGATTTTCCCCTCCATTTAATTCTGTGGGTACCAAGGATTCCCCCTCCTTCTTCGTTCCCCAAATGTGAGCTTCCAAACAAGGATCTCTAAAGGTCATGAGAAGAAATGTAACTCTTTGGATATGAGGGAAATTTTGCCCAATTTCTAGAAAAGAGGAAGAGAAACCAGTGCAGGATTAGAAAGGGAAGTAACCAGACAGTTCTGATGGTGCTGATGTGATCTTCTTCATGGAGTTCCATAGGGGTTATGTCGGTCAACCTCATTTCCCCCAAAGCAGCGCAGGCAAAACTGATTTGTTCTCAATTACGTGCTGAGGCATCTGACCCACTTCGTCAACCGTGTGCCACTTTAGAGGTGGGGACCCACCGGTGGGTCACAGCTTAATTGGTGGCAGGTTGTGAAACTTCCTTACAGACTGAGCCGTCCATGCATATTTTCTTCACTGTATGTAAGCAAACCTTGATTGGCCTCAAAGGACAAAGAGGAATGCCATGCCACCAGAATGGTCCTGATCCAATGAACACAGTTCATAATGTGGAATTTAGATTTGTGTAAAAGCTCATTCTTCCTTTCCTTGAGTGTGCAGGATAATTGAAAAAATGGTTTGTCCATCTGTCAGGAACTGAGGATGACGTACGTCGATGTGTCCCCGTTGTCTGTGTCGCACGTTGGCAGCTAGGACAATAGACACCTTCTGCAGTGGGTAGTGTGGAATTGTATAGGAGGAAATGGCCCGTTTTCAGGAAATGAAGTCATCCTGCCCATAAAAAGTCACATAATCCTCGATCACTTACTCGATCACTTCCGGAGCTGAAACCATATCCCTTTATGTCTGCCTTCGATGGGATGTAAGTACATTTGCATGGATGCATAATTACTACGTAAACTATTACAGTACTATAATTTAGGATCTAAGATGATGATGTCAACAGTTGGAGAATTCTGAAAATTTCTGAAATTCAGAAATTTCAGAAACCCCCACCCCAAAGGCAGGCTATATCTGAATCCCAAGACTTAGAGACCAAAACATGCCCAATCTGCGGCAAGGGTTGGGTGAACCTTGAATTGCTCATCAATGCTGAACTGGGCCCCGGAGATTAATTTAGTATGTTTATTAACTTTTTAATACTTTTTACTGGACAAAGGCCTGCCATGTAAAGATAAGTGAGGATTGATGGACTCCCATAGTCTGGAGCAAGGGTGTTAAGCTTGTTCTATACAGTGGACCATATAACATTCATATGGCGCCTGCTGAAGACTGGAAGTTAACAATATCATTAAGGAGGGGGGTGATGTCATTAACTAGGAAGTGACATCAAAAAGTAGATGATGGACAAATAAACAATTTTTTTCTTATTGACACATTGGCCCCAGCAGTTTCTATGGGGCAACCTGGATCCATGCTGGCACTATTAGCTGGTGCAAATCTGGGCTGCATCATATTGTGGGGGGGGGGGGGTAGAATACGGTACAGCCCCTGCCATCTTCCTCTCCCTTCTGCCCCAAAAATATCATTATTATTTATTAAATTTATATCCCATCTTTCTCCCCTAAGGTACCCCTTTCCACCACCCCAATGAAGAGCGATCTAAAGTAATGAAGAGCAATCTGAAATCCTCAGCCCATTACCGGGGGAGGGAACCCCTATTATGGGGTTGACTCTTCTGAGTCTATGTGTGTATGTTGGATTCCCCTTTCCTGGAACTTTCCATTGCAGAAGCAGAAACAGAAAGTGAAAAAACTCTTAATTTTGCTGCTTTTTTGCATTGGACATAAATTTGCGGTGTTTTTGCAGTGGGAGCAAACATTTAGCACATGCAGAGACTTGGGTAGACCAATCATTCCACTGATCTTGGAAATTGATGTGCTCATCCCTTGTTATATCCAAAGGGAAACAGCGTCCCAGCCTTAAATTCACAATGCCAAGGGCCAAGTGCTACCTGAAAAGGCCTTTTCTCCAGGGGTGGAAATGTCCACGTTCTGGTCTCTCAGCCTGCAGCTGGGGGAAAAGGCTGGGTTGCTGTTAAGGGTAAACACAGCACAAGTCAGGAAGGAAACACGCACAAAACATAGATGGCTGCGGTTCAAAGAATTGTGTTCTCAGGGAATCAAGAAGCGCCGCTTTATTATCTACCATCTCCTCAAATCCCAAATCCGCACCCCATGGGAGCACTCGCTTTTGTAATATAGGGGAATTTCCATGGAGTTTATCGGGCAACTTTTGTTGGAGTGGGTGGGAGTCACACATAAAAAATTTGTATATGTTTTATTGTATGTTTTTATTTAATTATTGTAAGCCACCTTGGGCATCTGTTGTTAACAAAGGAAAGGTGGGATGTACTGTATTTACTCACCCTTTACAGCTAGTCTCCAAAATCAGGGTGTGTTTTAGATTTGATGGTTATACTCGTATATGGAGTATTTTGATTATACACGTATATGGAGTATTTTGAATACTCGTATATGGAGTATTTTGATTATAAGTATAGGGTGCACATTATAATTCATGATGCATTAGATTTGGGTATATACGGTAAATCATAAATAAATAAAATGAAACACATACCCAAGCTCCATATTCTAGCCATCAAAAAGTTATCAGGGACTCAGCATGCATGGGCCACAAGGGGGCACTCTTGTCCCCCAAAATCTGTTTGGGTTTTTTTGTGGAGGGAGGGGCGGTCTGACCCTCAAACCTCAAGCAAATATGGGCTTAACATGCTTGGACTCAGAGTATGACCGAGTTGGCCAACCCGAGGGATAGGGTGGAGGGGGGTGAAGAAGTCTGGATTTCCTGGATTTTGTTTAATAATATTTAGGAAATGCGCCGAGACTGTTCTTGCCCAGATCCTTTTATAATCTGCAGACACAACAAATCAAAACCAACGGCCATAACGCCACCATCTCAATAAACTTGACAGGGAGAACAAAGGAAAATAATATGTAAGGGGGCAGAGATGTACACAGTGCACACACCAAGCTTCCCTTTCAGACAATGGATCCCCAGGTGTAAAAAATACAAAAACAAAACCCAAGCCCAAAAGATGGAGGGACTTGGGGTAGAATCAGTGGTGGGCACCAGCAGGTTCGCACCTACTCTATAGAACCGGTTCTTAACAAAAGATAGTACATATAAAGTTTAAAAATAGCCATTTAAAAGTGGCTGCCAGATGGACAGAGAACCGGTTCTTAATTTCTTTGAAGCCCATCACTGGGTAGAATGTGTTGCGAACTAAATTGGGGATTTCAGCACAACCTCTGGCTGGGTTGGAGCACATGGCCTGCAGCATGCGCAAGGGTGTGTCAGGCCCAGTGTGTCTGCAATGATCACAGTTGAAGTGTATATTAAATATACTGAATGCATCCCCTTTTGTTGTATTTTGGCTTCTGTTGAAGCTCTTCTTTGCACAGGAGCCTAACCAGGGAAAAAAGATGGCAAACCTGCTTTTTCATTTCAGCTTCCATTGAAGCTCTTTTTTGCACAGGAACCTAATCAGGAAAAAAACTGGAAATCCCACTTCCTGGTTTCAGCATCGGTTGAAGGAGCCTAACAGGAAAAAAGTTGGCAACTCTGCTTCCTCATTTCAGCATCTGTTGAAGGAGCCTAACCAGATTTTAAAAAGTTGGCAATGCTGCTTGCTCATTGCAGTTTCCATTGAAGCTCTCTCTGCACAGTAGCCTAACCAGGAAAAAAAAGTTGGCAATCTTGCTTCCTCATTTCAGCTGCCATTGAAGCTCTTCTTTGCATAAGAGCCTAACCAGGAAAAAAAGCTTCCTTGCTTCTTTCCCATAAATGAAAGTAGAATGGGCAAGTTATGTGAACCAATCTTATCCCTCCAGTATCCCAAGCCCTGTACTTGCATATTCAAAACATAACTTATTATTCCCCCCCCCCAGTTGCTCGGAAAGGTATAAATAGCCTGAGCAAAAACTTATCTCTCTGTGTGGTTTCCCTATCCTGTGTGTATGAGCAGCTTGAATAAATCGGACACCACAAACGCCTGTGTCGCAAATGTCCAGACACCTCCGCAACGTGCCAATTCCGGCTTTGGCCTAAAGAGCGTTTGTTGGTGGCGGACTGGCCCTCGGAAATGCGCCAGGCAGGCTGCCGGAGGGGAAAAGGTGTGAATTGGGGTTTCTCTGCTTTGCAAGAATAACAACATCTTCACAGTAACCACACCTGTTTTGATTACAAGTTGGTGCAGAACGGGCAGCCAACACCGCAGTTGTGTTGTGTGTTGTGAATTAGCCTCTCTGGTTCATTTTCTCCATTGGGTGATGGCTCCGTAGCTGCCTCGACTGCGTCTCCACACTACAGCTCTCTCAGGGGTGTAAAAAGAGCTTCACCTTAATCCGGAAATTTGGGGGTGTCCAAAAGGTCAGAGCATAAATAAAGAATAAACAGCCAACTATGTTATTCAAATCCATTTTTATATGTCTTTTAGACACCAAATTCTATCACAGTCCTTATTGTTCACTTCCACAACATCCCTGCAAGGAAGGCCACAATTTATTCTGATCTTTACAAGTTGGAGATGAAGGGTGCCTTTTGCCAGAGGCTGGACCCCAAGTCCCATGTGGGGTCCCAGCCTCCCAGATCATAATCCTACAGCGGTCTACCCATTGAGCATCTACTGGCATGCTGGAGGTCTTCTGTATCTTTACATTGACCCCATGTGGTGTTCATCTCCTCCTCCTGTCCTGAGTCCTCAATGGAAAGTGTAGCTCAGCATAGGATATATTTTCCTATTTTGCAGTGGGAAAAAAGTTATTCATATTCATTCATATTTTCAATATTTCAATATATTCATATTCATTCATATTTCCAAGAGTGATATGTATATATGACAGTAACACAAACACACACACATGTGCACACACACTGTATACATACAGTCACTACCCTCTTTACTGGAATCTAACGAACACTTTTTGAGTCAAATGGGAGTCTCCAAAATTGTGGAGCACACGAGATTCGATGGCACATTCAATTCAGGAAGATACAGCATGTTGATTATAAGTATAGGTCAGTATTAACAGTTTACATTTTTTGTAATAAAAATGTAACATAAATCCATTGTTGTATGGATTTTAATACCTAGTGCAAATAGGTAAAAATCATAACATAAACCTGCTGTCATATTATTGTTCTCATATAACTCATTGTTATATGCAGTAAAATTAAATTTTGCCCCTGCTTTGCAGCTGAGCATTACAATCACCGATAAATATTTTTTTATCTCACAGGGGTGCACATTAGATTTGATAGTGCATTAGATTCCTCTTGGGATGCCTCTTCCAAGGGAATGCCTTTTCTGGCACATCACAATGTTGCAATGTGCCCACCCTAAAAATAAAATAAGCTTTTAAAAAGAAGAGCTGTTTCTTGATCACAATTTTGCTAGGGCATTGCATGCATTTAATCACATGTTGCATGATTAAAATATGCATGTTTCAGTGGCCTCTTTCAGCAGGTGGCAGCCCAAGCTGGAATTATGCATGTCAAACCCATGAGTGCTTTCTTGGAGTTGTGTGTGCAGGTGGAGTCTCGGGTTCAAAGGTTGTCCACATTTTTGGCCAGTGCCCCTTGTAAACAGGGTGATTTGGCAGGCAAGACACATACCTGTGGCTCCTCTGAGGATGGCGGTTTGGACCCCTGGTGCTGGAATCCTAGGAGTGCTGAAAGAGATGACGGAAAAAATATACTGTATTTACTCAAATCTAATGCTCAGCTTTTCAGTCAAATTTATAGTGCAATCCTATTCATGTCAACTCAGAAGTAAGTTCTATTGAGTTCTATGGGGCTTACTCACAGGAAAGTGCTCTTAGGATTGCAACCTTTGTCTCAAAAGTTGGTGTATTATATTTAATGGCACATTAGATTCAAGTAAATACAGTATTTTGATGATAAATGTAGTCCATTATTCAATTTAACAGTTCACTACATTGTATTTAAAAATGAAACATAAACCCATTGTATAAAATAGTGGGTTTATACAATTATAAATCATAACATTTAAAATCATAACATAAACCCATTGTTGTGTTATTATTGTCACAAAACTAATTTTACTGCATTAAACAATTAGTACTTTATTGTATTAAACAATTTTGCACCTGCTTTACAGCTGTGTTTTACAATCGCCAGTAAACATTTTTGGGGTGTGCATTACATTTGATGGCGCATCAAATTCAGGTAAATACAATGTGTGTGTGTGTATACAGGTTGCAAGTGTATACTGTTTACTTATCTATCTTGGGTCTCTAGAGGTTGGATGGATGGATGGAGAGAGAGAGAGAGAGAGAGTCTGAAGCAGTGTGATCTTCTAGTGCCTGACTTCTGATAGATATTCAATGTATTAAATATTATTCTAATATTAATTTAATATTTAATGAAATTTAATATCTATCTCCAAGAAACCAAGATTGAACCAATAGAAAAAAATATTTGGGGCGCAATCCAGAGTAACTACAGGGAGTACTCGCTCTGGTGTAAGAACAATTTACTCTGGATTGCAATATGAATTTCCCATAGGTTTTCACTAGGTGGTGCCATAACTATGGGTACACGTAATGCATTTAATGTGCTCCCGTAGTTACTCTGGATTGTAGATTTGGTAGGATTGTAGATTTGGTAGATTTGTAGATTTGGATTGTAGATTTGTAGATTGTAGATTTGGATTGTAGATTTTGTAGGATTGTGATTCTTTTCTAAGCACAGAATGATAGTTGTGGTTTCTTTCTCAGGTGTGAGTGGCTGGTCTTACCACGGTTGGCAGGGCAGAGTCGACCCCAAAGACAACTTGCCAGAAACAGGAGCGAGACCAGCACCCCCAAGACGGCCAGGGGCACCTTGTGGTTTAGGCAGTGATTGGCATCATCAGGGGCTGTGGAGGAAATGTTGAAATCATGTCTGTCCAACATATAAGCAACAGAGACCAAACGTATACATTTATGGGTTGAGAACCCATAGACAGACAAACAGACAGGGCAGCACACAGCTCAGCAGTACAGAACTGTCACAGTGGCACTGCCTGGGCTTAGGTGAGAGGAGCCATTTCTGCTCATCAAGATCTGTTGGCGCATGGGGTTCAAAGCTACTTGAGACTCCTCACAAGGAAGCGCATAAAAGTCATTTACATTTTGAAACTCTAATTAACGTCCGAACACTGCAATCCTAAATATGTCTACTCAGAAGGAAATCTCACTCTATTCAATAGGGCTTACTTATTCCCAGGTGTACAGGATTGCCATGTGAGTGGATTTGGCAGAGATAACAGAATTATTTATTTAAAAATATTTAATGATTTAAAATTATATAATTAAATATTATTTCATACAAATATATATCTATAAATAGATATTTAGCCAGATAATTCTGCTTTAAACAAGAGCCATTTGCAGCTACATGCCTAGGATGCCTAGAAATGACTAGGATCACGAACACCACAAGCCTGGGGTTGTTGTATGTCCCCCAAAACAGAGACAGTCCCGATTTTTGAGGACTGTGTTTGGCAAGTGTGACATAGGGTCCTGTCCCCATTTTGTAGAAGAGAATTATGGCAACCCTACACAAGCCAAACCACTTACTTGCATGGAAAAAAGTTCTCTTCTTGATGCTGGTGCTGGATGAATTGAACCGGACCTCGCAGGCATAGGGCTCCCCGTTCATCCAGGAGGCCGCAGGGACACGGAGGAGGCTGATGAAGGTCAAGGAACTACTGCTGTTTCTTACCAAGAGGGTCTGTCCGTCTTGCTGGAGACCCCCAGGGACGTCCCAGGACACTTGGACCAAGTTGGACACTTCACGGACCACACAAGCAAGGTGGATGCTCTGCAGTGTCTGCGAAGCTGGAAACGCTGGGAGGTGAAGAAGCATCACCTGGCTATTTGGGGTGTAGCTGTCTAGGAAAAGAGAAGCAGAACGTTCCATGAGGATGTTTGAAGAGGTTTGCACAAACAAACAATCAAACAGGCAGACAGACAAAGAAAAAGAAAGACAAACAAAAGTCTTCAAACCGAGCTTTGGTGCCTTCTCCTGATCTTGGTCATACATCTTGCCACATTCTGAGGAATTTGGTCAAGGTCCCCTTGACTAGTTGTAGGTTTGGGCAGTCTGTGACCCCAGGACCTTCAAGAGGCAGTCTGTGACCCCTTCCTGGACCACAGGAAGCATGGAGGAGAGAGACTCCTGCTGCCTCTTCCCTTCCTGGAATCACAGCCAAAAGGGCAATGGGAAGACCATTGAGGACTTGGGTCGTTTCTTCTGGGACTCAGGACCAGCTTGTCTGATCTCTTGCAGTAGCTCCACTGAAGGTCTTTCTCCAAATATGAGGACACTCATGGCTATGAGACTATGAGAATATGAGAGTTTGGCCCTTGCAGGATTGGGGACAATCCGGTTGGCCCTCATTTGACCACATGTGGATTTTAGATTCCTGTGGTCTGAAGATCCCATAATGCCCAGCCCAGCCTCCTTACCTCCAACAATCAGTGATGATCCAAAGAAGGAACGAGCCCCGTGATTAGCACATAAGTAGAAGCCAGAATCATCTCTGTGGACCCTGGAGATTTCCAGCATGCCTTGATGTCCTTCCCATCTGCAAACAAATTTACCTTGACTGGTACCATCATTGCAGTTCTTGATGAGAACCAGCATCCCATCCTCTCTGCGCTTGAACCAGCAGAGCGACAATCCTTCATCTTCAATTGTTTCTGCAGCAGTGCAGGGGATGCGTGTTGGGGCTCCAGTCTCCACAAACTGGAATGTCTGGATCTGGCAGTCAATCTGTTGGGCTTGCAATACTGCAGAGAGACATGATCAAGAACGTGGCACTCACTGCATTTACTCAAATCTAAAGCGCCATCGAATCTAATGCACACCCTGGTTTTAGATTAAAAAATATTTACTGGCATTTGTATTTCAATGTAATCTAATCTAATTACTGGCAGTTGGATTCAGTGGCGCATTAGACTCATGGAAATATGAGTAAATCTGGAAATAGTTCCCTGCCCCAAAGGGCTTACAATCTGAAAAGAGGTGCAGAAGAGATCCCAAAGACATCCAAGGGTAAGATGCCTTAGATGTGCATCTTCCCCCCAAGGGTAAGATGAAGAGGTGCACCCCAGTAGAACTGGGGACCACTCTGAAAGGTAGCTCTGGATTGCTGCTGAACTGCTCCCTGCAAGGTAGGACCCCAAAATGTACATCACCCTGCACCGGAGCCAGCCAGTTCTCCCCCATGCAAACACGGTGATGGAGGCTGAAAACAGCAGGAAAAGTGTTACCTGCGGAGGACAAGCAGAGAAGCAGCAGCATTCTTGAGAGGTGGCAACCCACAAATAATGTGGCACTGATATCTTGGGTGTGTGCAGTGCCTGGGAAGTGCGTCTTGTACATGTGGCCAATTTCTGGGAACTGAAGACCTGCTCGGGGTGGAGCATTGAGCTATTGGGTGCTGGAGGCATGCCTCCTCTCAGTGGTGTGGGTGGATGGGTGAGCTGATGGGTGCCACTGAGAGGTCCAAGAGGCTTCACCCTCTTCGATGAAATCACTCCCCGGTGTTTCAGAGACATCTGAGCACCCGTTCCTTGGGACCCACCAAAACTGGGACCAGAGATTTGAAGATCTTCTTCAGGATCCAGTCCATAAAGATGCTTTTCCATTTGATGGGAATGTTCCTGCTTACTCTGCACAGTAAGTCTTGTGGTACTACTCAGAACGCAATCCTACCCAACTGAGGCTGGCATAACTTTCCCACTCCCCATTCCGGTGCTGGTGTGAGAAGCAGGTGCATGTCTGCACTGGGCTAGCCCCCCATAAGTGGCACAGATGGCACTTTTGTGATACCCCCAGGACAACACAGGATTTGTGTCGGGACTTGTGCTGGCCTAACTGGGGCTTAGGACTGCAGCCTTGGTCTGTGTCCTTCTCCTGTAGGTTGCATGGACAGAATTCTTGCCTGAAAAGGTATATGTGGAATGGATGTGTATGTGTGTCCATATGCCCATGTGTGTCCATGTCTATTTGTGTGTTCCCCCACAGAGTCTAGCATTTGCCCATCAACCTTGGTTTTCTGTGCAGGTGCCGAATCCCCATGGGGAACGCAAGGACCACCAAGGCTGGCACAGGTCTGGGCATCCCTTGGAGACACCATAAAGATCCTGTGCAGACCTCCAGCCAGTACTCATCTGGTGACTGCAACTTGGTACAAAGAAGGACAAAACCGAACCCTCGTCAGGATTTATTTGTCTTCAAGATATTCAACCCCTCAAGGGAGATACTCAGGAGATTTTGCCGAAGAATTTTTCAGTCTCACCATCTGTGATCTCCAAACAAATGATTCTGGGGTTTATTATTGTTTTGCAGAAATTTTGGATTTCAGGATCCTCAATGGAAGCCAAGTGATTGTCACAGGTGAGTTGTGGAACAGCCGTTGGTGACTTCCCCGTTGTGGAAAGTATAGCACAAGATGCAGTCACTGCTGGTTCATAAGCCATAAACTCAGTGTACAGATATGGAAGTCTGATTTATATAAAAATATATAGAAAATCAGATTATATAGAAAATATATAGAAAAATCAGAAAATATAGCACTTGATGCAGTCACTGCTGGTTCATAAGCCATAAACTCAGTGTATAGATATGGAAGTCTGATTTATATAAAAATATATAGAAAATCAGATTATAAAGAAAATATATAGGAAAAATCAGAAAATATAGCACTTGATGCAGTCACTGCTGGTTCATAAGCCATAACTTCAGTGCAGATATGAAAAAGCTGATTATATAATAAGGACCGTATTTTAATACTGCAATAGCCCAGCAGCTCTGCCCATCCATTACACTGACTTCTGACAAATGCAATAGGTGGATGCACCAAGACCACCAAGATGAATTTTAATTGGGGGGGGGTGTACACAGTTGGTTTGGGGGTCTTTCCACTCTTCACTGCTGAGTATAAATTCATAACATCATTAGATCATAATTTCTATGATATATGATATATAAATTATGAATTTTTCACAACATGTGAATACTAATCTTCACACAGCATATGCAATTTTTAATTTTCGTTTTAAGAGCCCAGCAAACCTTCCAGCTTTATATCCCTTTAGATCCCTTTTGGACCACAGTTTTATTCCCTTTGTCATTGGGGTGGGTTGAAACCCTCACATTCTAAGAATAAGAATGAGAAAAATGGAACCTAACCATCTGTGCTCAACCTTCTCAAGGTGGATCCCAGCCGACCACCACCATCTTGGTGCCCTCATCCCTGGAGGGGTCTCCAAGGAACCTCAGCAGCCCCCTCTTGTGCCTCATCTGGGGGGCACATCCTGCTTGGACTCCCATCTCCTGGAACATCAGTGGAGTTGATTCTCTGGACCAACAGACTGGAGAAGCAGTGGACAGACTGGGGGTCTTCGGCCTTTGGAGTCTACAGCTGGTTCCTCCAGAGAACTGGACCCTGGGGGCTTCCTACACCTGCTCGGTCACAGAGGGCAGAAACATCAGCGCTGAGTTCCTGATGGGTGCCGAGTCCACCAACACAGGTACGGTTGAGCGTGACAGGAGGGCTGAACCAGTTCCCCACCACCAGGACCAGACTTAGGAGCCACAAGCCCCAACTGGAACTATTTCTTGCACGGTCCTGAGTTCATGGCCAATCTTGGAGACAGAAATAAAGTTTATTCCATATTTGTTCAAATCCTTTTCAGCTGAATTTAGTCTCCAAAATCTGAGTGCACATTAGATTCAAGTAAATACGGTATTTTGATTACAAGTATAGATCATTATTTTGTTTAATAATTTCTAATGAAAAATGTAACATAAGCCCTATATTGAATAAAGTAGTGCAGTTAGGTAAAAATAATGATAAAAGCCCATTAAAATAGCATTAGTATCATAAAACTCATTGTATGCAGTAAAATTAAATTCTTCACCTGCTTTGCAGCTGTGCATTACAAATGCCAGTAAATTTTTTTATCTCAAGCGTTTTAAAATAGGGGTATGCGTTAGATTCAATGGTGCATTAGAGGATTATAATACAGGGTATTAGAGGAAATTAGAGTCAATAGAGCTCATTAGAGCAGTTGAGCACTTTAGAGGAAATACAGATAGATTCGATTGATATTGATAGCATGTTACCTTGAGACAATAATAATATCATTATCGTTATTAAAATGTATGCTTCATTATTAGTAATAAAATGCATGCTGAAAATGGTTTCAGGCAGACAGACAGTGGTGACACCAGGTCAAGATGACCTGGGCTTCCATGTCCTTGTAGTGGGGTGTCGGAGCAGTGAAGTCAAGGGGGAGGCTGCAGGGGTCTGAAAATCAGAAAAGAGATTTGGATCAGAACCGGGCAAGAAGTCTGGCCCAGACTGGCAATGCTAGACATCATTGGGGATTCCACCACCTCTCCTTTGACAGGAATCTGCACCCACCTTTTGTATCTGGGGGTTCCCTGTGTCCTCACCCTTCTGCTGGCCACATTCTTGGTCCTGATCCTCAGAAAGAGGCATGCCAGAGGTAAGATCCATAAGTCATGGGACATCAGACCACTACCCTTTTCAGGCTCTGGTTTGGCTGTGACTCAGTTTCCCTCCTCGTTTGTTCTTCTACAGGGAACGCAGAGGAGGCAGAGACCCAGATACACACCAGGGGAACCCCAGAGGTAAAATGCACCAGACTTTATGATCAATTGTGCCACCTCTTGCTCTGCAGCAGGGCTTGAAAGGAATCCCTTGGGCATATAGGTGAAAAGGTGAAACCTTTGGACCAGGTTGTCTGGCCAGGCATCCATGGCAAGGTGGGACATCCTTATGTCACCCCATAGCCCAGCCCCAGATCCTGGCCCTTCTGAAACTGGACCATTCATTTCATTACAGCCTTTTTTTCCTGCTGTTTATTTCTCTTTTTGACACCTTCTGTTCTTCCTGAAGAGATCTTGGAGCTCATCTCATCCCAGAGTCTTTGCTTGTCATTGGCAGCAGTATTAAAATATGTATATAAATATGGAAAAAATAAAGTTTTAAGTACCCCAGATTCATATAAATGTATGAATGTTATCCTCTATTAGTTTACTCAGAAGTAAATCCCACTGTGTTCTGTAGGGTTTTCTTCCAGGAAAGACACTGCCCTGCACATGAACAGATGCCCTTAGGCAAAGGTCTCAGTTTGCTTCATGCTGAACCTCTTGTAGCATGGTTTTTTTTAAAGTTTGATGTGCAAAAAAGGCCAGTGTTTGTTTTTGGTGTCGAGTGTGACCCTTGACCTGTTCATTTTCTCTTCCAGACGGAATATGCGGTACTGGCTGGAAGGCAATGAAAGGGGGTCCAGATGGATCCAAATGAGCTGACGGCAAAGCTGGTGGTTTCTTTGGCACAGCAGAATTTTGCAAGGAAGAATTAGGCAAGGAAGAATTTAAACTTATTTTGATTTGCTAAATGCGGAAGCTTTTATTAGACATATTAAAAATTAATTGTATCCATGTCCAGATTTCAACATTGCAATAATGCCCTGAGGTCTGTTTACTGTGCAGAGTGTATTGTGGGGGGAGCTGTGGTTAGGATGGCAGCCTTCCTTAGAGCGCAATCCTGACCATGTCTACTGCAGTCAGCCCCACTGTGTTCAAGGGGTCTTACTCCCAGGAAAGCCTTTTTAGGATTGTAGCCTTCCTTAGAGCGCAATCCTGACCATGTCTGCTCCAAAGTCAGCCCCACTGTGTCTTCTGGGTCTTTAGGATTGCCATGGGGCAAAAGGAGACACCCCATCCTGACCATGTCTACTGCAGTCAGCCCCACTGTGTCTTATGGGTCTTTAGGATCGCCACGGGGGAAAAGGAGGCACCCCATCCTGACCATGTCTACTGCAGTCAGTCCCACTGTGTCTTATGGGTCTTTAGGATCGCCACGGGGGAAAAGGAGGCACCCCATCCTGACCATGTCTACTGCAGTCAGCCCCACTGTGTCTTATGGGTCTTTAGGATCGCCATGGGGCAAAAGGAGGCACCCCGTTCGGCTGGGGCAGGGCGCTACCGCTGCACACGTTCCAGAGACCGTGCCAGGTGATGAGCGACCCTCGACTGCCCTTCCTTCCTTTGCGCAGGTGGAAGGAAGGAAGGCGCGCAGGTGTCGGGGGAGCGGGGGGTGGAGGTGGGCCCTCCGCCCCGGATCGCTCCCTCCAGCGCCCTTGCGGGGCCGGGGCTCAGCCTCGCTCTTACTCCCTGCAAACCCTCTAAGCTCATGGCCCGCTTGGAGGGGCGCGAAGCCTCCCTCGACCTCGAAGTCCACCTCCACCACCAAGCGGGGGGAGGAGCAGGGCAATACGCCGTGGGCGATCCCGGTGAGCCACTCGCAGCCGGCCTTGCGGGGCTTCTCCCTCCCACGCCTGCTCCCTGCTGGGGGAGAAGCCAGTGCCTTGTGCTGAGTGTGCAAGCCTTGCAGTGCGTGGAGTGGAAGGGAATCGGTGTGGGAGTGTATGCGAGTGGTGCTGGGTGCCTGGGGTGGGATTTGTCCCTGCAAGTGAACGAGTGGCTCTAGTGAGTGTGAGTGGTTTGTCTAAGAGTGAGTGCAAAAGTGAGTGGGTGTTACTCAGTTTCATCTACCTCTAAGAAGGGAGGATCTGGACTGAGCGAGTTGCTGTGTCTTTGAGTGAGTGTGAGTGGGTGTTTCCCACTCACTTCCTGAGTGAACTTGGGCAGATTACTCTCACTCTCACCTACCTCTGAGGGTTGTTGTGAGGACAATGTTATATATATTATACAGTATTATAATGTGATCTTATAATGATAATGTTATATATGAAATGTTTAAATGTTGTAAATTCTAGAAAAATGCTAAATAATATCAGGTTTTATTTAAATAGCATATAAAATATATTATCCCTACTAATTTTGCTAACAACATGACTGTATGTTTGACAGTATCTGAACAGTATCTGACAAAGTACAGTACCTCCTTGAACAGTATCTGACAAAGTGGTGTATTATGGCTTACTTCTTATATTGTGGCTTACTTCCGAGTAGGAGAGACCAAACTTTCCATTGGGGGCTCCTGAGCCTGTCGCAATTGTGTAGAAAAGGGGATTTGCGATCTGCCACCAGGCTGTGTACAATTGTGAATTATATACAGTGTCATATGTATCCACTGCATATAGATGTATGTCATATATATCCACTGCTATAGGGTCATATTGGGCTTTACTGGTTAGACACTGGCAGGCTGTGGTTTGAAATCTGTTCACAACTCGCAGTGCAACCTGAGGGGGTCAGCTGGACCTTTTCTATATGAGAAGTCAGTTTAATTTATTAATAAATGGCTGTTGGAGAGGAGGATCTGCTGGTGTGGCGCACACTCTGCATATTCTCAGAGGCACTTTGCACGCCCAACTTCTCCCTTGCCAGAACCATGACGGGGGGGGGGGGGCGAGGGCCCCTTTGAAACGCACTTGAAAGCACAGGCAGGCTGGAGGTTTGGGCTGGGTGCAAGCTCTGGCAGGCTGGAGGTTCGGGCTGGGTGCAAGGGAAAGATTAAGAAAACTACTCCACGTCAACTTGATTTTGAAACCTGGGAGCAAGCAAGTCCCACAGAAAGTGGGAGAACCCGAGTTACACCTGGGGTTAGGTTAGTGGGACTTGGGGTGCCATCCTAAGCATGCTTACGCAGAAGTAAGTCCCATTGTGTTCTAAGGGACTTACTCTCAGGAAAGTGTTTCAGGGATTGCAGCCTCCCGTGGTTGCATCTGCAAGTCAAATACACCTGAGATGAAGCCAATTACACTTCCCTGAGAGTAAGGTTGCAGTTGATTGTGGCTTACTCGTGAGTAGTCATGGGGCAAAAGGGAAGGCGCCCACCCAGGGCCACTCTTCCTGTCCAGGCTGCCTCAACGGGAGGGCGCTCGGAGGCTCCGCGGAGGGAGGAGGACCCACCTGCTCCCTGGCGGAGGTCCTTGCGGGGCCGGGATCGCGGCTCCTCCTTTCAGCCGAGCCTCTTGGACTGGTTTTCCACTTGGAACGAGCCCATTCCCTAGAGCGTACAGACAGTGTCTTTTATTGTTCGGAGGAGCCGTCCTGCTCCGCGGAAGCCCGGCTGAGCTGCCCCTCGAGCCCAGCCGGTGTCCGCGGGAGAGCGCGCTTCTCGGGAGGAACGAGCCCGGTGAGCCGCGCACCGGCCAGGCTGGTGCAGGTCTACTCAGGAGCAAATCCCTTGATGTCAGTGAAACTCACTCCCAGGTAACCTACAGGTGTGCCTTGCCTGGTGAGTGATGACCATATATCCTCTTTGGCCCCACTGTGGCATGAATAAGTAAATTAAAAGTTTACAACAAATATAAGTTTGAAAGGTTGATCCATACGTATAAAATCCTAGAGTCACTGACTGACTCACCCAGCCAAAACCCTCCAGACCCAGAAGCGGAAATTTGGGGAGTGAGTGTATTCCTTCTGGAATGTAAGAAGACAATGTGCTGTTGCAACAATCATGCTCCACCCTCCTCCAGGCTGGAGGGAGGAGGGTAGCCTGGGTAGCCCAGCCTCAGTCCACCCCATCCTCCACCTCTCCAAGCCCCACCTGCAATGACCATATGTCATAAAACAAAAAAGAAAGCAATGCTCCCAATAGGGATGCACAGTGATGCAAGGTGATGCCTGCCGCCTGCAGATATCTGCTGCCCGCTAACGCCTTCTGGTGCCAGAAGTAGGGATACTTGGTACCCATTGGTGCCAGCTGCTCACTGTGAGGTGGTACCCAGTAGTGCCTAGTAAGGATGCTCATTGTCTGATGGGGATACTTAGTGCCCACTGGAGTCCAGTGGTGCCCAGTGCCTGGTAGTGCCTGCTGCCCAGTGTTGCTCAGTTCCTGGCTCGGTAGGGCTGTCTAGTGCTCACTGCCCAATGATGCCTGCTGCCCACTGAGGTGCCACCCCAAGGGGTTCCCAATCCCCACTTTGAAGACCACTGGTGTCCCGTTGTGTTCAATAGTACTTAATCCCTGGAAAGTGTGGTTTCATTAAACTCAATATTGCTTATTATTAAATTTAAACAGTGTCCATTTTGTGGCATGGCTGAGAGGAAACACAGGTGAGGTGCATGGAGGAGGGGCTGGTTACCTGAGTGGCTAGTTGACTTGGGAGTTGGTTTGAATGGCAGCAGTTGGGCCTGGCGCCATCCTTTGACGGAGGAGCCGAAGGGCAAGAGACAAAGGGGACCAAAGAGGACTTGATCAGAGCGCAGAAGCTCATCAGTTGGAGGCCACTCCAGGTCCTAGGGAAGCTTGAGTCAACTCTACAGGAAATGGAAGGTGAGACCACCATTGTCATGATATGCAGCATGTGTGCCATGTTTGTCTTCTTGCCCAAAGACCTCAGTGCTGCAAGTACAAACTGGTTGCGCTGTTGGAGGAGAAGGTTACAGCATTGCAGGGAGAAGTATCCACGCTTTGTCACACTGAGGCATCCAAGGAGTTCCTCTATGTAATGCATACAGAACTTATCCAGAGGGAACTATCGGACACCACCACAAATGGGAATGTCGTCAGTGGAAACTCCAGCAGTGATGCCTCTTCATGGAGGCACATGACAGTCGGAAGAAGAAGGGGCAAGAGACATCCAGAACCACTGGACCACCATTTCCAGTGTCTCTCAGATCCCAGCACGCCAGCAGAAGTTCCTCTTGCTAGCACACCTGCACCGGATCCTGGCAGGTCTGCAGATCTTCCCCCTACTGGCACGCCTGCAGACCCCCGCTCAAAGATCCCAACAGCTACCAAAACCTGTAAGTGGGGTGGGGGGATCTCGACGCAAGAAGAGAACATGAAGGAAGGTGGTGTGCCTTGAGATTCCCTCCTGAGGGGCATGGAACCTTATTAAGTTTTATTATACCAGGTAGAGTTGTAGGAGTTTGTGGGTTACAATGGATGGCAACGATTGATAGATAAATAATCAATAACAATCTGTGAATTATCACAATATTTAAAAACAATGTTCAACCATGTATACAGCAAAATACATCACCAAGATGGCAACCGGAGGCAAGAAGGTTACCAGTTGCCTCTGGACGTCTGCCAGCCTTGTGGTCGCTGGACTCAATATTTCTTCTGTTATGCCAGAGTATCTTCTGCCTCGGCAGGACCTTAATAAATAAAAATAAAAACTTGTGTAATTTGAAGCTGGTGACATAATCCAGAATTGGAAACTCTGGTATCACAAGTTTGTGTAGCAGTCCAGCCCCACTGCTGTCGACCACAGACACTTGTGCCAGCTTTTGTTTGGGCTTGTCTGTCCCGGTGTCACACAGCACCATCTCGCAATCGATGGCAAGGAGTGGGCTGGTGTTTGTCACTGGAAACAAGATGGGTACACCAAAATGGGTACAAAATGGGTGCAGAGAGAAACACAGACATTTCATCACCTATCAGGTCACACAGACCCGACTCCAACACATCCCCCTGCCATTGGGAGGTCTATCTATCCGACTGTATTTATATACCGCTTTTCAACTGAAAGATTCACAAAGACAATGAAAAAGTTGCAAGAAAATAAATAAATTAATAGCTAATTAATTGCTAATGGTGCACTTGAATCGCTCAGGAGATACAGCCAGCGAAGAAATGGAGTTTACCTTCTGTTGGTATTCCAAGCAAAACCTCGTAGGCTTCTTTTATAAGACACTCCATTAACGATAACCTTGCAGGTCCAAACTTTTTTATAATGGGGTCATTATGGGTGTCTGAAGAAAAAAACATATTCTGTATCATATCTATGTCCTTCCATAATAGAGGTAGCCAGTAAGAACTGGTTTTTGGAAATTCCAACCAGAAGAGGGTGAAATGGGGCTCAATGTGTTCTCCACCCTATACTTTGCATTGAAGAATCGTTGATTGATGGATGTTTTGCTTCCACCCCTGGGCCAAAAAGCAGGCCTCCATCGCAGCGCTGGGCTAAGGACAGGAGCTCACCCTGTCTTGTGGGGCTGACCCAAGTCTTGAACCCTGGCCTGCTGGTAAACAGGCACAGTGTCTTACCCACTTGCGCCACCCACACCCCTGGGCCTAGAATCATGAAATTTGGGGAGGGTGTTCCTTCTGTGACATCAACACCCACCAAGACCGATGTGGAAAAATTTAACTTAAGGGCTGAAAAGGGTTGCAACGGGTTTTTGTCCTATACTTAACATGGAGGACTGACCAACATCCAGCCAATGTGGTGCTTGGTGCCCAGTGCAGTGGAGGAGGGGCAGTGGTGGGCTCCAGCAGGTTCGCACCTACTCTACAGAACCGGTTGTTAATGAGAGATAGGACATATAAAGTTTAAAAATAGCCATTTAAAAGTGGCTGCCAGATGGGCAGAGAACCGGTTCTTAATTTCTTTGGTGCCCATCACTGAGGAGGGGTATGTTGTTCGGAGGGGGGGTTGCACTGGGGAGGATGCTGCGCACAGAGTGTGTGTTGCACATGGGGGAGATGTTTCATAGCTTTCTGTGGAGGTAAGGGAGGAGCGGTGTATTCCCAGTGTCCTCACAGCCTCATCAGGAGTGGGGCAGAAGTGGTTGATGGCACTTGGGTGACACCCCCAGTCAGAACAGGACTAAGGCCAGGTATTTAAGCTGCAGCCAGGTGAGGACTGCAGCCGAACCTGGTGTTTTATGGAAAAGACAGGACAAACAAATCTTTAAAATGAAAACTAAAAGGGAAGAACACAGAAACCTATCTTGTTGAAGGACTTTCCTGGCAAATGCATCCATTGCCTTCTCAAATGCTTCTGATATAATAACGGAAAATGACTGTAAAAAACAATGCACAATTAACTCAAACCAGAGCAGGAAAAGGGGATCCCTCCCAGTAATTCTGGAGATGGACGGCAGGGGACTTACATTTAAATTTGGAATGGCTAGGAACGGTGTCTCTATTTGATGGTTTATAGACACGACCGCCACTGCCTCCAGATTCTGGGCCTTTTTCATTTGACACCAACTGCATGACAGAAGAAGAAAAAGCTCTCAGTGGTCCATCTGTGAGCCCCCCCCCTCAAGACCCGTCTTGGACTGCAGGGAGGGGGCACTGCTTTGGAACCCCTCTCATGCTGAACCCCACTCATGTATGCAGGAAAAGAAGAAAGGTGAATGAAGGACCTGGGAGCGGAAACCGTGTCCATAAA
The DNA here is from genome assembly GCA_030015325.1 of Cryptoblepharus egeriae. Classification (NCBI taxonomy): domain Eukaryota; kingdom Metazoa; phylum Chordata; class Lepidosauria; order Squamata; family Scincidae; genus Cryptoblepharus; species Cryptoblepharus egeriae. The sequence continues at coordinate 7,668,654 of JAREYC010000018.1, read as the reverse complement.
CTGAACCCCACTCATGCATGGAGGAAAAGAAGAAAGGTGAATGAAGGACCTGGGAGCGGAAACCGTGTCCATAAACTGAACCCCACTCATGCATGGAGGAAAAGAAGAAAGGGGAATGAAGGACCTGGGAGCGCAAACCGTGTCCATAAACTGAACCCCACTCATGCATGGAGGAAAAGAAGAAAGGGGAATGAAGGACCTGGGAGCAGAAACCGTGTCCATAAACTGAACCCCAATCATGCATGCAGGAAAACAAGAAAGGTGAATGAAGGACCTGGGAGCGGAAACTGTGTCCATAAATTTAGTGGAAACCATTTGTCCATAAACACGAACAGAGGTGCAGGATGCATCGAAGGATGCTGACAACTCTTTCTGGGGAGGGGACGGGAGAGAGGGGGGGTTAGCCTCTTGTTAACTGGGCAAGAGGCCCTCTTCCAAGTGGGGGTTCCTCTGTGATTTAGCAGGGGGAGAGGAACTGGCCCGTCTATTTCAGTGGCTTCTGCTGGGGTTCATGTTTTCCACTGTACACGCAGCTTACCCTCCCCAGTACTCCCCAGTCCTTACCTCGGACACCACCTTCATTTGCTTTCCCCTTCTCTTCTCCTGGTTTTTCAACTCTAGGCTTTTTGGCACTATCACTTTTCTGCAAACCAAGAACAACAGTAGCAAAAGCTGTTTTTAAAGGGAACTTCCAAGGTTTCCTTTCATGTTTGTTTGCCTGAACGTATTTCCCTTCAGAGGTGGGCCCCAGCCAGTTGGCACCGGTTTGCAAGAACCAGTTGTTCATTTCGGTAGTTAGGATTGGGCCCGAACTGCCGGCTTGGGGAAAAAAGAGGCTGAAACACCCCCTCCACCCACCACAATCAGAGGCTGCCATGGCCATTTCCCAGCCAGTCAGAGGCAGAGCACTCATGGCTGCCTCTGTTTGCTCAAGAGGACCAAGCCTGTGCAGGCAATTCCAATATGCATGTGCAGGCTGGGTTCTCCCAGTCCCCCCATGGCCCTCTCTGGGCCTTCTCCAGGCCCCCAAAGCCCTCCCCCTGCCACTTATGGGGGCGCTGGCTGCAGGAAGCCCCCTTGCCACCTGTTCGGCCTGGATGGGGGGCTCCTGTAGATGTGGAGGCCCACACTGCCCCCCGACCTTTCTCCAGGCCTCCATAGCCTGGCACTGGCTGCTGGGGGCCCACCCGCCGCCCACAGTTCTCTGGCTTCTTGCAGCCAAGAGGCAGTATGTAGCAGATGTTACATGGAGGCTGCCGTCTTATGCACCCTTTCCTGGGAACCAGCCCCATTGAATGTAATCAGACTTTCTTTTGAGTAGACCCACATAGGATTGGGCTGTAAGGCCACCAATTTGTCCAAGAGGAAACCCTTCTGGCCTCACTGGGTCTTGCTTCCAAATGAACGTACCTGGGTTAACACTCAAACGTAGCTCTTTTAGAGGAGCTTCTCCTCCTTCGGTCGCCTGTGCTTGTTCCACTCTGCAAATCATGGAGAAACCTCCCTTTAGAGTCTCCTGCAATGAGATGGTTGGAAACAGCCAGAAGGGGCTGTGAGAAAAGGGGAGGGATTGTGCTAATTGATGACCAACACAACAGCGGGCACCACTAGGCTGGCACTGGGCACCACGTATCTTTACTGGGCGCCCAGGCATTGGATGGTAGCAGGCAGTGACCACCACTGCCCATTTAGGCACCACCAGGCCCCATTACGCAGCTGGCACCACCATGCACAGGCATCTATATCAAGCACCACCAGACAGTGGGCACTGGGCATCATTAGCACCACTGGGCACTGGGCAACACCAGACTCCACTGGGCATGGGGCATTCCTGCTACACACCAGGCACTGAGTAGCACTGGGCAACATGGGGGACGGGGTACAACTTGACAGTGAGCACCACCACCAGCAGACACCACAGGAGTACCGGGCTTTGGGCACGACTGGGCACCAGGCAGTGGGCACCACCAAGCATCTTTGGGTAGGACAAGGCAGGACAAGACAACACACCTGTGTCTCCTTGTTGTTGTATCACTAAGAGCACAATCCTGACCATGTCTACTCAAAAGTAAGCCCCATTGTGTTTAATGGGTCTTACTCCCAGGAAAGTGTCTTTAGGATTGCAGCCGAAGATACAGGTGTGGCTGGTGGAGGAAAAGAGACATAGTGGGTGGGAGAATCTCCCCCAGGGCAGTTTGCAGGTTGACGGAGGCTCAGGGCGCAATGGGTTAAACGTAAGATTTGCAGACGATGGCAATAAAACTGTCCATGTTTTATTTTAAACATTTTAATATCCTTGATTTTTTAAAAAAAAAAGATTTTAGGACATGATACAGAAAGAATGATTTCATTGACTGTTGAGTCTATACCTTTCTTGGATAGGTATCAAATTACAACAGAGCCAATTCCAGAAGCCTGGTGACAGGGAAACTTAATAAATGATTAATTAATAATAATTGGGAGCCTCTGGCACTGCTAGAGAACTTGTTTGTATGGAAATCTTATGACCACCAGGTGTGTCAAGGTGAGATACAGGGAGCTGGACTAGATAGGCTCCCTGTGGCCAGATCCAGTGAGGCTCTTTCCATGTGAATAGTTGGTGGAACTCCCTGCCACAGGATGCATCTGGTGGGCCACGTGCGATCCAGGGAGCTGGACTAAATGGGCCCCCATTGGCCTGATCCAGTGAGGATTCCATCCAGACCTACCTGTGGCAGTGACCGACAAAGAAGACGGATGAGGACCAATGGAAGCCTTCTTCTGATGCTCCAGTGAACACCCAGGGTTACCCTACACAACTAGTTCCCCACGCAACTCCCCAACTGCCAAAATTTCCCCCAAGAGTCCCCAAGAGTCAGGTGGCATCAAGATGCCAGTCTCCCTCGGCCCTCCACCCATCACAGGCTGTTCCACTTGGGAAAGACACACTGGCCTACAGAGATTTTGATTCCCTAAATGCAGATGCTTTTATTAAACATATTATTAAAAATTAATTATATCCAAGCCCAGATTTCAACATTGCAATAATGGAATTTTATTACTAATGCAATTTTAATATTGTATTGTGGGTGGCGCAAGTGGTTAAGACACTGTGCCTGTTAACCAGAAGGCCAGGGTTCAAGACCTGGGTCCCCACAAGACAGGGTGAGCTCCTGTCCTTAGCCCAGCTCTGCGACGCAGCTGGAACCAATCATATTAGCCCTGCCGTTCTATTGCACTATTTCAGTGGCGTGGAGAGGGAGGATTTGCTGCTTGGGTGTCCTCCATAATCCAGCCAGGCCTTTGTGGTCTCTCCAGCATGATACCATAGTCTATAGAGACTGATGGATGCCAGTACAATACAATAATGCCCTGATGTCTGTTTTCTGTGCAGTGTGTATTGGGGGGGAAGCTGTGTTTTTTGGAAACAGTAGGGGGGACCCTATTCCATTGCACGGGGAGATGAGTCCGGGGTCCACTCAAAACTAGTCTTGATGGAGAACATTTGATGGAGAAGGTGGACAGGTGCCACTTTCCTCCTAAGAGGGTTAAAGGCGAGAACCACTCTTGGGAGATTTCATCCAACAACAGGTTTTGGGGTTCTTTGAGAGAAGCGGTGACCCTTTATCTGGTATATAAATGGATATATCTATGATTTTTCTCATCTCATGGGGGTTTGGAATAGATGACCTATTAGATCCCTTCCAACTCCATGAGCCTATGAGATCATACAGTGTATACCAGGGGATGCCATCATGGACACCACAAGGCATACCATACGACCTGCTGGAGGCTTACACTACCCAAAAGTCCTACTAATCCACAAACTCCCATAGCACACCTGTGGACCATGCGCAGCATACAAAAGGTTGAAAATTGCTGAGATCTAGTCAGACAAGGTGGGAACCTCCAGGTATGATAATATTAAGAATAATAAGAAGCTGCAGGGTTTAATTTGAATTGTTGATTTATTTCAGATTTTCAGTGTCCAGAAACTCTTGACTTTGACAGCTCCTGTCCCGGATCTTCCGTCCGAAACGTATCTGCGCATAGGTGAGGCCTTCCTATGTATCCCACAAGAGAAGAGGGTCAGCTTTCCTCGGTCTTTGTAGAGGCAGAACCAGATCCCACCAGGCCAGCCCAACCTATTCTCCATTCCATAGGTTTGGTCCGTCAGTACATCCTAACACCACCCTCATTATTTATAACTTTATTTATAAACTTTATGCAAGTTTGCTTATTTATAAACTTTATACAAGTTTATATTTATTTATTTATATTATGGGTAAATAATTTATACAAGTTTATATTTATTTATATTATGGATAAATAATTTATACAATTATTTATAAACTTTATACAAGTTTACTATATTATAATAAAAATTATTTCTGTTCTTAAACATATTGGTTTGAAGATCCAGCTCGCATCATCCCAAACTCCTGGTGTGGTTTGCAAAAGGTTTTAAAGTATAAATGTTTAAATAAATGGGGTTAAGAATTACTCCAAAGCAGGGTGACCAGATGCCAAAACCTGAAAAGGAGGACAAGGTCTTGGATTCCTCTCAGCCTGGCCTTTCCGGTGGACAATGGCATATTTACCTACTCACGAGTAAAGCCACGATATTGGGCACTTTCACTTTCCCAGAGAGCTCAATGCATATTTTTGATTTTTAGTTTTTTGGCCATAACTTTTGATAGGAAGGAGATATTTCATAACCAATTTTTGCATTGGATTTTGCTCTTTGATACGAATCCAACGACATAGGACATGGTGGGGTACTGCACATGCTTGCAAAGTTCCAAAATGAAGCCATAATGGAGGACAATGAAGCCCTTTTGGAGGACACCCAGACAGGAGGCTAAAAAAGAGGACAAATCCAGAAATTCCTGATCATATGATCACCCTGCAAAGGAATATAAAAAGCTACATTTGAGTGTTAAACCAGATGTGTTCATTTGGAAGCAATTGAAGTCTGCAGGGTTTCCTCTTGGACAAATTGGTACATCCCAATCCTAAGTGGGTCTACTCAAAAGTAAGTCTGATTATGTTCAATTGGGCTGTTTCCCAGGAAAGAATGCACAGGATGGTGGCCTCTATGAAACATAGTTGACATACTGCCGCTGGCTGCAAGAAGCTGGATAAGAGGTTTGATGCAGACCAAAGCCTTACCTGGGGCTCCTCTGAAACTGGAGGTACCACAGCCTGGGACTTTATTCCTTGGGATACAGAAACAGAGGGGGAGGAAGGAAAAGAGATGATGATGATACTGAAGATACTGATAATAATGATAGCTTCACACATATTGAGACGACACCTTTGTGATTCCTCTTTCCTTGGATAGGAAGCAAATCAAAGTAGAGCCAATTCCAGTCAAACAGCTGGAAACTGTGAAATATCACATCCTCCTCCTCCTCCTCATCAACTTCTTTCCAACCAACAGTAGTTTTCAAATTGCTTTAACTACCGAAATAAACCCAGAAAAGTGGTTCCCTGCCCCAAAGGGTTTACAATCTTTACCAGAAAAGATGGCAAGACTTTATAGATTTCCTCTGAAGGAAGTGATGCTTTTGTGATTTGTTCCCTGGGATGTGATTTTGGAGGTTACCTCGTCTGGCACGGAAGAGTCGAACCCCAAGAAACCCCAGGAGGAAAAGCAGCAGCGAGACCAGTGTTCCCAGTGTTCCCACAGCCGCTACAGGGAGAGTGTGGCTCGGGCAGTTCTTTCCATCATCAGGACCAGCAGAGGATGCTGGAGAAGGAAAAAGAGGAAAACCAGATACATTTGCTCTGAAATCCTGCTTTGGACCCAAAACCTCAGATACGGTTTATTCAGATATAGAGATGGACAGAGAGCCGGACAATAGATGGACACAGATGGACACCTGGACAGGCCAAGTGGGCCCCATGCCTGAGGGAGTCCCACACCACAGTCATCTGCTCTAGTCTGTCAAATACACCAACACACCACTCAAACAAGTGATTTGGTAACTCCCCGTATTTACTCAAACCTCATGCGCCACCAACTCTAATGTGCACCCCTACATTTAAAAAAGGATCAATTAAAAATAGTTTACTGACAATTGTAATGCGTGGCTGCAAAGTGGGTGCAAAATTTAATTTCCCTGCACACAGCAATGAGTTATATGATCAGTAGGATATGACAATGGGTGTATGTTAGGATTTTCACCTAACTGCACTACTTTATACAGAGATTGTTTTATGGCTGCGATCCTAAAGACAGATTCCTATGACCCACTGAAGAAAATGTTTCTTCCTTTTGAGTACACATGGTTAGGATTGTGCTCTATGTTCCATTTTTATTTAAATATCATAAACTGTTAAACTAAATACTGACCTATAATTACAATTAAAAATACAGTATTTAATGTGCCATCAAATTTAATGCAGACCTAAATTTTGGATACGAATCCTACAATCCAGTGTAACTACAGGAGCACATAAGAGACATTGACATTGACATAGTTGTGGCACCACCTACTGAAAACCTAAGGGAAATTCATATTGCAATGCGGAGTAAATTGCTCTTACGTCAGAACAAGGACTCCCCGTAGTTACTCTGGATTGTGCCTTAAATTTGGCTGGAAAAGGTGCATGTTAGATGCAAGTAAATATATTATTTCCTTTTCAAACATCATCTACACTTTACGTTTGTTTCTTTGCAGGTTCCACGTATGAAATTTTATATTAAACGTGCTGAGATCCATGGGGTCCATTCACTCACATGTATCTTGACTGCTTTCCATTCTAGGGTAGTAAACCACTTTGTGAACTTTTTAGTTGAAGATAGATAGATAGATAGATAGATAGATAGATAGATAGATAGATAGATAGATAGATAGATAGATAGATAGATAGATAGATAGATAGACAGACAGACAGACTCAAATCTAAACTACTTTTAAATTATATCTCCCTAAGGTTCTATATGTCAGGGATGTTAACCCTGCCAAAAAATGTTCCCATCAGAGCCCAGCAGTTCCTAAGGTTGGTCCTGGGAGAGAAAGGTGTTCATTGGAGGGTCCTCACCCTGTTTCCCTGCTGTGTTCCCAACCTTTTTTGTACCTCTAGGCTAAGCACTCACTTCTGCTGATGCTCCTTTTGATGCTCGTGCCAGAGGAGTTGAACTTGACCTCGCACGTGAAACATCCCCCCTTCGCCCAGGAGTCTGTTGGAACACGGAGGAGACTGACGAAAGCCAAGGAGCCATTGATCTCCTTGGTCAGAAGAGTCGGTCCCTCTTCCTGGAGACCCCCAGGGACATCCCAGGACACCAGGACTAAGCTGGATACTCTATGGACCACACAAGCAAGGTAGAGACTCTCTATCAACTGGGATTCCGGATTTGCAGAGGGTTGGAGAAGCATCACCCGACTGCTGGGAGTGTAGCTGTCTGAAAAAACAAAGCAGAAAGTTAAGTCAACTGAGTTTGAAATCACCAGTGCTGGCTTTAATCCATTGGGACCAGTAGCTCCCTACTGGGTCTTGTGCATAAGGAACTCCCACACCAGGCTCTTCTACTCTGGTATAAAAGGAGAAGGTGGTGATGATTTAGATATAGAAATCAATGAATAAATTCTTGCTCCAACTTCCAGTGCTTACCAGTCTGCTTACCTCCAACAACCAGTAAAGATCCATTTCCAAACTTGAAGGTGGAAAAGGAAGAAAAGCTCTCTGCACAAAAATACAGGCCAGAATTTTCCACTTGAAGGTTTGGGATTCTAAGCGTCACCTTGTTTTTTTCTGTTTTGCAGTCAAACTTGTTCTTGCTCATTTGGTACTTGTCACAATTCTGGATAAAAAGCATGGCTTCTCCTTTGTTTTTTTTGTACCATGAGAAAGCAAATCCTCTCTGTTCAATGTCTTCTGAAGAAAGGCACGAGATCTCCACCGACTCCCCAACACCCAAAAATAGAGATGGTGGGGTCTGGTACAGAATGAGCTGTGCTTGCAAAACTGTGGAGAAAAAAGCAGCCGGGAATGTTGTTGGCCTCCCACCACTTGCAACATCAGAGTCAAGCACAACCCCTGCCCAGTTGGGGTCCCTGCCCTCTGCCAGGGTGCCAAGACTAAGACCCCGGAGAGCAAATCTCGGTTTGGAGTGGGAGGACTGGAGTTGGTGGGCTTCTCATCAGAGCCAGGAAGATGTTGTGATTTGGGAACCTGGAAGAGCCACTTCAAATCCTAACTCAGTTGTGAAGCTTCCAGAATGACCTGCCTCCATCTAGTCTACCTCACAGGGTTGTTGAGAGGGCAAAAGGAGCAGAACCATGTACACCATGCTGAGCACCTTTCAGGAATGGTCTGTGTGTGTGTGTTTGTGTGTGAGAGAGAGATTGGCAAGTATTCCAAGTAGTGCATGAAGAAGCATCTCTGTACCTGTGCAGGAGAAGAGGAGACATGTAGCTGCCTGCATGGCCGACAGCCAGAGCCCCACAGTCCACACCGAAGAGGCAGCCTGGAACGGAAAGGGTCTTGTGCAGGACAAGGCGTTTGAAGTCACGGAAAGTCTGTGTGGGTGGCGCAGTGTCAGGCTGGGCGGCTCTGAGAACGGCCAGGGGTTTCAGCCCTCAATCAGGCACTTCTCACAGCTCTCATGCGCCAACAAGTGCTGCCTGCTGCATAGCCGTCTTGTAACATGTAATAATTTCAAATTTAATAATAAATAATATAATGCTTAAATTGACCACCTAAAAGCAATATCTGAGTCTTTCCAGCTTTTACTTTGTTGTTGATTTTCTTTTAAGATTTCTTTTATTTGGTCCTATATTTTTCTTGGCTGTCCTACATTTTGGGAGACATTGTCCTCTTGTGTGATTATGAATTACAGTCACCCTTGCCGACATCCAACCAGAGTAACAGACCAGAAAGTGTTGTGTGTGGCACACCTCCCTCTCTCCTAAGAAGAGCTTTGCTGGATCAGGCCCACAGCATATCTAATCCAGTTTCCTGAACTGAATGCCCAATAAAAGGGGATGAGTTGGTAATAGGGCCACCACATGGCCTGAAAAATAGGGACAATGTTTATTCATTTGTTTGTTTGTTTGCTTGTTTCCTTGTTTCCTTGTTGGCTTGTTTGTTTGTTTCTTTGTTTCTTTGCTTGTTTGCTTGTTTGCTTATTTGTTTGTTTGCTTGCTTGCTTGCTCGCTTGCTCGCTCGTTCGTTCATTCATTTAATACCCTGTTTTCTACCTAAGCACAGAGAAGTTGTCCGTATTTTGATCCATATGAAGTTACTGTTAATTAACTATGATTGTGATCCTAAACATACTTTCCTGGGAGTCGGTCCCATTGAACACAGTGGGGCTTACTTAGGTTTGTGCTCTTTATCAATGAACACATTGCTTCTTTCTGCTCATCTGCAAGCATTTTCTTGTAGTTTTATGGCTGTTGCATTTGCCATGCATTGCATCTGTCTGTGTATGAGAGAGAGAGAGAGAGAGAGAGAGAGAGAGAGAGAGACAGACAGACAGACAGACAGACAGACAGACAGTCTATCTTCTTACACAACAAAACTCTCATTGGGAACAGTTATCCCTAGAGGCGTAGAGCAGTGCTATGTAGTAGTAGTGGCATAGCGGTGGCATCGTAGTACTAAGTAGTCGGTCTTGGAGGGAGTCTCACCCCTTCGGAGCCCTCAGGAAACGTTTCATCACACATGTCACTGCAGGGTACCCCAACTTGTTCATTCAGCCAGCCATGAGAGTGAAGGCACAATCCTATCCAAGTCTACTCAAAAGGAAGCCTCACTGTGTTCACTGGAGTCCAGTGCCCGCTATTGGCTGACAGTCTCCACCTGTACTCCATGTATATCTGTGGCGGTCACAATCCTAACCAACTTAGGCTGGCATAATTCATCCGTGGTGGTATGAGGAGGTCAGCACATGTCTGAGCACTGCCTTGATCTCCAACAGTGCTGCAGAGGTGCTTTATGGCACTTTTCTGACAACCCCCACAAGCCAGGACTTATGCTGGCCTTACTGGGAATTAGGATTGCAACCTTAAGATAATGGGAACTATCTTCTCTCTCTTAGGAAGCCCTTGGGAAAGACATTGGCCTGCCATGAACAGAGATGCCCTTAGGCAAAGGTCTCACTTTGCTCCCTGTTGAACATTTTTGTGTGGAAGATTTGCATTTTAAAAGCCAGTTTTTGTTTTTGGTGCAGAGTGTGGCCCTTGACCTGCCCGTTTTCTCTTCCAGACGGAATATGCGAGACTCGGTTGCAGGCAATGAAAGGAGATCCAGATGGAGCCAAAAGAGCTGACGGCAAAGCTGGTGGTTTCTTAAGAACAGCAAAGACACAAAGAAGAATTTGGACTCATTTTGATTTGCTAAATGCAGGTGCTTTTATTAGACTTGTCCAGATTTCAACATTGCAATAATGCCCTGAGTTCTGTTTACTGTGCTGTATGTTTTGTGGGGGGAGCTGTGTTTTTTGGAAACTGTGGGGGGTCCCAGTGGTGGGCCCAGGCTGGTTCGCACTGGTTCTACAGAACCAGTTGTTAAATTGGGCCCAACGCTAGCGAACCAGTAGCTAGCGTTGGGCCCAATTCCCGGTGTCCACCCATTCCGGCTAGCTCCAAGGCAGAGCAGCAGCCAGAAGCTGCTGCTCCGTCTCGGAGCTAGCCAGAATGGTGCTGTGTGCAAAGACGCACTGCGCATGTCCAAGTGTGTCTCTGCACACCCATTGGGCCTTGCTCCGGAGGCAAGGCCGGTTGCTCCACCTCTGGAGCAATGCCCAATGGCTGCACAGACGCACTGCGCATGTCCAAAGTCTCGGACATGCGCAGTGCGTCCCTCAGCAGGGCCATTTGGCCTCGCTAGAGAGGTGAAGTGGCAAGTGCCGCTCCACCTCTCTAGCGAGGCTAAATGGCCCCGCAGAGGCGCAGACCTCCTCATCTCCAATGAGGAAGTCTCCTCTGAAGCCGACCGGCTTCAGAGGAGACTGCGCAGGTGCCAAGGTTGGTGCTTGTGCAGTGCGTCTTCTGACTCCTACAGGCTTCAGAAGATGCACTGCACATGCACCAAGGTTGGTGCATGCACAGTGTTCAGTGATGGGCTGCGAACCGGTTGTTAACCGGTTTGCAGCCCACCACTGGGGGGATCCTATTCCATTGCATTGGGGACGAGTCTGGGGTCCTGTTCAAAACTAGTCTTGATGGAGAATATTTGGGCAGTTTCCTCCGGAGAGGGTTAATTAAACACAAGAATCACTCTTGGGAGATTTCATCCAACAATACATTTTGGGGTTCTTTGAGAGAGAAGTGGTGACCCTTAATCACCACTTTATCATACCTTTTATCATATCCTTTATGGTATATAAATTGATATCTCTATAATTATTCTCGTCTCATGGAGGTTGGAATAGGTGACCTATTAGGTCCCTTCCAACTCTATGATCCTATGAGTAGGTCATACTATATACCAGGGGATGCCACTATGGATACCACAAGGCATACCATGCTGCCTGCTGGAGACTTATACCCCCCAAAAAGTCCTAGTCCACAGACTGCCGTAGCATACCTGTGGAGCGTGCACAGCACATGAAAGTCGAAAATTGCTGAGATCTATTCAAACAAGTTGGGAATCTCCAGGTAATTTGGAACAAGAATAATCAGAAACTGCAAGGTTTAATTTGAATTGTAGGTTTATTTCAGATTTTCAGTGTCCAAAAACGCTTATCTTTGACGACTCCTGTCTTGAGTCTTCCGTCCGAAACGTATCTGCGCATAGGTGAGGCCTTCCTATGTATCCCACAAGAGAAGAGGGTCAGCTTTCCTCGGTCTTTGTAGAGGCAGAACCAGATCCCACCAGGCCAGCCCAACCTATTCTCCATTCCATAGGTTTGGTCCATCAGTACATCCTGACGTCACCCTCATTATTTAAAAGCTACATTTGAGTGTTAACCCAGCTATGTTCATTTGGAAGCAAGCCTCAGTGAGGTCTGCAGGGTTTCTTCTTGGACAAATTAGTAGCTTTACAGCCCAATCCTATGTGGGTCTACTCAAAAGGAAGTCTGATTATGTTCAATGGGGCTGGTTCCCAGGAAAGGATGCATAGAATGGCAGCCTCCATGTAACATAGGCTACATACCGCCTCTGTCTACAAGAAGCTTAACAACTGGTTCAATCCAGACCAAAGCCTTACCTGGGGCTCCTCTGAAACTGGAGGTTCCACAGCCTGGGACTTTATTCCTTGGGCTACAGAAACAGAGGGGGAGGAAGGAAAAGAGATGATAATGATAATGAAGATACTGATAATAATGATAGCTTCACACATACTGAGACGACACTTTGGGATTCCTCGTTCCTTAGACAGGAACTGAATCACAATAGAGTCAGTTCCAGTTAAACAGCTGGCAACTGTGAAATACCACATCCTCCTCCTCTTCATCACTTGCTTTCTAACCAAAAGTAGTTTTCAAATTGGTTTAACTACCAAAAGTGGTTCCCTGCCCCAAAGCGTTTACAAATGTTACTAAATTAAATTGTAAAACTTTATAGATTTTCTCTGAAGGAAGTGAGGCTTTTGTGATTTGTTCCCTGGGATGTGATTTTGGAGGTTACCTCGTCTGGCACGGAAGAGTCGAACCCCAAAAAACCCCAAGAGGAAAAGCAGCAGCGAGACCAGTGTTCCCAGTGTTCCCACAGCCGCTACAGGGAGAGTGTGGCTCGGGCAGTTCTTTCCATCATCAGGTCCAGCAGAGGATGCTGGAGAAGGAAAAGGAGGAAAGCCAGATACATTTGCTCTGAAATCCTGCTTTGGACCCAAAACCTCAGATACGGTTTATTCAGATATAGAGATGGACAGAGAGCCGGACAATAGATGGACATAGATGGACACCTGGACAAGCCAAGTGGGCCCCCTGCCTGAGGGAGTCCCACACCACAGTCATCTGCTCTAGTCTGTCAAATACACCAACACACCACTCAAACAAGTGATTTGGTAACTCCCCGTATTTACTCAAACCTCATGCGCCACCAACTCTAATGTGCACCCCTACATTTAAAAAAGGATCAGTTAAAAATATTTACTGACAATTGTAATGCGTTGCTGCAAAGTGGGTGCAAAATTTAATTCCACTGCATACAACAATGAGTTATATGATCACTATAATACGACAGTTGTTATGATTTTCACTTAATTGCACTTAAACGTGGTGTTCATCAGTCTTGAAAGACTATGGTATCGTGCTTGGCGCTGCATACGCTGCATGCGAAGCAGGAAAGCCTGGGTGGATTGATACGGAGGACAGGCTGTTACCCAAGCAGCAAATCCCCCCTCTCCACGCCACTGAAATAGTCCAGATCCCAGAACCCGTGTCTTGAACCCTGGCCTGCTGGATAACAGGCACAGCATCTTAGCAACTTGTGCCATCCACAGCCCACAATTGCACTACTAATTATGGTGCAATCCTAAAGACGCTTTCCTGGGACTAAGACCCATTGAACAAAATGCTTCTTACTTTTGAGTACACATGGTTAGGACGGTGCTCTATGTTCCATTTTTTATTAAAATATATATTTTATTAACTTGCTGAGATCTATTGGGTCTATTCACTCATATGCACTTTTAAGCATGTACTGAATCTTGATTGCTTTCCATTTCTCACCCTGTTTCCCTGCTGATCCCAACCCTTTTTGTACCTCTAGGCTAAGCACTCACTTCTGTTGATGCTCCTTTTGATGGTCCTGCCCGAGGAGTTGAACTTCACCTCGCACGTGAAACATCCCCCCTTTGCCCAGGAGTCTGTTGGGACCCGGAGGAGACTGACGAACGCCAGGGAGCCATTGATCTCTTTGGTAGGAAGACTTGGTCCCTCTTCCTGGAGACCCCCAGGGACATCCCAGGACACCTGGACCCAGCTGGACACTCCGTCGACCACACAAGCAAGGTACTGACTCTCTATCAACTGGGATTCTGGAGGTGCAGGGAGCTGGTGAAGCATCACCCGACTGCGCGGAGTGTAGCTGTCTGAAAAAATGAAGCAAAAAAGTCAAGTCAACTGAGTTTGAAATCACCAGTGCCGGCTTTAAGGCATTGGGACCAGTTGCTCCCTACTGGGTCTTGTGCTTAAGGAACTCCCACACCAGCGTCTTCTACTCTGGAATTCAAGGAGAAGATGGTGATGATTTAGATATAGAAATCAAAGAATAAATTCTTGCTCCAACTTCCAGTGCTTACCAGTCTGCTTACCTCCAACAACCAGTAAAGATCCATTTCCAAACGTGAAGGTGGAAACGGAAGGAGACCTTCCTTTACAAATATACAGGCCACTATATCCCGCTTGAAGGTTTGAAATTCTAAGCGTCGCCTTGTTTTTTTCTGCTTTGCAGACATACTTGTCCTTGCTTTTTTCCTGCTTGCAACTATGGATTAAAACCATGGCTTCTCCTTCGGTTTTTTTGTACCACGAGAAAGTATATCCTCTAAGTTCAGTGTCTTCTGAAGAAAGGCACGAGATCTCCGCCGACTCCCCAAAATCCACAAATTGAATAGGTGGGGTCTGGTACAGAGTGAGCTGGGCTTGCAAAACTGCAGAGACAAAAGCAGCAGGGAATGTTGTTGGCCTCCCACCACTTGCAACATCAGAGTCAAGCACAACCCCTATCGGGGTCCCTACCCTCGGCAAGGGTGCCAAGACTAAGACCCCGGAGAGCAGATCCCAGTTGGAAGAGGGAGGACTGGAGTTGGTGGGCTTCTCATCAGAGCCAGGAAGATGTTGTGATTTGGGAACCTGGAAGATCCACTTCAAATCCCAGGTCAGCCATGAAGCTTCCAGAATGACTTGTCTCCACCCAGGCTACTGCATAGTGTTGTTGTGAGGACAAAAGGAGCAGAATGTATACTATGCTGAGCTCCTTGGTGGAAAGGTGTGTGTGTGTGTTTTTGAGAGAGAGAGAGAGAGAGAGAGAGAGAGAGAGAGAGAGATGGAGGTATTGATGGATGACATTGAGAGAGAAATGGAAAGATTTGATGGATAGAGATGGAAGGATTGATGAACAGAGATTGATATGGAAGGATAGGTAGGCAGGCAGAGAGAAAGAGAGAGAGAGAGTGAAAGACGGAGAGAGAGAGAGAGATGACTTGCTCTGAACCAGTGCCAAATGTTTCCAAAAGTGTACTCTCCAGGGATCCCCCTGGGCAGCTCCCAGTTGGTATGAATTGGTAGGACTGGTACTACCAGGGCTGACTTTAAGCCACTTCGATCAATTGCTACCAACAGGGTCCTGCGCCTAAAGTCCTCCCTCTTTAGCATAGTCACAAATTCAGAATCACCAGCAGAATCTGGCAACCAAGTGCTCTGAGAGCTTCACAGTGACAAGCATTCTGGGCATGATTGCCATAGATCTGGGAAAACAGGGACTATCCCAATTTGGGGGGATTGTGTTCACATCCTTGCAAATGCAAAGAGGGTCCTGTCCCCATTTTGTGGAAGAGACTTAGGGCCACCCTAAATCCGGGTAACGCATAAAGAAGCATCACCCTACCTGTGCAAGAGAAGAGGAGACAGGTGGCCGCCCGCATGGCCGACAGCAGAAGCCCCACAGTCCACACCGATCAGGCAGCCTGGAACGGAAAGGGTCTTGTGCAGGACAAGGCGTTTGAAGTCACGGAAAGTCTGTGTGGGTGGCGCAGTGTCAGGCTGGGCGGCTCTGAGAACGGCCAGGGGTGTCAGCCCTCAACCAGGCACTTCTCACAGCTCTCATGCGCCAACAAGTGCTGCCTGCTGCATAGCCGTCTTGTAACATGTAATAATTTCAAATTTAATAATAAATAATATAATGCTTAAATTGACCACCTAAAAGCAATATCTGAGTCTTTCCAGCTTTTACTTTGTTGTTGATTTTCTTTTAAGATTTCTTTTATTTGGTCCTATATTTTTCTTGGCTGTCCTACATTTTGGGAGACATTGTCCTCTTGTGTGATTATGACTTACAGTCACCCTTGCTGACATCCAACCAGAGTAACAGACCAGAAAGTGTTGTGTGTGGCACACCTCCCTCTCTCCTAAGAAGAGCCTTGCTGGATCAGGCCCACAGCATATCTAATCCAGTTTCCTGAACTGAATGCCCAATAAAAGGGGATGAGTTGGTAATAGGGCCACCACATGTCCTGAAAAACAGGGACAACATCCATCCGTTTGTTTGTTTGTTTGTTTGTTTGCTTGTTTGCTTGTTTGCTTATTTGTTTGTTTGCTTGCTTGCTTGCTCGCTTGCTCGCTCGTTCGTTCATTCGTTTAATACCCTGTTTTCTACCTAAGCACAGAAAAGTTGTCCGTATTTTGATTCATATGAAATTACTGTTAATTAACTATGATTGTGATCCTAAACATACTTTCCTGGGAGTCGGTCCCATTGAACACAGTGGGGCTTACTTAGGTTTGTGCTCTTTATCAATGAACACATTGCTTCTTTCTGCTCATCTGCAAGCATTTTCTTGTAGTTTTATGGCTGTTGCATTTGCCATGCATTGCATCTGTCTGTGTATGAGAGAGAGAGAGAGAGAGACAGACAGACAGACAGACAGACAGACAGACAGTCTGTCTTTTTACACAACAAAACTCGCATTGGGAACAGTTATCCCTAGAGGCATAGAGCAGTGCTATGTAGTAGTAGTGGCATAGCAGTGGCATAGTAGTACCAAGCAGTCAGTCTTGGAGGGAGTCTCACCCCTTCGGAGCCCTCAGGAAACGTTTCATCACACATGTCACTGCAGGGTACCCCAACTTGTTCATTCAGCCAGACATGAGAGTGAAGGCACAATCCTATCCAAGTCTACTCAAAAGGAAGCCTCACTGTGTTCACTGGAGCCCAGTGCCCGCTAGTGGCTGCCAGTCTCCACCTGTATTCACCGGTACTCCATGTATATCTGTGGCGGTCACAATCCTAACCAACTTAGGCTGGCATAATTCATCCGTGGTGGTATGAGGAGGTCAGCACATGTCTGAGCACTGCCTTGATCTCCAACAGTGCTGCAGAGGTGCTTTATGGCACTTTTCTGACAACCCCCACAAGCCAGGACTTATGCTGGCCTTACTGGGAATTAGGATTGCAACCTTAAGATAATGGGAACTATCTTCTCTCTCTTAGGAAGCCCTTGGGAAAGACATTGGCCTGCCATGAACAGAGATGCCCTTAGGCAAAGGTCTCACTTTGCTCCCTGCTGAACATTTTTGTGTGGAAGATTTGCATTTTAAAAGCCAGTTTTTGTTTTTGGTGCAGAGTGTGGCCCTTGACCTGCTCGTTTTCTCTTCCAGACGGAATATGCGAGACTCGGTTGCAGGCAAAGAAAGGAGATCCAGATGGAGCTAAAAGAGCTGACGGCAAAGCTGGTGGTTTCTTAAGAACAGCAAAGACACAAAGAAGAATTTGGACTCATTTTGATTTGCTAAATGCAGGTGCTTTTATTAGACTTGTCCAGATTTCAACATTGCAATAATGCCCTGAGTTCTGTTTACTGTGCTGGATGTTTTGTGGGGGGAGCTGTGTTTTTTGGAAACGGTGGGGGGTCCCAGTGGTGGGCCCAGGCCGGTTCGCACCGGTTCTACAGAACCAGTTGTTAAATTGGGCCCAACGCTAGCGAACTGGTAGCTAGCGTTGGGCCCAATTCCCGGCGCCCACCAATTCCGGCTAGCTCCAAGGCAGAGCAGCAGCCAGAAGCTGCTGCTCCGTCTCAGAGCTAGCCAGAATGGTGCTGTGTGCAAAGACGCACTGCGCATGTCCAAGGCTTTGGACATGCGCAGTGTATCTCTGCACACCCATCGGGCCTTGCTCCGGAGGCAAGGCCGGCTGCTCCACCTCTGGAACAATGCCCAATGGCTGCACAGATGCACTGCGCATGTCCATAGTCTCGGACATGTGCAGTGCGTCCCTCAGCAGGGCCATTTGGCCTCGCTAGAGAGGTGAAGTGGCAAGTGCCGCTCCACCTCTCTAGCGAGGCTAAATGGCCCCGCAGAGGCGCAGACCTCCTCATCTCCAATGAGGAAGTCTCCTCTGAAGCCAACCGGCTTCAGAGGAGACTGCGCAGGTGCCAAGGTTGGTGCTTGTGCAGTGCGTCTTCTGACTCCTACAGGCTTCAGAAGATGCACTGCACATGCACCAAGGTTGGCGCATGCACAGTGTTCAGTGGTGGGCTGCGAACCGGTTGTTAACCGGTTTGCAGCCCACCACTGGGGTGACCCTATTCCATTGCATTGGGGACGAGTCTGGGGTCCTGTTCAAAACTAGTCTTGATGGAGAATATTTGGGCAGTTTCCTCCGGAGAGGGTTAATTAAACACAAGAATCACTCTTGGGAGATTTCATCCAACAATACATTTTGGGGTTCTTTGAGAGAGAAGTGGTGACCCTTTATCACCACTTTATCATACCCTTTATCATATCCTTTATGGTATATAAATTGATATCTCTATAATTTTTCTCGTCTCATGGAGGTTGGAATAGGTGACCTATTAGGTCCCTTCCAACTCTATGATCCTATCAGGGGGTGCCACTATGGATACCACAAGGCATACCATGCTGCCTGCTGGAGACTTATACCCCCCAAAAAGTCCTAGTCCACAAACTACCATAGCATACCTGTGGAGCGTGCACAGCGCATGAAAGGTCGAAAATTGCTGAGATCTATTCAAACAAGTTGGGAATCTCCAGGTAATTTGGAACAAGAATAATCAGAAACTGCAAGGTTTAATTTGAATTGTTGGTTTATTTCAGATTTTCAGTGTCCAAAAACGCTTATCTTTGACGACTCCTGTCTTGAGTCTTCTGTCCGAAACGTATCTGCGCATAGGTGAGGCCTTCCTATGTATCCCACAAGAGAAGAGGGTCAGCTTTCCTCGGTCTTTGTAGAGGCAGAACCAGATCCCACCAGGCCAGCCCAACCTATTCTCCATTCCATAGGTTTGGTCCGTCAGTACATCCTGACGTCACCCTCATTATTTAAAAGCTACATTTGAGTGTTAACCCAGCTATGTTCATTTGGAAGCAAGCCTCAGTGAGGTCTGCAGGGTTTCTTCTTGGACAAATTAGTAGCTTTACAGCCCAATCCTATGTGGGTCTACTCAAAAGGAAGTCTGATTATGTTCAATGGGGCTGGTTCCCAGGAAAGGATGCATAGGATGGCAGCCTCCATGTAACATAGGCTACATACCGCCTCTGGCTACAAGAAGCCGGACAACTGGTTCAATCCAGACCAAAGCCTTACCTGGGGCTCCTCTGAAACTGGAGGTTCCACAGCCTGGGACTTTATTCCTTGGGCTACAGAAACAGAGGGGGAGGAAGGAAAAGAGATGATAATGATAATGAAGATACTGATAATAATGATAGCTTCACACATATTGAGATGACACTTTGGGATTCCTCGTTCCTTAGACAGGAACTGAATCACAATAGAGCCAGTTCCAGTTAAACAGCTGGCAACTGTGAAATACCACATCCTCCTCCTCTTCATCACTTGCTTTCTAACCAAAAGTAGTTTTCAAATTGGTTTAACTACCAAAAGTGGTTCCCTGCCCCAAAGCGTTTACAAATGTTACTAAATTAAATTGTAAAACTTTATAGATTTTCTCTGAAGGAAGTGAGGCTTTTGTGATTTGTTCCCTGGGATGTGATTTTGGAGGTTACCTCGTCTGGCACGGAAGAGTCGAACCCAAAAAAACCCCAGGAGGAAAAGCAGCAGCGAGACCAGTGTTCCCAGTGTTCCCACAGCCGCTACAGGGAGAGTGTGGCTCGGGCAGTTCTTTCCATCATCAGGTCCAGCAGAGGATGCTGGAGAAGGAAAAGGAGGAAAGCCAGATACATTTGCTCTGAAATCCTGCTTTGGACCCAAAACCTCAGATACGGTTTATTCAGATATAGAGATGGACAGAGAGCCGGACAATAGATGGACACAGATGGACACATGGACAAGCCAAGTGGGCCCCCTGCCTGAGGAGTCCCACACCACAGTCATCTGCTCTAGTCTGTCAAATACACCAACACACCACTCAAACAAGTGATTTGGTAACTCCCCGTATTTACTCAAACCTCATGCGCCACCAACTCTAATGTGCACCCCTACATTTAAAAAAGGATCAGTTAAAAATATTTACTGACAATTGTAATGCGTTGCTGCAAAGTGGGTGCAAAATTTAATTCCTCTGCATACAACAATGAGTTATATGATCACTATAATATGACAGTTGTTATGATCTTCACTTAATTGCACTTAAACGTGGTGTTCATCAGTCTTGAAAGACTATGGTATCGTGCTTGGCGCTGCATACGCTGCATGCGAAGCAGGAAAGCCTGGGTGGATTGATACGGAGGACAGGCTGTTACCCAAGCAGCAAATCCCCCCTCTCCACGCCACTGAAATAGTCCAGATCCCAGAACCCGTGTCTTGAACCCTGGCCTGCTGGATAACAGGCACAGCATCTTAGCAACTTGTGCCACCCACAGCCCACAATTGCACTACTAATTATGGTGCAATCCTAAAGACGCTTTCCTGGGACTAAGACCCATTGAACAAAATGCTTCTTACTTTTGAGTACACATGGTTAGGACGGTGCTCTATGTTCCATTTTTTATTAAAATATATATTTTATTAACTTGCTGAGATCTGTTGGGTCTATTCACTCATATGCACTTTTAAGCATGTACTGAATCTTGATTGCTTTCCATTTCTCACCCTGTTTCCCTGCTGATCCCAACCCTTTTTGTACCTCTAGGCTAAGCACTCACTTCTGTTGATGCTCCTTTTGATGGTCCTGCCCGAGGAGTTGAACTTCACCTCGCACGTGAAACATCCCCCCTTTGCCCAGGAGTCTGTTGGGACCCGGAGGAGACTGACGAACGCCAGGGAGCCATTGATCTCTTTGGTAGGAAGACTTGGTCCCTCTTCCTGGAGACCCCCAGGGACATCCCAGGACACCTGGACCCAGCTGGACACTCCGTCGACCACACAAGCAAGGTACTGACTCTCTATCAACTGGGATTCTGGAGGTGCAGGGAGCTGGTGAAGCATCACCCGACTGCGCGGAGTGTAGCTGTCTGAAAAAATGAAGCAAAAAAGTCAAGTCAACTGAGTTTGAAATCACCAGTGCCGGCTTTAAGGCATTGGGACCAGTTGCTCCCTACTGGGTCTTGTGCTTAAGGAACTCCCACACCAGGGTCTTCTACTCTGGAATTCAAGGAGAAGGTGGTGATGATTTAGATATAGAAATCAAGGAATAAATTCTTGCTCCAACTTCCAGTGCTTACCAGTCTGCTTACCTCCAACAACCAGTAAAGATCCATTTCCAAACTTGAAGGTGGAAAAGGAAGAATAGCTCTCCGCACAAAAATACAGGCCAGAATATGCCGCTTGAAGGTTTGAAATTCTAAGCGTCGCCTTGTTTTTTTCTGCTTTGCAGAGATACTTGTCCTTGCTTTTTTCCTGCTTGCAACTATGGATTAAAAGCATGGCTTCTCCTTTGGTTTTTTTGTACCACGAGAAAGTATATCCTCTAAGTTCAGTGTCTTCTGAAGAAAGGCACGAGATCTCCGCCGACTCCCCAAAATCCACAAATTGAATAGGTGGGGTCTGGTACAGAGTGAGCTGGGCTTGCAAAACTGCAGAGACAAAAGCAGCAGGGAATGTTGTTGGCCTCCCACCACTTGCAATATCAGAGTCCAGCACAACCCCCATTGGGGTCTCTGCCCTCGGCAAGGGTGCCAAGACTAAGACCCTGGAGAGCAGATCCCAGTTGGAAGAGGGAGGACTGGAGTTGGTGGGCTTCTCATCAGAGCCAGGAAGATGTTGTGATTTGGGAACCTGGAAGATCCACTTCAAATCCCAGGTCAGCCATGAAGCTTCCAGAATGACTTGTCTCCACCCAGACTTCTGCATAGTGTTGTTGAGAGGACAAAAGGAGCAGAATGTATACTATGCTGAGCTCCTTGGTGGAAAGGTGTGTGTGTGTTTGTGTGTTTGAGAGAGAGAGAGAGAGAGAGAGAGAGAGAGAGAGAGAGAGAGAGAGAGAGAGAGAGAGAGAGATGGAGGTATTGATGGATGACATTGAGAGAGAAATGGAAAGATTTGATGGATAGAGATGGAAGGATTGATGAACAGAGATTGATATGGATGGATAGGTAGGCAGGCAGAGAGAAAGAGAGAGAGAGTGAAAGACGGAGAGAGAGAGAGAGATGACTTGCTCTGAACCAGTGCCAAATGTTTCCAAAAGTGTACTCTCCAGGGATCCCCCTGGGCAGCTCCCAGTTGGTATGAATTGGTAGGACTGGTACTACCAGGGCTGACTTTAAGCCACTTCGATCAATTGCTACCAACAGGGTCCTGCGCCTAAAGTCCTCCCTCTTTAGCATAGTCACAAATTCAGAATCACCAGCAGAATCTGGCAACCAAGTGCTCTGAGAGCTTCACAGTGACAAGCATTCTGGGCATGATTGCCATAGATCTGGGAAAACAGGGACTATCCCAATTTGGGGGGATTGTGTTCACATCCTTGCAAATGCAAAGAGGGTCCTGTCCCCATTTTGTGGAAGAGACTTAGGGCCACCCTAAATCCGGGTAACGCATAAAGAAGCATCACCCTACCTGTGCAAGAGAAGAGGAGACAGGTGGCCGCCCGCATGGCCGACAGCAGAAGCCCCACAGTCCACACCGATCAGGCAGCCTGGAACGGAAAGGGTCTTGTGCAGGACAAGGCGTTTGAAGTCACAGAAAGTCTGTGTGGGTGGCGCAGTGTCAGGCTGGGCGGCTCTGAGAACGGCCAGGGGTGTCAGCCCTCAACCAGGCACTTCTCACAGCTCTCATGCGCCAACAAGTGCTGCCTGCTGCATAGCCATCTTGTAACATGTAATAATTTCGAATTTAATAATAAATAATATAATGCTTAAATTGACCACCTAAAAGCAATATCTGAGTCTTTCCAGCTTTTACTTTGTTGTTGATTTTCTTTTAAGATTTCTTTTATTTGGTCCTATATTTTTTTTGGCTATCCTACATTTTGGGAGACATTGTCCTCTTGTGTGATTATGAATTACGGTCACCCTTGCCAACATCCAACCAGAGTAACGGACCAGAAAGTGTTGTGTGTGGCTGTCACGGGTTCCCTTGGTCTTACGCTGACCTCGCTCGCTAGCAGGGGTCTGTTCTTCCAACACAACTGATATTTGGGTCTCATCCTCTTCATCACCCCCCCGGGCATACATCATCAGACTGAGTCAGGTAAGTACTGTCAAACACGTTTACTCAGGCACTCACTTGGTTCCACAAAAATAACACTTCTCTTTCCACAGGTCAACATGACCACCATGAACAGGTAAGTCTCTCAACATGTCAGTAACGCGAAGCACTTCCCTCGTGTCCATTCCTCACTCTTTCTCCTTTCTTTTCCAGGCTCCACCTCCCAACTGGGTACTCGTCTCCCTGGCTGCAGCCCCGACCTTCTCCTCTTCACTCAGAGTCAAGGCACGCAGTCCACTGCACACTGCTGCGGGGTGGGGTTCCTCGGGTCTGTCAGGACGGGGCACGTGCGGATCCTTTCTCGGGCTCTCCCTATACGCCGAGTAGGTGCTCCGCTCTTTCCACGGAAGATCCTCCCGCCAAAGAACCTCCCGTTCCCTCCCCTCCCTCTCTCTTATATCCTCGACCCCTCCCCCCATCTCTTCCCGCCAAATTCCCGTCAGCGACTGGACTCCCCCAGGGCGTACCACCTGGTGGATGGCCCAACCGTTATCCCTCTTCTCTTGGGTCCTCCTCTTCCCCCCGTCCTCCAGAGCTCCACCATATCGTCCATCCTCCAGACCTTGACGGCATCTGGGAACACATGATGTCCAGGGGAGGGTAATCTGGCCTGTTCCATACGTGCAGACTCTCCCCCATGTGTACCCCTATGGGCTCCATGTTAAAGCGTTCGTACGCGTCCCAGTCCACGCCACAGTGGCACACCTCCCTCTCTCCTAAGAAGAGCCCTGCTGGATCAGGCCCACAGTGCATCTAATCCAGTTTCCTGAACTGAATGCCCAATAAAAGGGGATGAGTTGGTAATAGGGTCACCACATGTCCTGAAAAACAGGGAAAATGTTTATTCGTTTTTCGTTTGTTTGTTTGTTTGTTCATTCATTCATTCATTTAATACCCTGTTTTCTACCTAAGCACAGAGAAGTTGTCCGAATTTTGATCCATATGAAGTTACTGTTAATTAACTATGATTGTGATCCTAAACATACTTTCCTGGGAGTCGGTCCCATTGAACACAGTGGGGCTTACTTAGGTTTGTGCTCTTTATCAATGAACAGATTGCTTCTTTCTGCTCATCTGCAAGCATTTTCTTGTAGTTTTATGGCTGTTGCATTTGCCATGCATTGCATCTGTCTGTTTACGAGAGAGAGAGAGAGAGACAGACAGACAGACAGACAGACAGACAGTCTGTCTTCTCACACAACAAAACTCGTATTGGGAACAGTTATCCCTAGAGGCATAGAGCAGTGCTATGTAGTAGTAGTGGCATAGCAGTGGCATAGTAGTACCAAGCAGTCAGTCTTGGAGGGAGTCTCACCCCTTCGGAGCCCTCAGGAAACGTTTCATCACACATGTCACTGCAGGGTACCCCAACTTGTTCATTCAGCCAGACATGAGAGTGAAGGCACAATCCTATCCAAGTCTACTCAAAAGGAAGCCTCACTGTGTTCACTGGAGCCCACTGCCCACTAGTGGCTGCCAGTCTCCACCTGTATTCACCGGTACTCCATGTATATCTGTGGCGGTCACAATCCTAACCAACTTAGGCTGGCATAATTCATCCGTGGTGGTATGAGGAGGTCAACACATGTCTGAGCACTGCCTTGATCTCCAACAGTGCTGCAGAGGTGCTTTATGGCACTTTTCTGACAACCCCCACAAGCCAGGACTTATGCTGGCCTTACTGGGAATTAGGATTGCAACCTTAAGATAATGGGAACTATCTTCTCTCTCTTAGGAAGCCCTTGGGAAAGACATTGGCCTGCCATGAACAGAGATGCCCTTAGGCAAAGGTCTCACTTTGCTCCCTGTTGAACATTTTTGTGTGGAAGATTTGCATTTTAAAAGCCAGTTTTTGTTTTTGGTGCAGAGTGTGGCCCTTGACCTGCCCGTTTTCTCTTCCAGACGGAATATGCGAGACTCGGTTGCAGGCAAAGAAAGGAGATCCAGATGGAGCCAAAAGAGCTGACGGCAAAGCTGGTGGTTTCTTAAGAACAGCAAAGACACAAAGAAGAATTTGGACTCATTTTGATTTGCTAAATGCAGGTGCTTTTATTAGACTTGTCCAGATTTCAACATTGCAATAATGCCCTGAGTTCTGTTTACTGTGCTGTATGTTTTGTGGGGGGAGCTGTGTTTTTTGGAAACGGTGGGGGGTCCCAGTGGTGGGCCCAGGCCGGTTCGCACCGGTTCTACAGAACCAGTTGTTAAATTGGGCCCAACGCTAGCGAACCGGTAGCTAGCGTTGGGCCCAATTCCCGGCGCCCACCCATTCCGGCTAGCTCCAAGGCAGAGCAGCAGCCAGAAGCTGCTGCTCCGTCTCGGAGCTAGCCAGAATGGTGCTGTGTGCAAAGACGCACTGCGCATGTCCAAGTAGTGGCGCCTTTATCACCACTTTATCATACCCTTTATCATATCCTTTATGGTATATAAATTGATATCTCTATAATTATTCTCGTCTCATGGAGGTTGGAATAGGTGACCTATTAGGTCCCTTCCAACTCTATGATCCTATGAGTAGGTCTTACTATATACCAGGGGATGCCACTATGGATACCACAAGGCATACCATGCTGCCTGCTGGAGACTTATTCCCCCCAAAAAGTCCTAGTCCACAGACTGCCGTAGCATACCTGTGGACCGTGCACAGCACATGAAAGGTCGAAAATTGCTGAGATCTATTCAAACAAGTTGGGGACCTCCAGGTAATTTGGAACAAGAATAATCAGAAACTGCAAGGTTTAATTTGAATTGTTGGTTTATTTCAGATTTTCAGTGTCCAAAAACGCTTATCTTTGACGACTCCTGTCTTGAGTCTTCTGTCCGAAACGTATCTGCGCATAGGTGAGGCCTTCCTATGTATCCCACAAGAGAAGAGGGTCAGCTTTCCTCGGTCTTTGTAGAGGCAGAACCAGATCCCACCAGGCCAGCCCAACCTATTCTCCATTCCATAGGTTTGGTCCGTCAGTACATCCTGACGTCACCCTCATTATTTAAAAGCTACATTTGAGTGTTAACCCAGCTATGTTCATTTAGAAGCAAGCCTCAGTGAGGTCTGCAGGGTTTCTTCTTGGACAAATTAGTAGCTTTACAGCCCAATCCTATGTGGGTCTACTCAAAAGAAAGTCTGATTATGTTCAATGGGGCTGGTTCCCAGGAAAGGATGCATAGGATGGCAGCCTCCATGTAACATAGGCTACATACCGCCTCTGGCTACAAGAAGCCGGACAACTGGTTCAATCCAGACCAAAGCCTTACCTGGGGCTCCTCTGAAACTGGAGGTTCCACAGCCTGGGACTTTATTCCTTGGGCTACAGAAACAGAGGGGGAGGAAGGAAAAGAGATGATAATGATAATGAAGATACTGATAATAATGATAGCTTCACACATATTGAGATGACACTTTGGGATTCCTCGTTCCTTAGACAGGAACTGAATCACAATAGAGCCAGTTCCAGTTAAACAGCTGGCAACTGTGAAATACCACATCCTCCTCCTCTTCATCACTTGCTTTCTAACCAAAAGTAGTTTTCAAATTGGTTTAACTACCAAAAGTGGTTCCCTGCCCCAAAGCGTTTACAAATGTTACTAAATTAAATTGTAAAACTTTATAGATTTTCTCTGAAGGAAGTGATGCTTTTGTGATTTGTTCCCTGGGATGTGATTTTGGAGGTTACCTCGTCTGGCACGGAAGAGTCGAACCCCAGGAGGAAAAGCAGCAGCAAGACCAGTGTTCCCAGTGTTCCCACAGCCACTACAGGGAGAGTGTGGCTCGGGCAGTTCTTTCCTTCATCAGGTCCAGCAGAGGATGCTGGAGAAGGAAAAGGAGGAAAGCCAGATACATTTGCTCTGAAATCCTGCTTTGGACCCAAAACCTCAGATACGGTTTATTCAGATATAGAGATGGACAGAGAGCCGGACAATAGATGGACATAGATGGACACCTGGACAAGCCAAGTGGGCCCCCTGCCTGAGGGAGTCCCACACCACAGTCATCTGCTCTAGTCTGTCAAATACACCAACACACCACTCAAACAAGTGATTTGGTAACTCCCCGTATTTACTCAAACCTCATGCGCCACCAACTCTAATGTGCACCCCTACATTTAAAAAAGGATCAGTTAAAAATATTTACTGACAATTGTAATGCGTTGCTGCAAAGTGGGTGCAAAATTTAATTCCACTGCATACAACAATGAGTTATATGATCACTATAATATGACAGTTGTTATGATTTTCACTTAATTGCACTTAAACGTGGTGTTCATCAGTCTTGAAAGACTATGGTATCGTGCTTGGCGCTGCATACGCTGCATGCGAAGCAGGAAAGCCTGGGTGGATTGATACGGAGGACAGGCTGTTACCCAAGCAGCAAATCCCCCCTCTCCACGCCACTGAAATAGTCCAGATCCCAGAACCCGTGTCTTGAATCCTGGCCTGCTGGATAACAGGCACAGCATCTTAGCAACTTGTGCCACCCACAGCCCACAATTGCACTACTAATTATGGTGCAATCCTAAAGACGCTTTCCTGGGACTAAGACCCATTGAACAAAATGCTTCTTACTTTTGAGTACACATGGTTAGGACGGTGCTCTATGTTCCATTTTTTATTAAAATATATATTTTATTAACTTGCTGAGATCTATCGGGTCTATTCACTCATATGCACTTTTAAGCATGTACTGAATCTTGATTGCTTTCCATTTCTCACCCTGTTTCCCTGCTGATCCCAACCCTTTTTGTACCTCTAGGCGAAGCACTCACTTCTGTTGATGCTCCTTTTGATGGTCCTGCCCGAGGAGTTGAACTTCACCTCGCACGTGAAACATCCCCCCTTTGCCCAGGAGTCTGTTGGGACCCGGAGGAGACTGACGAACGCCAGGGAGCCATTGATCTCTTTGGTAGGAAGACTTGGTCCCTCTTCCTGGAGACCCCCAGGGACATCCCAGGACACCTGGACCCAGCTGGACACTCCGTCGACCACACAAGCAAGGTACTGACTCTCTATCAACTGGGATTCTGGAGGTGCAGGGAGCTGGTGAAGCATCACCCGACTGCGCGGAGTGTAGCTGTCTGAAAAAATGAAGCAAAAAAGTCAAGTCAACTGAGTTTGAAATCACCAGTGCCGGCTTTAAGGCATTGGGACCAGTTGCTCCCTACTGGGTCTTGTGCTTAAGGAACTCCCACACCAGGCTCTTCTACTCTGGAATTCAAGGAGAAGGTGGTGATGATTTAGACATAGAAATCAAGGAATAAATTCTTGCTCCAACTTCCAGTGCTTACCAGTCTGCTTACCTCCAACAACCAGTAAAGATCCATTTCCATACTTGAAGGTGGAAAAGAAAGAATAGCTCTCCGCACAAAAATACAGGCCAGAATATGCCGCTTGAAGGTTTGAAATTCTAAGCGTCGCCTTGTTTTTTTCTGCTTTGCAGACATACTTGTCCTTGCTTTTTTCCTGCTTGCAACTATGGATTAAAACCATGGCTTCTCCTTCGGTTTTTTTGTACCACGAGAAAGTATATCCTCTAAGTTCAGTGTCTTCTGAAGAAAGGCACGAGATCTCCGCCGACTCCCCAAAATCCACAAATTGAATAGGTGGGGTCTGGTACAGAGTGAGCTGGGCTTGCAAAACTGCAGAGACAAAAGCAGCAGGGAATGTTGTTGGCCTCCCACCACTTGCAACATCAGAGTCAAGCACAACCCCTATCGGGGTCCCTACCCTCGGCAAGGGTGCCAAGACTAAGACCCCGGAGAGCAGATCCCAGTTGGAAGAGGGAGGACTGGAGTTGGTGGGCTTCTCATCAGAGCCAGGAAGATGTTGTGATTTGGGAACCTGGAAGATCCACTTCAAATCCCAGGTCAGCCATGAAGCTTCCAGAATGACTTGTCTCCACCCAGACTTCTGCATAGTGTTGTTGAGAGGACAAAAGGAGCAGAATGTATACTATGCTGAGCTCCTTGGTGGAAAGGTGTGTGTGTGTGTTTTTGAGAGAGAGAGAGAGAGAGAGAGAGAGAGAGAGAGAGATGGAGGTATTGATGGATGACATTGAGAGAGAAATGGAAAGATTTGATGGATAGAGATGGAAGGATTGATGAACAGAGATTGATATGGAAGGATAGGTAGGCAGGCAGAGAGAAAGAGAGAGAGAGAGATGACTTGCTCTGAACCAGTGCCAAATGTTTCCAAAAGTGTACTCTCCAGGGATCCCCCTGGGCAGCTCCCAGTTGGTATGAATTGGTAGGACTGGTACTACCAGGGCTGACTTTAAGCCACTTCGATCAATTGCTACCAACAGGGTCCTGCGCCTAAAGTCCTCCCTCTTTAGCATAGTCACAAATTCAGAATCACCAGCAGAATCTGGCAACCAAGTGCTCTGAGAGCTTCACAGTGACAAGCATTCTGGGCATGATTGCCATAGATCTGGGAAAACAGGGACTATCCCAATTTGGGGGGATTGTGTTCACATCCTTGCAAATGCAAAGAGGGTCCTGTCCCCATTTTGTGGAAGAGACTTAGGGCCACCCTAAATCCGGGTAACGCATAAAGAAGCATCACCCTACCTGTGCAAGAGAAGAGGAGACAGGTGGCCGCCCGCATGGCCGACAGCAGGAGCCCCACAGTCCACACCGATCAGGCAGCCTGGAACGGAAAGGGTCTTGTGCAGGACAAGGCGTTTGAAGTCACAGAAAGTCTGTGTGGGTGGCACAGTGTCAGGGTGGGCGGCTCTGAGAACGGCCAGGGGTGTCAGCCCTCAACCAGGCACTTCTCACAGCTCTCATGCGCCAACAAGTGCTGCCTGCTGCATAGTCATCTTGTAACATGTAATAATTTCAAATTTAATAATAAATAATATAATGCTTAAATTGACCACCTAAAAGCAATATCTGAGTCTTTCCAGCTTTTACTTTGTTGTTGATTTTCTTTTAAGATTTCTTTTATTTGGTCCTATATTTTTCTTGGCTGTCCTACATTTTGGGAGACATTGTCCTCTTGTGTGATTATGAATTACGGTCACCCTTGCCAACATCCAACCAGAGTAACGGACCAGAAAGTGTTATGTGTGGCTGTCACGGGTTCCCTTGGTCTTACGCTGACCTCGCTCGCTAGCAGGGGTCTGTTCTTCCAACACAACTGATATTTGGGTCTCATCCTCTTCATCACCCCCTCGGGTATACATCATCAGACTGAGTCAGGTAAGTACTGTCAAACACGTTTACTCAGGCACTCACTTGGTTCCACAAAAATAACACTTCTCTTTCCACAGGTCAACATGACCACCATGAACAGGTAAGTCTCTCAACATGTCAGTAACGCGAACCACTTCCCTCGTGTCCATTCCTCACTCTTTCTCCTTTCTTTTCCAGGCTCCACCTCCCAACTGGGTACTCGTCTCCCTGGCTGCAGCCCCGACCTTCTCCTCTTCACTCAGAGTCAAGGCACGCAGTCCACTGCACACTGCTGCGGGGTGGGGTTCCTCGGGTCTGTCAGGACGGGGCACGTGCGGATCCTTTCTCGGGCTCTCCCTATACGCCGAGTAGGTGCTCCGCTCTTTCCACGGAAGATCCTCCCGCCAAAGAACCTCCCGTTCCCTCCCCTCCCTCTCTCTTATATCCTCGACCCCTCCCCCCATCTCTTCCCGCCAAATTCCCGTCAGCGACTGGACTCCCCCGGGGCGTACCACCTGGTGGATGGCCCAACCGTTATCCCTCTTCTCTTGGGTCCTCCTCTTCCCCCCGTCCTCCAGAGCTCCACCATATCGTCCATCCTCCAGACCTTGACGGCATCTGGGAACACATGATGTCCAGGGGAGGGTAATCTGGCCTGTTCCATACGTGCAGACTCTCCCCCATGTGTACCCCTATGGGCTCCATGTTAAAGCGTTCGTACGCGTCCCAGTCCACGCCACAGTGGCACACCTCCCTCTCTCCTAAGAAGAGCCCTGCTGGATCAGGCCCACAGTGCATCTAATCCAGTTTCCTGAACTGAATGCCCAATAAAAGGGGATGAGTTGGACCACATGTCCTGAAAAACAGGGAAAATGTTTATTCATTTTTCGTTTGTTTGTTTGTTTGTTCATTCATTCATTCATTTAATACCCTGTTTTCTACCTAAGCACAGAGAAGTTGTCCGAATTTTGATCCATATGAAGTTACTGTTAATTAACTATGATTGTGATCCTAAACATACTTTCCTGGGAGTCGGTCCCATTGAACACAGTGGGGCTTACTTAGGTTTGTTCTCTTTATCAATGAACACATTGCTTCTTTCTGCTCATCTGCAAGCATTTTCTTGTAGTTTTATGGCTGTTGCATTTGCCATGCATTGCATCTGTCTGTGTATGAGAGAGAGAGAGAGAGAGAGAGAGAGAGAGAGAGAGACAGACAGACAGACAGACAGACAGACAGACAGACAGACAGACAGTCTGTCTTCTTACACAACAAAACTCTCATTGGGAACAGTTATCCCTAGAGGCATAGAGCAGTGCTATGTAGTAGTAGTGGCATAGCAGTGGCATAGTAGTACTAAGCAGTCAGTCTTGGAGGGAGTCTCACCCCTTTGGAGCCCTCAGGAAACGTTTCATCACACATGTCACTGCAGGGTACCCCAACTTGTTCATTCAGCCAGACATGAGAGTGAAGGCACAATCCTATCCAAGTCTACTCAAAAGGAAGCCTCACTGTGTTCACTGGAGCCCAGTGCCCGCTAGTGGCTGCCAGTCTCCACCTGTATTCACCGGTACTCCATGTATATCTGTGGCGGTCACAATCCTAACCAACTTAGGCTGGCATAATTCATCCGTGGTGGTATGAGGAGGTCAACACATGTCTGAGCACTGCCTTGATCTCCAACAGTGCTGCAGAGGTGCTTTATGGCACTTTTCTGACAACCCCCACAAGCCAGGACTTATGCTGGCCTTACTGGGAATTAGGATTGCAACCTTAAGATAATGGGAACTATCTTCTCTCTCTTAGGAAGCCCTTGGGAAAGACATTGGCCTGCCATGAACAGAGATGCCCTTAGGCAAAGGTCTCACTTTGCTCCCTGCTGAACATTTTTGTGTGGAAGATTTGCATTTTAAAAGCCAGTTTTTGTTTTTGGTGCAGAGTGTGGCCCTTGACCTGCCCGTTTTCTCTTCCAGACGGAATATGCGAGACTCGGTTGGAGGCAATGAAAGGAGATCCAGATGGAGCCAAAAGAGCTGACGGCAAAGCTGGTGGTTTCTTAAGAACAGCAAAGACACAAAGAAGAATTTGGACTCATTTTGATTTGCTAAATGCAGGTGCTTTTATTAGACTTGTCCAGATTTCAACATTGCAATAATGCCCTGAGTTCTGTTTACTGTGCTGTATGTTTTGTGGGGGGAGCTGTGTTTTTTGGAAACGGTGGGGGGTCCCAGTGGTGGGCCCAGGCCGGTTCGCACCGGTTCTACAGAACCAGTTGTTAAATTGGGCCCAACGCTAGCGAACCGGTAGCTAGCGTTGGGCCCAATTCCCGGCGCCCACCCATTCCGGCTAGCTCCAAGGCAGAGCAGCAGCCAGAAGCTGCTGCTCCGTCTCGGAGCTAGCCAGAATGGTGCTGTGTGCAAAGACGCACTGCGCATGTCCAAGTAGTGGCGCCTTTATCACCACTTTATCATACCCTTTATCATATCCTTTATGGTATATAAATTGATATCTCTATAATTTTTCTCGTCTCATGGAGGTTGGAATAGGTGACCTATTAGGTCCCTTCCAGCTCTATGATCGTATGAGTAGGTCTTACTATATACCAGGGGATGCCACTATGGATACCACAAGGCATACCATGCTGCCTGCTGGAGACTTATTCCCCGCAAAAAGTCCTAGTCCACAGACTGCCGTAGCATACCTGTGGACCGTGCACAGCACATGAAAGGTCGAAAATTGCTGAGATCTATTCAAACAAGTTGGGAATCTCCAGGTAATTTGGAACAAGAATAATCAGAAACTGCAAGGTTTAATTTGAATTCTTGGTTTATTTCAGATTTTCAGTGTCCAAAAACGCTTATCTTTGACGACTCCTGTCTTGAGTCTTCTGTCCAAAACGTATCTGCGCATAGGTGAGGCCTTCCTATGTATCCCACAAGAGAAAAGGGTCAGCTTTCCTCGGTCTTTGTAGAGGCAGAACCAGATCCCACCAGGCCAGCCCAACCTATTCTCCATTCCATAGGTTTGGTCCGTCAGTACATCCTGACGTCACCCTCATTATTTAAAAGCTACATTTGAGTGTTAACCCAGCTATGTTCATTTAGAAGCAAGCCTCAGTGAGGTCTGCAGGGTTTCTTCTTGGACAAATTAGTAGCTTTACAGCCCAATCCTATGTGGGTCTACTCAAAAGGAAGTCTGATTATGTTCAATGGGGCTGGTTCCCAGGAAAGGATGCATAGGATGGCAGCCTCCATGTAGCATAGGCTACATACCGCCTCTGGCTACAAGAAGCCGGACAACTGGTTCAATCCAGACCAAAGCCTTACCTGGGGCTCCTCTGAAACTGGAGGTTCCACAGCCTGGGACTTTATTCCTTGGGCTACAGAAACAGAGGGGGAGGAAGGAAAAGAGATGATAATGATAATGAAGATACTGATAATAATGATAGCTTCACACATACTGAGACGACACTTTGGGATTCCTCGTTCCTTAGACAGGAACTGAATCACAATAGAGCCAGTTCCAGTTAAACAGCTGGCAACTGTGAAATACCACATCCTCCTCCTCTTCATCACTTGCTTTCTAACCAAAAGTAGTTTTCAAATTGGTTTAACTACCAAAAGTGGTTCCCTGCCCCAAAGCGTTTACAAATGTTACTAAATTAAATTGTAAAACTTTATAGATTTTCTCTGAAGGAAGTGAGGCTTTTGTGATTTGTTCCCTGGGATGTGATTTTGGAGGTTACCTCGTCTGGCACGGAAGAGTCGAACCCCAGGAGGAAAAGCAGCAGCAAGACCAGTGTTCCCAGTGTTCCCACAGCCACTACAGGGAGAGTGTGGCTCGGGCAGTTCTTTCCATCATCAGGACCAGCAGAGGATGCTGGAGAAGGAAAAGGAGGAAAGCCAGATACATTTGCTCTGAAATCCTGCTTTGGACCCAAAACCTCAGATACGGTTTATTCAGATATAGAGATGGACAGAGAGCCGGACAACAGATGGACATAGATGGACACCCGGACAAGCCAAGTGGGCCCCCTGCCTGAGGGAGTCCCACACCACAGTCATCTGCTCTAGTCTGTCAAATACACCAACACACCACTCAAACAAGTGATTTGGTAACTCCCCGTATTTACTCAAACCTCATGCGCCACCAACTCTAATGTGCACCCCTACATTTAAAAAAGGATCAGTTAAAAATATTTACTGACAATTGTAATGCGTGGCTGCAAAGTGGGTGCAAAATTTAATTCCACTGCATACAACAATGAGTTATATGATCACTGTAATATGACAGTTGTTATGATTTTCACTTAATTGCACTTAAACGTGGTGTTCATCAGTCTTGAAAGACTATGGTATCGTGCTTGGCGCTGCATACGCTGCATGCGAAGCAGGAAAGCCTGGGTGGATTGATACGGAGGACAGGCTGTTACCCAAGCAGCAAATCCCCCCTCTCCACGCCACTGAAATAGTCCAGATCCCAGAACCCGTGTCTTGAACCCTGGCCTGCTGGATAACAGGCACAGCATCTTAGCAACTTGTGCCACCCACAGCCCACAATTGCACTACTAATTATGGTGCAATCCTAAAGACACATTCCTGGGACTGTGACCCATTGAAGAAAATGTTTCTTCCTTTTGAGTACACATGCTTAGGATTGTGCTCTATGTTCCATTTTTTATTAAAATATCATAAACTGTTAAACTAAATACTGACCTATAATTACAATTAAAAATACAGTATTTAATGTGCCATCGAATTTAATGCACACCTAAATTTTGGATACGAACCCTACAATCCAGTGTAACTACAGGAGCACATAAGAGACATTGACATTGACATAGTTGTGGCACCACCTACTGAAAACCTAGGGGAAATTCATATTGCAATGCGGAGTAAATTGTTCTTACGTCAGAACAAGGACTCCCCGTAGTTACTCTGGATTGTGCCTTAAATTTGGCTGGAAAAGGTGCATGTTAGATGCAAGTAAATATAGTATTTCCTTTTCAAACATCATCTACACTTTACGTTTGTTTCTTTGTAGGTTCCACGTATGAAATTTTATATTAAACATGCTGAGATCCATGGGGTCCATTCACTCACATGTATCTTGACTGCTTTCCATTCTAGGGTAGTAAACCACTTTGTGAACTTTTTAGTTGAAGATAGATAGATAGATAGATAGATAGATAGATAGATAGATAGATAGATAGATAGATAGATAGATAGATAGATAGATAGATTGATTGATTGATTGATTGATTGATTGATTCAAATCTAAACTACTTTTTAATTATATCTCCCTAAGGTTCTATATGTCAGGGATGTTAACCCTGCCAAAAAATGTTCCCAACGGAGCCCAGCAGTTCCTAAGGTTGGTCCTGGGAGAGAGAGGTGTTCATTGGAGGGTCCTCACCCTGTTTCCCTGCTGTGTTCCCAACCTTTTTGTACCTCTAGGATAAGCACTCACTTCTGTTGAGGCTCCTTTTCATGGTCGTGCCCGAGGAGTTGAACTTGACCTCGCACGTGAAACATCCCCCCTTTGCCCAGGAGTCTGTTGAGACCTGGAGGACACTGATGAAGGCCAGAGAGCCATTGATGTCTTGGGTCAGAAGAGTCGGTCCCTCTTCCTGGAGACCCCCAGGAACATCCCAGGACACCAGGACAAAGCTGGACACTCTGTGGACCACACAAGCAAGGTAGTGACTCTCTATCAACTGGGATTCTGGAGGTGCAGGGAGCTGGTGAAGCATCACCTGACTGCTCGGAGTGTAGCTGTCTGCAAAAACAAAAAGTGTAGTTAAGTGAGACAGGCCAACTGGTTTGAGGACACCAGTGCTGGCTTTAAGCCATTGGGACCAGTGGCTCCCTACTGGGTCTTGTGCATAAGGAACTCCCACAAAAGGGTCTTCTACTCTGGAAGTCAAGGAGAAGGTGGTGATGATTTAGATATAGAAATCAATGAATAAATTCTTGCTCCAACTTCCAGTGCTTACCAGTCTGCTTACCTCCAACAACCAGTAAAGATCCATTTTCAAACTTGAAGGTGGAAAAGGAAGGAAAGCTCTCCGCACAAAAATACAGGCCAGAATCTCCGGCTTGAAGATTTAGGATTGTAAGCGTCACCTTGTTTTTTTCTGCTTTGCAGACAAACTTGTCCTTGCTTTTTTCCTGCTTGCAAGTATGGATTAAAAGCATGGCTTGTCCTTCGGATTTTTTGTACCATGAGAAAGTATATCCTCTAAGTTCAGTGTCTTCTGAAGAAAGGCACGAGATCTCCGCCGACTCCCCAAAATCCACAAATTGAATAGGTGGGGTCTGGTACAGAGTGAGCTGGGCTTGCAAAACTGCAGAGACAAAAGCAGCAGGGAATGTTGTTGGCCTCCCACCACTTGCAACATCAGAGTCAAGCACAACCCCTATTGGGGTCCCTGCCCTCGGCAAGGGTGCCAAGACTAAGACCCCGGAGAGAAGATCCCAGTTGGAAGAGGGAGGACTGGAGTTGGTGGGCTTCTCATCAGAGCCAGGAAGATGTTGTGATTTGGGACCCTTTAAGATCCACTTCAAATCCCAAATCAGTTTTGAAGCTTCCATAATGACCTGTCTCCATCTAGTCTACCTCACAGGGTTGTTGTGAGGGCAAAAAGAACAGAAGAACCATGTACAGCAGGGGTGGGCAGATGCCGGTTTGGGCCTACTAGCCCGAACCGGATCTTCCCTTTTCCCTGCTGCTGGCAAACTGCTAGCGGCCGGGAAAGCAAAAAGAGGGCGGACTGGTTTGTGCCGGCCGCCATCTCCCCCCCCCCCCCGTGTCTCCTGTTGCTGGAGAAGACGCACAGGGCACGCGTGCATAGTGTGTCTCCTCCAGTTGGCGCACAGTATGCCCCAGGGGCGCGCGTGCGTAGTGTGTCGCCTCCAACTGGAGGAGACGCACTGCGCATGCGCCGGGGGTTGGCACATGCACAGTGCGCCGGGGTTGGTGTCCGCCCCTAGCCCCGCACACGCCCCACCTCCGCCCCCAACTTCCGGCGAACTGGATCTTGGGGGAAGCTCGGCCCACCACTGATGTACAGTAAACAGTGCTGAGCTCCTTTGAGGAAAGGTGCTATAAAATGTGTGTGTGTGTGTCTTTGTCTGTGTGTCTCTGTGTGTGTGTTTCTGTGTGTGTGTATGAGAGAGAGAGAGAGAGAGAGAGATGGAAGGATGAGAGAGACAGATGGAAGGATTGACAAATAGAGAGAAAGAGAGAAGGAAGGACTGATGGATGTATAGATAAAAATAGAGTGAGATGGAAATATTTGATGGATGGAAATGGAAGGATAGAGACAGACAGACAGACAGACAGACAGAATCAAATCTAAAGCACATTTTATATCTTGCTAAGATTCTATCTGCCAGAGATGTTAACAATGCCAAAAAGTGTTCCCAGCAGTTCCTAAGGTTGGTCCTGGGAGAGAAAGGTGTTCATCGGAGGATCCTGACCCTGTTTCCATGCTGATGTATCAAACCTTTTTTGTACCTGTAGGCTAAGCACTCACTTCTGTTGATACTCCTTTTGATGGTCGTGCCAGAGGAGTTGAACTTGACCTCGCACATGAAACATCCCCCCTTTGCCCAGGAGTCTGTTGGGACCTGGAGGATACTGATGAAGGCCAAGGAGCCATTGATTTTCTTGGTCAGAAGAGTTGGTCCATCTTCGTGGAGACCCCCAGAAACATTCCAGGACACCAGGACAAAGCTGGACACTCCATGGACCACGCAAGCAAGGTAGTGACTCTCTGTCAACTGGGATTCTGGAGGTGCAGGGAGCTGGTGAAGCATCACCCGACTGCTCGGAGTGTAGCTGTCTGCAAAAACAAAGCAGAAAGTTAAGTGAGACTGGCCAACTGGTTGAGGACACCAGTGCTGGCTTTAAGCCATTGGGACCAGTGGCTCCCTACTGGGTCTTGTGCATAAGGAACTCCTACACCAGGGTCTCCTGCTCTGGTATTCAAGGAGAAGGTGGTGATCATTTAGATATAGAAAACAATGAATAGGTTCTTGCTCCAACTTCCAGTGCTTACCAGTCTGCTTACCTCCAACAACTAGTAAAGATCCATTTCCAAAATTCAAGGCGTAAAAGGAAGAAAGCCTGTCTGCACAAAAATACAGGCCAGAATCTGCCACTTGAAGGTTTGAGATTCTCAGCGTCACCTTGTTTTTTTCTACTTTGCAGACAAAGTTGCCCTTGCTATTTTGGTACTTATCGCACTTCTGGACAAAAAGCATGGCTTCTCCTTGGGTTTTTTTGTACCATGAGAAAGCAAATTCTCTGTGTTCAATAACTTCTGAAGAAAGGCACGAGATCTCTGCCGACTCCCCAAAATCCACAAATTGAATAGGTGGGGTCTGGTACAGAGTGAGCTGGGCTTGCAAAACTGCGGAGACAAAAGCAGCAGGGAATGTTGTTGGCCTCCCACCACTTGCAACATCAGAGTCAAGCACAACCCCCATTGGGGTCCCTGCCCTCTGCCAGGGTGCCAAGACCCCAGAGAGCAGATTCCAGTTGGGAGTGGGAGGACTGGAGTTGGTGGGCTCTTATCAGAACCAGGAAGATGTTGTGATTTGGGAACCTGGAAGATCCCCTTCAAATGCCAGTTCAGCCATGAAGTTTCCAGAATGACCTGTCTCCACCTAGTCTACCTCACAGTGTTGTTGTGAGGGCAAAAGGAGCAGAAGAACCATGTACTCTATGCTGAGCTCCTTTGAGGAAAGGTGAGAGAGCGAGAGAGAGGGAGAGAGAGAGAGAGATTTTGGCAAGCATTCTCGATAGCGCATGAAGAAGCATCACCCTACCTGTGCAATAGAAGAGGAGACATGTGGCCACCAGCATGGCCGACAGCAGGAGCCCCACAGTCCACACCAAAGAGGCAGCCTGGAACGGAAAGGGTCTTGTGCAGGACAAGGCATTTGAAGTCACGGAAAACCTCTGTGTGGGTGGCGCAGTGTCAGGCTGCGAGGCTCTGAGAACGGCCAGAGGTGTCAGCCCTCAACCAGGCACTTTTCACACCTCTGATGTGCCAACATGTGCCACCTGGGACTGAGCACAGCTTTGCCTACTGCAGTTTTGTTTTCTAACTGTCAGTTCTCTCCTCCTCTTGTCTTACCCTTGCAGCTTTTCTGGATGGCTCCTGCATTCAGAGATTTGGGGTCAGGTGGA
Source organism: Cryptoblepharus egeriae (assembly GCA_030015325.1). Classification (NCBI taxonomy): domain Eukaryota; kingdom Metazoa; phylum Chordata; class Lepidosauria; order Squamata; family Scincidae; genus Cryptoblepharus; species Cryptoblepharus egeriae. The sequence goes on along the minus strand of JAREYC010000018.1, from coordinate 7,629,062 downwards.
AGGAGAGACCCCTAGAAATTTTGGAGGTCCAACCAATTCGCCAACTGGAAGCCTCCAAGCCGGTTTCAATCCAAAGGTCACCGTTGGATTGAGAGAGTCGTTTGCACAGCATTTCCGAGAAGGAGGGTCCCAATGAAACAAACCCATTCCATTGGTTTGAATTGGTTTAATTGATCAGTATTGATTGCTTTATCAAATTATATTATATTATATTTATTTACTAATAAAAGGCATACCTGCATTGCAGGAGTAAAATTCTCCCTTACGCCATCCCCCCACTGCACATCAATCCCCCACGCACATCAACACCCCATGCACATCCCCCATGTACATCAACCACCCATGCTCATTAACCACCCATGTGCAACATCCCCCATGTGCAACATCCCCATGCACAACATTCCCCATGTACATTCCCCCATGTGCATCAAACCCTGCATGTGCATCAACACCCCATGCGCATCAAACCCACATGCACAACATCCCCCATGCACAACATCCCCCATGCGCAACATCCCCCATGTGCATCATTCCCCCGTGCCTTACATCCCCGTGCGCATCATCCCCCATGCGCATCCAAACCTCATGCGCATCAACCCTCTATGCACAACATTCCCCATGCGCAATATTCCCCCATGCGCAACATCCCCCATGCACATCAACCCACATGCACATCAACCCCCCAATGTGCATCACCGCCTTGCGCATCATCTCCCCATGTGCATCTTCCCATGCGCAACACCTCTCCATGTGCAGCATCCTCCCCAGTGCAACCTCTTCCTCCGAACAACATCCCACAGTGCACCAGAGTCTGAGCACCAAATTGGCTGGCTATTGGTCAGTCTCCCATGTTAAGTACAGGACAAAAACACGCTGAGCCCTTTTCAGCCCCTGAAGGGTTAAATTTCTCCACATGGGTTCTTGGTGGGTGTTGATGTGACAGAAGGAACCCCCTCCCCAAATTTCATGCTTCCGGGTCCCGGGTTTGGGGCAGAGCATCCCTCAGTCACCGATTCCTCAATGCAAAGTATAGGGAGGAAAACGTGTTGCGCCCCTTTTCACCCCCTTCCGGTTGGAATTGAAACTTGTTTTTAGTGCACCCCTCGGTCACGGAAGGAACACTCACCCCACATTTCTAGGCCTGGAGGTTTTGGCAGGGCATTAATGAGTCAATCAGTCAGTGACTTTTCTCTTTATACATACCTTGTCGGCTTACAGCAATAAAAAACAGCACAGAGAATTTATCCGTATTCTGATCCATATGAAGCAACTGTTAATTAACTATGACTGCGATCCTAAACATGCTTTCCTGGGAGTAGGTCCAATTGAACACAATGGGGCTTACATTTGAGCAGACATGGTTAGGTTTATGCTCTTTATTAATTAATATATTGCTTCTAACTGCTCATCTGCACGCATTTTCTCGTAGTTTTATGGCTGTTGCATTTGCCATGCATTGTATGTGTGTGTGTGTAAGAGAGAGAGAGACAGACAGATGGACATCACTGATAGATGGTGTCTGTCTTCTTACACAACAAAACTCGCAGTGGGAAGAGTTGTCCCCAGTGGCATAGCAAGAGGGGGGCTACGCAGTCAGTCTTGGAGAAGTCTCACATATCAAACTGCAGGGTACTCCAACTTGTTCATTCAGCCAGACATGAGACTGAAAGCACAATCCTAACCATGACTACTCAAAAGTAAGCCTTATTGTGTTCAATGGGTCTTACACCCAGGAAAGTATCTTTAGGATTGCAGCCTGAGTCTGAATTTCCTGGCCTTCCAGATCCGAGTCCACCACTATTTCAACCGTTGACTATCTTGTTGTGGGTCCTTCCAATCTTCGGATCGTTCCCCTTGTGGGTCTCGCTTGTGTCTATCTTGAGTTTTCAAAGGCAGATCCGACTGCGGAGATGAACATCTGGCCTGTGAAGCAAATGGGAGATGCTGCTTTTGAGAGGGGCTTCCATATGCACCCTTAAATTCAAGTGAAGTTTCCCCAAAAATATACCTGTGGATCATCAGAAGTTGGAGATTCAGGGACCTTGGATAGGAATCCTTGGAATCCTTGGAAGGAAACATAGACACAAAGAAGAATATAAAGCACTTTCATTAAATTACGAGGGATGGTCTCTCCCCAGTGGCATACCTAGAGGGGGCTGAGCAGTCAGTCTCGGAGGGAGCATCACCCCTTTGGAGCTAGGTTTTGTGGGGTGCTGGAGACAGGTTGGAAGATGGAGCTTTCAGTGGGGCCTAACACAAGAGCTAGTGGGGGCTGGTGTGTTATATTGATTTTAACTTATTTTTGTTTATTGCAATCTGGAGTTTTTAATATATTAAAAGTTTTCAAAATGTTTTAAATGATTTAATGCTTGTTGTTCAACTGTACTGTTTAATTTTAATTTCATTGCATACCTGTTTTGTTTTGAGCTGAGCTGCCTTGAGACCCCATGCCCTGATGGGGGAGAAAGGCATATACTGTATTTACTCAAATCTAACGCTCACCTTTTCCAGCCGAATTCAGTCAGCAAAATCAGGGTGCACATTAGATTTAATGCTTACTTATATTTGAGTAAATATAGAATTTTGTCTATGGAGTGCACATTAGATTTGACGGTTAATTATATTTGAGTAAATATGGTACTTTGATTATAAGTATAGATTCACATTAGATTCAATGACGCATTAGATTTGAGTAAGTACGGTAAATGTAATATTGATATAATATAAATGTAATTCTTCGTCGTCATCATCATCATCACTGACATATCTATCAAGAGACACATTCCACAGGACGTCCAAACGGATCATACCTGGCCTGGAAGAACCAAATTGAATCCACAGGATGATCAGGAGAAGCAAGAGCAGCAAGGACAGACCTGTGGCCACCGCCACGGACACCGTGGAGCTGGGACAGTGGCCAGCTTGGGCCAGCAGAACTTGAAGAGGAAGGAAGACAAGAGAATCAGGGGTTGACTCAACCCCAGGAGAAGAGAGCCGAGCAGAGAGCAGGAAAGCTGAGCCTCTCTGCTGAACGTGGTTGCGAGGGTGGAAGTGAGTCATTTGTAATACAAATGAGCATCTTGGCCAACAACAGACACTACGTTCTGCTGCAAGCTGGAAGCTTCCTGCCTGCCCCAGGCCAGCGTTTTATTTCTTTGTCGAAACAAGACACTCACGTGGTTCAGCAAACGTGGCCCTCTTCTTCACAGGGCGGTCAGAGGAGTTGAACCGGACTAGGCATGTGTAGAGCCCCCCACTTCCAGGCAAGTCCATTGGGATGCGAAGGAGGTTGAGGAAAGTCAAGGAGCCGCTGCTGTTTCTCACCAGAAGGGTCCGTCCATCCTGTTGGAGACCCCCAGGGATGTCCCAGGACACCTGGACCGAGTTCGAGACACCGTGGACCACGCAGACGAGGCAGTCGTTGCCGTTCTGTACATAGTGGGTTGCTTGCGGTTGAAGAACCATCACCCAGGTATTTGGGGTGTAACTATCTGGGAAGAAAAGCATCATTAGTCTGGAACTCCTTGCCACAATATATGGTGATGGCACTTCAAGACAGTGGCATAGCTAGCAGGGGGTGGAGGGGATGTCTGCCCTGGGTTACAGCCTTGGGGGGTGACACACAGAGCAGTAACCAAAATGGCAAAATCGCAATTATCACCATGGGTTTAGAAAACCCCCATCGTCTTATATTTCACTGGGTGTGTATTTTACAGTAAAATTCAGTGCAAATTTTGAAATACCAGATTTATTCTGAAATATTGCTCAAATACTGAGTATTTGCTGAGCGAGGCTAGACTTGCATATTTGCATGCAAAAGACATTTTCCACCCCCAGAGCTGAAACCACAACTTCACACAGCCCAGCCCAACAAGGCACGTGTGGTGACTCATGGCATCAACATCTGATCTGATTTGACTGCCTGTCAATTTGACAAATTATTTGGACCGTCTCCTCTTTTTTGGTTATACGGTCACCTAGTCAGGGCCCCAACATCTATTTTGTCCCATTGCACCCCAAAACTCCATCCGCCTTCCTTACCTCCGACAATCAGTGACGTCCCTGCGCCAAATGAGACGTTGATATAAAGATGTTTGGCGCAGAAATAAATTCCGGAATCTTCCTTCTGGACTTGGGCAATTTCCAAGATCAAATCCTTGCCTTGGGCTCGGCATACAAACTTGTCCGGAGTTTGGTTAAAGAAACAGTTCCTGACCCATAGAATGGCCCCCTCTTGCCTTTTGTACCAAGAGAAGAAAAACCCCCCATGTTGAATGTCTTCTTCGGAGGTGCAAGAGATCTGTACGGTGTCCCCGATATCCACAAACTGGAATTGCTGGCTCTGATGTAGCAACGAGGCCTGGGCACACAACACTGGAAAGACAAGATTGCCTCAATTACGGCCACCCACCCACCCTCCTTCCACACGGGAGCAACTGGGAACACACTGGGAGCAAGGGACATCAAGCAGCCTAGTGGCTCAGGCTGAAATCCTATCCATATTTTCCTGGGAGTAAACCCCATTGACTATAATGGGATGTACTTCGGAGTAGTCATGGATAGGGTTTCAGTCACCAAGATTTAATTTCAGGAATTGGCTCCCAATGACTCCCAGTTGAGACCTGTACGTAAGGGTCCCCATCCCCATACTAGGGCAAAAGATTTTTTAAATTATATTAATATTTTCAAGTCTAAATATAATATAATATAATATACTTTACGATATTTCCATTACTAATTCTACGGACCTTGACCAGGATCTTGGCCCCCATCCCAAATGTTATATGTAACTGTTAATATGTAATAATTGCAATAATACCTGTGGAAGAGAAAATAAGGTGCACAATCATCAACATTGCTGCTGGCAGTAGGTCCCAGGAACGCCAACCCTGCAGAGCCTCCTTGCAGCCGAGAGACGGGCTTTCAACAGACCAGCTGCTTGTGGTGGAAAACCTCTGATCAGGTGGATCAAAGCAGTGTTCGAGGGCACCCCTCCCTCTTGAAAGCATTGAACTGAACCCCTCTGATCCGGGTTCAAGGTCCACTTGCCAGTGAGGGTATTCCAGAGTTCAGGAGCTGATGGGGAGAAGAAGTGTGTCTTACTCTGACTGGGGTCGTTCTGCTTGTTCTGTGCAGTCAATATTTTCAAAGAAGAATTTGAGATTCCTTCAAAGTGGGGTGAACGGGTATGTTTGCATTGACCTCCCAAATAATTGACGGCAAAGAGGAGCGATTGGGCACATAAGGGTATATATAGATGAGGTATATATAGATAAGGTTCCCTGCCTGCCCAGATCTGATATACGTATTAAGGTCCTGAATCTTGAAAAGTCAGGGTGAAGCATTCAGTGAGGTCCCCGCAGCTAGGGTTGCCATATGTCTGGAAAAACATGGAAAATCCCGATTTTGGGGGATTGTGTTCCCATACTGGAAAACGGGACAGAGGGTACCGGGGAAGAGAATTATGGCAACCCTACCCGCAGCTGAAGCTGATAACTGGGTGGCTCTGCTGAAGCTGCAGGAAAGTGAAGATAGATCCCAAGATGGTGTCAAGAAGGTGGGAAAAAATTGGATTTCTTACCCAACCCTTCCTTGGGCAGCTCCAGGGCCAAGCAGGCACTGGGTTGGAGAACGGGCACCAGAGTCGTGCCCAAGCTTTGGGTGGTTGGCAAGCCGGGGGTTGGGGATTGAGTGATCAGATAGATCTTGATCTCTGTGCAAGAGATCTGTGTGTTTTTCTGTCTGCGTCACCCAGGATTTGCATGCCCCAAGAGCTCCTTTCCTTTTTCTGTGGGTGGCCCATGAACCACATTCAGAGGCACGGCACCGAAAACAGATCCTGATCACACTCAGCACCTTTTCGGCACAGCTCGGCCACACTTTCTCGATCCAGATTCTGATCTTTACTAAACCACATTGAACCAAAGAACCGAGACCGGCTGATGGTTACATAGCTGTGGCTGCAATCCTAGACACACTTTCCTGAAAAGTCCCATAGAACAGTGTGACTGACTTCTGAGTTGTTGAGATGCTTAGAATTGCACCCTATAGTCTCTCTTGACTTAGGAAATAAATTCTCCTTTTATATGTTTTGAGGCTATTATATATTTTGACCCCCATCTTGGTCCTGCTTGTCGGAAAGAACTCAGCCAGAGGTAAGACCCATTCGTGAGATGATTTTGCTTGCCAAACCACAGTTCTGTAAACTGCTTTGTGAACTTTCATTGAAGAGTGGTATATAAATACTGTTGATTATTTGATTGAGTGACTGATGGATGGATAGTTTGGTTTTTATTTTTTATTTTTATTTTCTTTTACGTGATTCTGAATCCACTTTGTGAACTTTCTTTGAAAACCGGTATATAAATACTGTTGGTTGGTTGGTTGGTTGGTTGGTTGGTTGATTGATTGATTGATTGACTGATTGATTGATTGATTGACTGATTGACTGATTGATTGATTGAAGTGTAAATCAATTTTATTTTTCTTTTCTTTACCCAGAGAGCTTGAAGGGATATGCTTTATATCGTCCCAAGCGGAACAGCTGAATTAGTGATTTGGTGATGAGAAGGAATTATTAGGAAGGAATTCAAAATTGTGGTCAAACTATCTATCCCTTCCATCCATCCATCCCTTCCATATCTATCTATCTATCCCTTCCATATCTATCTATCCTTTCCATCCATCCATCCATCTCTTCCATTTCTATCTGTCTATCCCTTCCTTCCATATCTATCTATCCCTTCCATCCATCCATCCATCCTTTCCATTTCTATCTATCTATCTATCTATCTATCTATCTATCTATCTATCTATCTATCTATCTATCTATCTATCTATCCCACCGTTCTCTTGGAGAAGGAATATTTGGCTCATTGTGTATGGTTGGGCTTGTGTTTACATCAGTCTGGCCAGGGGGGTCTGAAGCTTTTGGAAACCATTCCTTCCCTTATCTTGGGTCCTTGACAGTTATTAATAAGAATACTGAGAATCAAGGTGGAGGGTGCCGATGGGAATTATGTTCTTGGGTGAGTAACTTCAACATTTAATTAAGTTGGGAATACTCACCCCTGCTTTGATTATACATACAGTATGTGTGATCCTCAAGCATTCCTTGTGAAAACAACCTTTGACTCTTCTATCTTCTATTTCAGATCCATAACGCAGCAGGGAGTTCCAAAGATTGATATGTGACTCGAGTGGATCCATCTCACCTGCACGAAGAAAAACTTTTCCTTTCGACCACAAAAAAATACAGAATGCAGTGCAAGCTCTTTCAGGGCTGCACATCTTTTATTCTTGTATTAACACAACTTTTTCCCCTAATATTGAAGGAAAATCTTTTTTATATTAACAGAATCATTTATATTGATGGAATCTTTTTCTATCTTTTCAAAACATGCACTAACAGCCAAGATATACCTGCAAGGCATAGTGTGTGTGTGTGTGTGTGTGTGTGTGTGTGTGTGTGAGAGAGAGAGAGAGAGAGAGAGAGAGAGAGAGAGATCTTGAGCACAACATTTTATATCCCCCCCCAACACCCTAAATTCATTCAGTGCCACTTACTCCCAGGAAAGTACGTGCAGGATCGTGGCCACAGGGACCAGGTCAAAACCCTTTCCTCATTGCTTAGGATGAAACACAACATACTGTGTAGCTTTTGACTTGTATAGTTGTTGGTCTTGACTTTGAATACCTGTGACTTCCTGTGTTGTCTTTACTGGTTTATGGTTATAGCTGCAATTATGGTTTATTGTATATGGTTTACTGGTTTATGGTTATAGCTGCAATTATGGGTATAGCTGCATAATAAACTTTTTCAAGCTAAATTATTATAATTAGGAGAAGTAAAGTTATGTAGTTCTTTATTATTTTTGGTAAATAATTATTTTTTATTTTTGGTAATGTGCGCCACTTTCAGGGATTGGGTCCAGATCATTGGGGTTTATTCATTTGGGACTCTATAGTTTAATACTGGGTTCATTGCTGAATCCAGAGAACTGTGAACAGTGGGGAAAGAACTGTGATTATCGTCCCTTAAAATATGTCCACCAAAAGCATATATGAGATGAAATCAAAGATTATACATAAACTTTAAAATAGATTTTAAATAAATAAAAAGAATCAATAATAAATTGAAAAAAATAGTAACTTTTAAAATAGATTAAGGATTTTTAAATTTTCATATATATTTTAATCTTACAGTGCAATCTTAGGTATGTCTACTCAGAAGGAAATCTCATTGTGTTCAATACGACTTACTCCCAGGAAAATGTGGTTAGACTTGCAGCCATAAAATATTTTTATTTTGTATATGGTACACATATACTATGTGCTATGGGATTTTGGACAGAATTATATGAAATTTATATGTATTTAAATATATGTTTATTATATGAATATGTATGTATATGTTATGTATGATATTATGTATATGTATATAATTTATATGTATTTAAATATATGTATATCCTTATATATATTTAAATATATATATTCTTTGGGCCGTTGTGAGCCTCCCACCGTTGGCACGGTTTGACTTGTTCCTCATCCTAATATTAAATTTTAGACTAAATATTATTATTATTAAAATATTAAATTTTGGATTAAGTTTTAAATTAAATATTAAATTTTACTCTCCGTTCTCCTTCTCTCCATTTTTCTCTAGATAATCCCAACCCAAGTCTTTCCATTCTGGTGCCTTCCTCCTTGGAGGGGCCTGAACTTCATCACAGCATCCCACTCCTCTGCCTCATCTTCGACGCGCACCCCGAGAGAGATACCATCACCTGGGACGTTATGGAGGGCATGGCGCATGAATGGCAGGATGTGGACATGATTGACGGGAAGGGAGTCATCAGCATTGGGAGCCTGAAGCTGATTCCTCCAGAGAGATGGAGCCAAGGAGGGTCTTACGCCTGCTCGGACCAGAACCGAAGCCTCAGCACCATTGTGCCGGCGCACTCGGTGTCCATGAACATGCTGTCCACAAACACAGGTATTATGGATTCGCCGGTTTAATGAATCCATCAAGGAATGTCTATTTAATAACTTTTATTTAATAAGAATTATTTAATCGTGCATATATGCATCCCACAGCTATTAAGAGACAGACTGGCCAGTTTACTTGGATTGCACATCAGCTGGAATAGTTGCCAATTTTGTATAATTAACCTGTGGAACTCCTTGCCACCGGATATGGTGATGGCACCCGAAGGCCTAGATACCTTGAAAAGGAGATGGGACGGATCAATAGAGTAAAAGTCCATTACGGTGCCATGATGGATGTGTACAACCAGTGGAATATAGCTGAACGCCAGATGCTTTCTTGGGTGCAGGAAGATGGACTTGATGGCCCTGATCCAGGACGGCTTATCTTATACTCTTATGTTCTTAACCTTTGCAGGAAAATGTTCCTCCAATTTTTATTTTGGGGTCCCCTGTCTGATTCTCATCTTCCTGGTAATCCCAAGCTTGGTTCTCCTCTGCAGAAAGCGTCTTGCTGGAGGTAAGAATCCCATATAAGAAAAACTGTTCTAGTTACTACCCATTGTTCTCATGACCATTGGTCTCACTAGCCATGGGTCTAGTGTGCCAGCTTTCATCCACTGTGCCGTCACGGCACACTGTTATGTTGTGAATGGTACACAGGTTTGCTATGGGATTGTGGACAGAATTATATATTCCTTGTATGTATTTAAATATGTATTGTGAGCCTCCCAACTTTGACATAGTTGCCTTGTTCATCATCCCAAAAATTGATGGTGCACCTCAATATTTTTTGCACCCGGTCAGTGTGCCATGAGCTGAAAAGGGTTGAAAATTGCTATTGAAGTGTATCTCATAGTAATAGTCCATGTTCTTCTACCCTACAGGACGCGCACAGTTCCCCTTTCCTTCTGCACCACAAGAGATATGAGCAATCCTATATGCATGACTGATCTTACAGGTAACTGGCACCCTTGTGTACTAAAAGTCCCGTTCCCCCCCCCCCCAAAAAATGTTGTACCTCAATTTTGGAAGGTCTTGGAAGTTGGAAGATCTTGGAAGAAACTAATCCAGAAACCAAACCAATCCAATCTAGATCCTTCAGGGATCTAGATATTAAAATGTGTCCAGTCCTGCAGAGGCTGACCATGGAAGGATTGGGAAGGTTGGGATGGGGGGGGATGAGGGTTGAGGCTGGGCGTTGTAGACAGATCACAGTCTTAACCATCCTTTTCTCTTCCAGGCTTGGTTTTACCGATGGTCAATCTGAGCATGGCACATGTTGCCACAAGTCTTCCCTTCATCCTTTACCTTATTTTAATTATTTTTTATGTAATGATTGTTAGCCGCTTTGGATGCCCGTCGGAGAGAAAGTACAAATCTAATAAATAAAATAAATAAATCTAATAAATAAAATAAAATCAGAGTACAAATAAAATAAATAAAATAAATAAATTTATTAATAAAATAAATAAATAAAATAAATGCACACAGCTGTTTGTATCACCCAGGGGTATAAGGTTGAGTAATCTATCTCTTTCTCCAGTAACTTTCATCCTATAGTTATTGTTTGTTTGCTAACCAGTTACCTGCCGCACCTGCGTGATAGGAAACATCCAGGTGATATATTTATGTTTTATCATTATATCATATTACCCGTATCATATCATGTTTACTCAAATCGAATGTGCCATTGAATCTAATGCGCACCCTAAACTTATAATCAAAACACCACACTAACTCGACTCTATTTAACCATTGAATCTAATGTGCACCCTGATTTTGGAGACTAAATTCGGCTGGAAAAGGTGAGCGTTAGATTCGAGTAAATACAGTATGGGTGCAGTCCTCTCCATGTCTACTCAGAAGTAAGCCCATTGGGTCTTACTCCCAGGAAAGTGTAGTTAGGATTGCAGCCTAGATCAGTTAGCTTCTGCTTGAGAATTATGATGATGTAAAGAGGTAGCCTATATAATCTCGTGGTTAACTTAGCTCTGTCTCTTGGAATTTGCTGGACATGAGCCGGCCATGACTTCTGAGTCGCTTAGGAATGCTATAGGACATAATTATTATTGGACCTAATAATTATTATTGGACCTAATAATGCTGTATGTATGGATATACTCCTGTCATATTGATGTGCTTAGAGTTGATAGAAATAAAACTTTTTAAATGATAATCTCAGACTAGACTTGTTTCTTTCATGGAGTTAATGCAACCTGGCAAACTGCAGGAGCTCGACTCTTTGCAGAGCAGTTGGAAACCTCTCTGACTATTATTTATCTGATCTCGGTCATGGTTGAAGCTGCTTCATTGCACCGCAGAGGGTAAAGGGGTCACCACCGATGAGGCCCTGTTTGCCCCGGCTGGAAACTGCACCTTCAAGAGCTTGCAAAAGCATCACAGGGCCTGACTCTGAGCCATTTCAGCTGAGCTTGCAGCTCCGTCTCTCTCTCACACACACAACAGGATACGGAAACCGCACCGAGACCGAAAGGGACATGTTTGGTTGCAATGTTTGTATCTTTTCTAAGCCATCGGGGTGGAAAAAAGGTTTTGTTTTGACCAAACAGCAACAGATGAAACGAAAGAGCGAAGTTTGCATAGCAAGGGAGGGGTGGCAGCACCCAAAATGCACCTTCCACTGCTAAGGGGACAGCAGCTAGGGTTGCCAACTGATCCTGAAAGCCAGGATATTGTAGTGGTTTGGAAGTCGGATAGAGACCTGGAAGATATGGGTTCGAATCCGTAGGGTTCGTTGGGTGAGACTTAGGGCCGTAGGGTTCCTTAGGGTGAGACTTAGGGCCAGTCGCTCACTCTCAGCCTCACCTACCAAACAGGGTTGTTGCGAGAGCAGCAGGGGGAACACATAAATGTTTTGTAAGCCACCTTGGGCATTTGGGTTGACATAGGAAAGGAGTGTTATAAACAAACAAACGAACAAAAGGATGATCAAATAACGAATAGCGGAGGAATGAATGCATGAATAACTAGAATGATTAATTAATAACCATCAGCATACCATAGTAATTTTACTATGAAGGGAAATCCTTTGTTACATTTCCAGTGTCCCTGCAGTGTTTCTGCAATCCACCTGGGGAAAGGGATTTTTACCACAAGGGGTAACACTTGGGTATTTTTCAAGGCAAAAATTTGTATACCCCAATCTAATCAGGAGTGGACATGTTAGCATCAGGGAAGCTCAGGTGTGAATTTCCAGTGTCAGTGTCCCTTTCAGACACCAGACAGTTCCCTCCCACATGCACTTCCCACTCTGTCCACAGGAGGGCAGAGTTTTGTTTTTGCCCTTTAGACCCCATGCAGTCTCCACCTGTCCATCAGGAGACATTAAGTGAAAGGTGAACCCCTTGTTACTTTTCCAGTGTCAGTGTCCCTTTAAGACACCATGCAGTTCCCTCTCATGCGCACTTCCCATTCTGTCCACAGGAGGGCAGAGTTTCGTTTTTGCCCTTTAGACCCCATGCAGTCTCCACCTGTCCATCAGGAGACATTGAGTGAAAGGTGGACCCCGTGTGACTTTTCCAGTGTCAGTGTCCCTTTAAGACACCAGGCAGTTCCCTCTCTTGCGCACTTCTCATTCTGTCCACAGGAGGGCAGAGTTTCGTTTTTGCCCTTTAGTCCCCATGCAGTCTCCACCTGTCCATCTGGAGACATTGAGTAAAAGGTGGACCCCGTGTGACTTTTCCAGTGTCAGTGTCCCTTTAAGACACCATGCAGTTCCCTCTCTTGCGCAGTTCCCATTCTGTCCACAGGAGGGCAGAGTTTCGTTTTTGCCCTTTAGACCCCATGCAGTCTCCACCTGTCTGTCCATCAGGAGACATTAAGTGAAAGGTGAACCCCTTGTTACTTTTCCAGTGTCAGTGTCCCTTTAAGACACCATGCAGTTCCCTCTCATGCGCACTTCCCATTTTGTCCACAGGAGGGCAGAGTTTCGTTTTTCCCCTTTAGACCCCATGCAGTCTCCACCTGTCCATCAGGAGACATTGAGTGAAAGGTGGACCCCGTGTGACTTTTCCAGTGTCAGTGTCCCTTTAAGACACCAGGCAGTTCCCTCTCTTGCGCACTTCCCATTCTGTCCACAGGAGGGCAGAGTTTCGTTTTTGCCCTTTAGACCCCATGCAGTCTCCACCTGTCCATCAAGAGACATTGAGTGAAAGGTGAACCCCTTGTTACTTTTCCAGTGTCAGTGTCCCTTTAAGACACCATGCAGTTCCCTCTCTTGCGCACTTCCCATTCTGTCCACAGGAGGGGAGAGTTTCGTTTTTGCCCTTTAGACCCCATGCAGTCTCCACCTGTCCATCAGGAGCCATTGAGTGAAAGGTGGACCCCGTGTGACTTTTCCAGTGTCAGTGTCCCTTTAAGACACCATGCAGTTCCCTCTCAAGCGCACTTCCCATTTAGTCCACAGGAGGGCAGAGTTTCATTTTTGCCCTTTAGACCCCATGCAGTCTCCACCTGTCCATCAGGAGACATTGAGTGAAAGGTGAACCCCTTGTTACTTTTCCAGTCTCAGTGTCCCTTTAAGACACCATGCAGTTCCCTCTCATGCGCACTTCCCATTTTGTCCACAGGAGGGCAGAGTTTCCTTTTTGCCCTTTAGACCCCATGCAGTCTCCACCTGTCCATCAGGAGACATTGAGTGAAAGGTGGACCCCGTGTGACTTTTCCAGTGTCAGTGTCCCTTTAAGACACCATGCAGTTCCCTCTCATGAGCACTTCCCATTTTGTCCACAGGAGGGCAGAGTTTCGTTTTTGCCCTTTAGTCCCCATGCAGTCTCCACCTGTCCATCAGGAGACATTGAGTGAAAGGTGGACCCCGTGTGACTTTTCCAGTGTCAGTGTCCCTTTAAGACACCATGCAGTTCCCTCTCTTGCGCACTTCCCATTCTGTCCACAGGAGGGCAGAGTTTCGTTTTTGCCCTTTAGACCCCATGCAGTCTCCACCTGTCCATCAGGAGACATTGAGTGAAAGGTGAACCCCTTGTTACTTTTCCAGTGTCAGTGTCCCTTTAAGACACCATGCAGTTCCCTCTCATGCGCACTTCCCATTTTGTCCACAGGAGGGCAGAGTTTCGTTTTTGCCCTTTAGACCCCATGCAGTCTCCACCTGTCCATCAGGAGACATTGAGTGAAAGGTGAACCCCGTGTGACTTTTCCAGTGTCAGTGTCCCTTTAAGACACCATGCAGTTCCCTCTCATGCGCAATTCCCATTTTGTCCACAGGAGGGCAGAGTTTCGTTTTTGCCCTTTAGACCCCATGCAGTCTCCACCTGTCCATCAGGAGACATTGAGTGAAAGGTGGACCCCGTGTGACTTTTCCAGTGTCAGTGTCCCTTTAAGACACCATGCAGTTCCCTCTCTTGCGCACTTCCCATTCTGTCCACAGGTGGGCAGAGTTTCGTTTTTGCCCTTTAGACCCCATGCAGTCTCCACCTGTCCATCAGGAGACATTGAGTGAAAGGTGAACCCCTTGTTACTTTTCCAGTGTCAGTGTCCCTTTAAGACACCATGCAGTTCCCTCTCATGCGCACTTCCCATTTTGTCCACAGGAGGGCAGAGTTTCGTTTTTGCCCTTTAGACCCCATGCAGTCTCCACCTGTCCATCAGGAGACATTGAGTGAAAGGTGAACCCCGTGTGACTTTTCCAGTGTCAGTGTCCCTTTAAGACACCATGCAGTTCCCTCTCATGCGCAATTCCCATTTTGTCCACAGGAGGGCAGAGTTTCGTTTTTGCCCTTTAGACCCCATGCAGTCTCCACCTGTCCATCAGGAGACATTGAGTGAAAGGTGGACCCCGTGTGACTTTTCCAGTGTCAGTGTCCCTTTAAGACACCATGCAGTTCCCTCTCTTGCGCACTTCCCATTCTGTCCACAGGTGGGCAGAGTTTCGTTTTTGCCCTTTAGACCCCATGCAGTCTCCACCTGTCCATCAGGAGACATTGAGTGAAAGGTGAACCCCTTGTTACTTTTCCAGTGTCAGTGTCCCTTTAAGACACCATGCAGTTCCCTCTCTTGCGCAGTTCCCATTCTGTCCACAGGAGGGCAGAGTTTCGTTTTTGCCCTTTAGACCCCATGCAGTCTCCACCTGTCTGTCCATCAGGAGACATTAAGTGAAAGGTGAACCCCTTGTTACTTTTCCAGTGTCAGTGTCCCTTTAAGACACCAGGCAGTTCCCTCTCATGCGCACTTCCCATTCTGTCCACAGGAGGGCAGAGTTTCGTTTTTCCCCTTTAGACCCCATGCAGTCACCACCTGTCCATCAGGAGACATTGAGTGAAAGGTGAATCCCTTATTACTTTTCCAGTGTGAGTGTCCCTTTAAGACACCAGGCAGTTCCCTCTCTTGCGCACTTCCCATTCTGTCCACAGGAGGGCAGAGTTTCGTTTTTGCCCTTTAGACCCCATGCAGTCTCCACCTGTCCATCAAGAGACATTGAGTGAAAGGTGAACCCCGTGTGACTTTTCCAGTGTCAGTGTCCCTTTAAGACACCATGCAGTTCCCTCTCTTGCGCAGTTCCCATTCTGTCCACAGGAGGGCAGAGTTTCGTTTTTGCCCTTTAGACCCCATGCAGTCTCCACCTGTCCATCAGGAGACATTGAGTGAAAGGTGAACCCCTTGTTACTTTTCCAGTGTCAGTGTCCCTTTAAGACACCATGCAGTTCCCTCTCATGCGCACTTCCCATTTTGTCCACAGGAGGGCAGAGTTTCGTTTTTGCCCTTTAGACCCCATGCAGTCTCCACCTGTCCATCAGGAGACATTGAGTGAAAGGTGAACCCCGTGTGACTTTTCCAGTGTCAGTGTCCCTTTAAGACACAATGCAGTTCCCTCTCATGCGCACTTCCCATTCTGTCCACAGGAGGGCAGAGTTTTGTTTTTGCCCTTTAGTCCCCATGCAGTCTCCACCTGTCCATCAGGAGACATTGAGTGAAAGGTGGACCCCGTGTGACTTTTCCAGTGTCAGTGTCCCTTTAAGACACCATGCAGTTCCCTCTCATGCGCACTTCCCATTTTGTCCACAGGAGGGCAGAGTTTCGTTTTTGCCCTTTAGACCCCATGCAGTCTCCACCTGTCCATCAGGAGACATTGAGTGAAAGGTGGACCCCGTGTGACTTTTCCAGTGTCAGTGTCCCTTTAAGACACCATGCAGTTCCCTCTCATGCGCACTACCCATTCTGTCCACAGGAGAGCAGAGTTTCGTTTTTGCCCTTTAGACCCCATGCAGTCTCCACCTGTCCATCAGGAGACATTGAGTGAAAGGTGAACCCCTTATTACTTTTCCAGTGTCAGTGTCCCTTTAAGACACCAGGCAGTTCCCTCTCTTGCGCACTTCCCATTCTGTCCACAGGAGGGCAGAGTTTCGTTTTTGCCCTTTAGACCCCATGCAGTCTCCACCTGTCCATCAAGAGACATTGAGTGAAAGGTGAACCCCTTGTTACTTTTCCAGTGTCAGTGTCCCTTTAAGACACCATGCAGTTCCCTCTCTTGCGCAGTTCCCATTCTGTCCACAGGAGGGCAGAGTTTCGTTTTTGCCCTTTAGACCCCATGCAGTCTCCACCTGTCCATCAGGAGCCATTGAGTGAAAGGTGGACCCCGTGTGACTTTTCCAGTGTCAGTGTCCCTTTAAGACACCATGCAGTTCCCTCTCAAGCGCACTTCCCATTTAGTCCACAGGAGGGCAGAGTTTCATTTTTGCCCTTTAGACCCCATGCAGTCTCCACCTGTCCATCAGGAGACATTGAGTGAAAGGTGAACCCCTTGTTACTTTTCCAGTCTCAGTGTCCCTTTAAGACACCATGCAGTTCCCTCTCATGCGCACTTCCCATTTTGTCCACAGGAGGGCAGAGTTTCCTTTTTGCCCTTTAGACCCCATGCAGTCTCCACCTGTCCATCAGGAGACATTGAGTGAAAGGTGGACCCCGTGTGACTTTTCCAGTGTCAGTGTCCCTTTAAGACACCATGCAGTTCCCTCTCATGCGCACTTCCCATTTTGTCCACAGGAGGGCAGAGTTTCGTTTTTGCCCTTTAGTCCCCATGCAGTCTCCACCTGTCCATCAGGAGACATTGAGTGAAAGGTGGACCCCGTGTGACTTTTCCAGTGTCAGTGTCCCTTTAAGACACCATGCAGTTCCCTCTCTTGCGCACTTCCCATTCTGTCCACAGGAGGGCAGAGTTTCGTTTTTGCCCTTTAGACCCCATGCAGTCTCCACCTGTCCATCAGGAGACATTGAGTGAAAGGTGGACCCCGTGTGACTTTTCCAGTGTCAGTGTCCCTTTAAGACACCATGCAGTTCCCTCTCATGCGCACTTCCCATTCTGTCCACAGGAGGGCAGAGTTTCGTTTTTGCCCTTTAGTCCCCATGCAGTCTCCACCTGTCCATCAGGAGACATTGAGTGAAAGGTGGACCCCGTGTGACTTTTCCAGTGTCAGTGTCCCTTTAAGACACCATGCAGTTCCCTCTCATGCGCACTTCCCATTTTGTCCACAGGAGGGCAGAGTTTCGTTTTTGCCCTTTAGACCCCATGCAGTCTCCACCTGTCCATCAGGAGACATTGAGTGAAAGGTGGACCCCGTGTGACTTTTCCAGTGTCAGTGTCCCTTTAAGACACCATGCAGTTCCCTCTCATGCGCACTTCCCATTTTGTCCACAGGAGGGCAGAGTTTCGTTTTTGCCCTTTAGACCCCATGCAGTCTCCACCTGTCCATCAGGAGCCATTGAGTGAAAGGTGGACCCCGTGTGACTTTTCCAGTGTCAGTGTCCCTTTAAGACACCATGCAGTTCCCTCTCTTGCGCACTTCCCATTCTGTCCACAGGAGGGCAGAGTTTCATTTTTGCCCTTTAATCCCCATGCAGTCTCCACCTGTCCATCAGGAGACATTGAGTGAAAGGTGAACCCCTTGTTACTTTTCCAGTCTCAGTGTCCCTTTAAGACACCATGCAGTTCCCTCTCATGCGCACTTCCCATTTTGTCCACAGGAGGGCAGAGTTTCGTTTTTGCCCTTTAGACCCCATGCAGTCTCCACCTGTCCATCAGGAGACATTGAGTGAAAGGTGAACCCCTTGTTACTTTTCCAGTGTCAGTGTCCCTTTAAGACACAATGCAGTTCCCTCTCATGTGCACTTCCCATTTTGTCCACTGAAGGGCAGAGTTTCGTTTTTGCCCTTTAGTCCCCATGCAGTCTCCACCTGTCCATCAGGAGACATTGAGTGAAAGGTGGACCCCGTGTGACTTTTCCAGTGTCACTGTCCCTTTAAGACACCATGCAGTTCCCTCTCTTGCGCACTTCCCATTCTGTCCACAGGAGGGCAGAGTTTCGTTTTTGCCCTTTAGACCCCATGCAGTCTCCACCTGTCCATCAGGAGACATTGAGTGAAAGGTGGACCCCGTGTGACTTTTCCAGTGTCAGTGTCCCTTTAAGACACCATGCAGTTCCCTCTCTTGCGCACTTCCCATTCTGTCCACAGGAGGGCAGAGTTTCGTTTTTGCCCTTTAGACCCCATGCAGTCTCCACCTGTCCATCAGGAGACATTGAGTGAAAGGTGAACCCCTTGTTACTTTTCCAGTGTCAGTGTCCCTTTAAGACACCATGCAGTTCCCTCTCATGCGCACTTCCCATTTTGTCCACAGAAGGGCATAGTTTCGTTTTTGCCCTTTAGTCCCCATGCAGTCTCCACCTGTCCATCAGGAGACATTGAGTGAAAGGTGAACCCCTTGTTACTTTTCCAGTGTCAGTGTCCCTTTAAGACACCATGCAGTTCCCTCTCATGCGCACTTCCCATTTTGTCCACAGAAGGGCATAGTTTCGTTTTTGCCCTTTAGTCCCCATGCAGTCTCCACCTGTCCATCAGGAGACATTGTGTAAAAGGTGAACCCCGTGTGACTTTTCCAGTTTCAGTGTCCCTTTAAGACACCATGCAGTTTATTTATTTATTTATTTTATTTAAATAATTTTTATCCCGCCTTTCTTCCCCCACAGGGGGGAACTCAAGGCGGCCAAACAATTAAAAAACAATAAAACACCACTAAAATTACATATGATAATAAATAGAGATAAAAACACATTAAAATGTAATTAAAATACAATTAGATTAAAGCTAAAAACGTAGACTAAAAACGATAAAACAGAAAAGATAAAAAAGATAAAAGCCCCCCAACCTCTGCCCCCATTTAAAAAGCTTTTTTAAAATAAAAGGTTTTAAGGCTCCGCCTGAAGCTCTGTAGTTAGGGAGCTTTCCTCAGTTCTAAGGGGAGGGAGTTCCAAAGCCGGGGTGCCACCACCGAGAAGGCCCTATCTCTGGCCACCACACCTCTCACGTCTCTTAGTGGCGGCACAGTCAGAAGGGCCCCTTCAGATGACCTTAGGTGACGGGTCGGATTGTACGGAAGAAGGCGGTCCCTCAGATACCCTGGACCCAAACCGTTTAGGGCTTTAAAGGTCAGGACCAGCACTTTGAATTCAGCCCGGAAACGAATGGGCAGCCAGTGTAGTCGCTGAAGCAGTGGCCCGACAGAGTCGAACCGACGAGCCCCAGCAACCACACGGGCCGCCGCATTCTGTACTAGTTGCAGTTTCCGAACCGTCTTCAGAGGCAGCCCCACGTAGAGCGCGTTGCAATAATCTAGTCTCGATGTCACTAGGGCATGGGTCACCGTGGCCAGATCCAAGCGACTCAGATATGGTTGCAGCTGGCGGATCAGCCGAAGCTGAGCAAAGGCTCCCCTGGCCACAGCCGTCACCTGGGACTCCAGGAGCAGCTGCGAATCCAGGAGAACCCCCAAGCTGCGAACCTGCTCCTTCAGAGGGAGTGCAACCCCATCCAGAACAGGATGATATTCCAATACCCGAGTCGAGCACTTCCGGATCAGGAGAACCTCTGTCTTATCAGGATTTAATCTCAGCTTGTTCACCCTCATCCAGTCCCCCACTGCCTCCAGACAACGATTCAGGACTTCAACTGCCTCCTTGGACTCAGGAGGAAAGGAGAGATAGAGCTGGGTGTCATCAGCGTACTGGTGACACCTCATTCCCTCTGATGCGCACTTCCCATTCTGTCCACAGGAGGGCAGAGTTTTGTTTTTGCCCTTTAGACCCCATGCAGTCTCCACCTGTCCATCAGGAGACATTGAGTGAAAGGTGAACCCCTTGTTACTTTTCCAGTGTCAGTGTCCCTTTAAGACACCATGCAGTTCCCTCTCTTGCGCACTTCCCATTCTGTCCACAGGAGGGCAGAGTTTCGTTTTTGCCCTTTGGTCCCCATGCAGTCTCCACCTGTCCATCAGGAGACATTGAGTGAAAGGCGGACGCCGTGTGACTTTTCCAGTGTCAGTGTCCCTTTAAGACACCATGCAGTTCCCTCTCTTGCGCACTTCCCATTGTGTCCACAGGAGGGCAGAGTTTGGTTTTTGCCCTTTGGTCTACATGCAGTCTCCACCTGTCCATCAGGAGACATTGAGTGAAAGGTGGACCCCGTGTGACTTTTCCAGTGTCAGTGTCCCTTTAAGACACCATGCAGTTCCCTCTCAAGCGCACTTCCCATTTAGTCGACAGGAGGGCAGAGTTTCATTTTTGCCCTTTAGTCCCCATGCAGTCTCCACCTGTCCATCAGGAGACATTGAGTGAAAGGTGAACCCCTTGTTACTTTTCCAGTGTCAGTGTCCCTTTAAGACACCACGCACTTCCCTCTCATGCGCACTTCCCATTCTGTCCACAGGAGGGCAGAGTTTCGTTTTTGCCCTTTGGTCCCCATGCAGTCTCCACCTGTCCATCAGGAGACATTGAGTGAAAGGCGGACGCCGTGTGACTTTTCCAGTGTCAGTGTCCCTTTAAGACACCATGCAGTTCCCTCTCATGCGCACTTCCCATTCTGTCCACAGGAGGGCAGAGTTTGGTTTTTGCCCTTTAGTCCCCATGCAGTCTCCACCTGTCCATCAGGAGACATTGAGTGAAAGGTGGACCCCGTGTGACTTTTCCAGTGTCAGTGTCCCTTTAAGACACCATGCAGTTCCCTCTCTTGCGCACTTCCCATTCTGTCCACAGGAGGGCAGAGTTTCGTTTTTGCCCTTTAGACCCCATGCAGTCTCCACCTGTCCATCAGGAGACATTGAGTGAAAGGTGAACCCCTTGTTACTTTTCCAGTGTCACTCTCCCTTTAAGACACCATGCAGTTCCCTCTCTTGCGCACTTCCCATTTTGTCCACAGGAGGGCAGAGTTTCGTTTTTGCCCTTTAGACCCCATGCAGTCTCCACCTGTCCATCAGGAGACATTGAGTGAAAGGTGAACCCCTTGTTACTTTTCCAGTGTCAGTGTCCCTTTAAGACACAATGCAGTTCCCTCTCATGCGCAGTTCCCATTCTGTCCACAGGAGGGCAGAGTTTTGTTTTTGCCCTTTAGACCCCATGCAGTCGCCACCTGTCCATCAGGAGACATTGAGTGAAAGGTGAACCCCTTGTTACTTTTCCAGTGTCAGTGTCCCTTTCAGACACAATGCAGTTCCCTCTCATGCGCACTTCCCATTCTGTCCACAGGAGGGCAGAGTTTCCTTTTTGCCCTTTGGTCCCCATGCAGTCTCCACCTGTCAATCAGGAGACATTGAGTGAAAGGTGAACCCCTTGTTACTTTTCCAGTGTCAGTGTCCCTTTAAGACACCATACAGTTCCCTCTGATGCGCACTTCCCATTCTGTCCACAGGAGGGCAGAGTTTCGTTTTTGCCCTTTAGACCCCATGCAGTCTCCACCTGTCCATCAGGAGACATTGAGTGAAAGGTGAACCCCTTGTTACTTTTCCAGTGTCAGTGTCCCTTTAAGACACCACGCAGTTCCCTCTCTTGCGCACTTCCCATTCTGTCCACAGGAGGGCAGAGCTTCGTTTTTGCCCTTTAGACCCCATGCAGTCTCCACCTGTCCATCAGGAGACATTGAGTGAAAGGTGAACCCCTTGTTACTTTTCCAGTGTCAGTGTCCCTTTAAGACACCACGCACTTCCCTCTCTTGCGCACTTCCCATTCTGTCCACAGGAGGGCAGAGTTTCGTTTTTGCCCTTTGGTCCCCATGCAGTCTCCACCTGTCCATCAGGAGACATTGAGTGAAAGGCGGACCCCGTGTGACTTTTCCAGTGTCAGTGTCCCTTTAAGACACCACGCAGTTCCCTCTCATGCGCACTTCCCATTCTGTCCACAGGAGGGCAGAGTTTGGTTTTTGCCCTTTAGTCCCCATGCAGTCTCCACCTGTCCATCAGGAGACATTGAGTGAAAGGCGGACCCCGTGTGACTTTTCCAGTGTCAGTGTCCCTTTAAGACACCATGCAGTTCCCTCTCTTGCGCACTTCCCATTCTGTCCACAGGAGGGCAGAGTTTCGTTTTTGCCCTTTAGACCCCATGCAGTCTCCACCTGTCCATCAGGAGACATTGAGTGAAAGGTGAACCCCTTGTTACTTTTCCAGTGTCAGTCTCCCTTTAAGACACCATGCAGTTCCCTCTCTTGCGCACTTCCCATTTTGTCCACAGGAGGGCAGAGTTTCGTTTTTGCCCTTTAGACCCCATGCAGTCTCCACCTGTCCATCAGGAGACATTGAGTGAAAGGTGAACCCCTTGTTACTTTTCCAGTGTCAGTGTCCCTTTAAGACACAATGCAGTTCCCTCTCATGCGCAGTTCCCATTCTGTCCACAGGAGGGCAGAGTTTTGTTTTTGCCCTTTAGACCCCATGCAGTCGCCACCTGTCCATCAGGAGACATTGAGTGAAAGGTGAACCCCTTGTTACTTTTCCAGTGTCAGTGTCCCTTTAAGACACAATGCAGTTCCCTCTCATGCGCACTTCCCATTCTGTCCACAGGAGGGCAGAGTTTCCTTTTTGCCCTTTGGTCCCCATGCAGTCTCCACCTATCAATCAGGAGACATTGAGTGAAAGGTGAACCCCTTGTTACTTTTCCAGTGTCAGTGTCCCTTTAAGACACCATACAGTTCCCTCTGATGCGCACTTCCCATTCTGTCCACAGGAGGGCAGAGTTTCGTTTTTGCCCTTTAGACCCCATGCAGTCTCCACCTGTCCATCAGGAGACATTGAGTGAAAGGTGAACCCCTTGTTACTTTTCCAGTGTCAGTGTCCCTTTAAGACACCACGCAGTTCCCTCTCTTGCGCACTTCCCATTCTGTCCACAGGAGGGCAGAGCTTCGTTTTTGCCCTTTAGACCCCATGCAGTCTCCACCTGTCCATCAGGAGACATTGAGTGAAAGGTGAACCCCTTGTTACTTTTCCAGTGTCAGTGTCCCTTTAAGACACCACGCACTTCCCTCTCATGCGCACTTCCCATTCTGTCCACAGGAGGGCAGAGTTTCGTTTTTGCCCTTTGGTCCCCATGCAGTCTCCACCTGTCCATCAGGAGACATTGAGTGAAAGGCGGACCCCGTGTGACTTTTCCAGTATCAGTGTCCCTTTAAGACACCACGCAGTTCCCTCTCATGCGCACTTCCCATTCTGTCCACAGGAGGGCAGAGTTTGGTTTTTGCCCTTTAGTCCCCATGCAGTCTCCACCTGTCCATCAGGAGACATTGAGTGAAAGGCGGACCCCGTGTGACTTTTCCAGTGTCAGTGTCCCTTTAAGACACCATGCAGTTCCCTCTGATGCGCACTTCCCATTCTGTCCACAGGAGGGCAGAGTTTCGTTTTTGCCCTTTAGACCCCATGCAGTCTCCACCTGTCCATCAGGAGACATTGAGTGAAAGGTGAACCCCTTGTTACTTTTCCAGTGTCAGTCTCCCTTTAAGACACCATGCAGTTCCCTCTCTTGCGCACTTCCCATTCTGTCCACAGGAGGGCAGAGTTTCGTTTTTGCCCTTTAGACCCCATGCAGTCTCCACCTGTCCATCAGGAGACATTGAGTGAAAGGTGAACCCCTTGTTACTTTTCCAGTGTCAGTGTCCCTTTAAGACACAATGCAGTTCCCTCTCATGCGCAGTTCCCATTCTGTCCACAGGAGGGCAGAGTTTCGTTTTTGCCCTTTAGACCCCATGCAGTCTCCACCTGTCCATCAAGAGACATTGAGTGAAAGGTGAACCCCTTGTTTCTTTTCCAGAGTCAGTGTCCCTTTAAGACACAATGCAGTTCCCTCTCATGCGCAGTTCCCATTCTGTCCACAGGAGGGCAGAGTTTCCTTTTTGCCCTTTGGTCCCCATGCAGTCTCCACCTGTCAATCAGGAGACATTGAGTGAAAGGTGAACCCCTTGTTACTTTTCCAGTGTCAGTGTCCCTTTAAGACACAATGCAGTTCCCTCTCATGCGCACTTCCCATTCTGTCCACAGGAGGGCAGAGTTTCCTTTTTGCCCTTTGGTCCCCATGCAGTCTCCACCTGTCAATCAGGAGACATTGAGTGAAAGGTGAACCCCTTGTTACTTTTCCAGTGTCAGTGTCCCTTTAAGACACCACGCAGTTCCCTCTCTTGCGCACTTCCCATTCTGTCCACAGGAGGGCAGAGCTTCGTTTTTGCCCTTTAGACCCCATGCAGTCTCCACCTGTCCATCAGGAGACATTGAGTGAAAGGTGAACCCCTTGTTACTTTTCCAGTGTCAGTGTCCCTTTAAGACACCACGCAGTTCCCTCTCTTGCGCAATTCCCATTTTGTCCACAGGAGGGCAGAGCTTCGTTTTTGCCCTTTAGACCCCATGCAGTCTCCACCTGTCCATCAGGAGACATTGAGTGAAAGGTGAACCCCTTGTTACTTTTACAGTGTCAGTGTCCCTTTAAGACACCATGCAGTTCCCTCTCTTGCGCACTTCCCATTTTGTCCACAGGAGGGCAGAGCTTCGTTTTTGCCCTTTAGACCCCATGCAGTCTCCACCTGTCCATCAGGAGACATTGAGTGAAAGGTGAACCCCTAGTTTCTTTTTCAGTGTCAGTGTCCCTTTAAGACACCACGCAGTTCCCTCTCATGCGCACTTCCCATTCTGTCCACAGGAGGGCAGAGTTTCGTTTTTGCCCTTTGGTCCCCATGCAATCTGCACCTGTCCATCAGGAGACATTGAGTGAAAGGCGGACCCCGTGTGACTTTTCCAGTGTCAGTGTCCCTTTAAGACACCATGCAGTTCCCTCTCATGCGCACTTCCCATTCTGTCCACAGGAGGGCAGAGTTTGGTTTTTGCCCTTTAGACCCCATGCAGTCTCCACCTGTCCATCAGGAGACATTGAGTGAAAGGTGGACCCCGTGTGACTTTTCCAGTGTCAGTGTCCCTTTAAGACACCATGCAGTTCCCTCTCATGCGCACTTCCCATTCTGTCCACAGGAGGGCAGAGTTTCGTTTTTGCCCTTTGGTCCCCATGCAGTCTCCACCTGTCCATCAGGAGACATTGAGTGAAAGGTGGACCCCGTGTGACTTTTCCAGTGTCAGTGTCCCTTTAAGACACCATGCAGTTCCCTCTCATGCGCACTTCCCATTCTGTCCTCAGGAGGGCAGAGTTTGGTTTTTGCCCTTTAGTCCCCATGCAGTCTCCACCTGTCCATCAGGAGACATTGAGTGAAAGGCGGACCCCGTGTGACATTTCCAGTGTCAGTGTCCCTTTAAGACACCATGCAGTTCCCTCTCATGCGCACTTCCCATTCTGTCCACAGGAGGGCAGAGTTTGGTTTTTGCCCTTTAGTCCCCATGCAGTCTCCACCTGTCCATCAGGAGACATTGAGTGAAAGGCGGACCCCGTGTGACTTTTCCAGTGTCACTGTCCCTTTAAGACACCATGCAGTTCCCTCTCTTGCGCACTTCCCATTTTGTCCACAGGAGGGCAGAGCTTCGTTTTTGCCCTTTAGACCCCATGCAGTCTCCACCTGTCCATCAGGAGACATTGAGTGAAAGGTGAACCCCTTGTTACTTTTCCAGTGTCAGTGTCCCTTTAAGACACCATGCAGTTCCCTCTCTTGCGCACTTCCCATTTTGTCCACAGGAGGGCAGAGCTTCGTTTTTGCCCTTTAGACCCCATGCAGTCTCCACCTGTCCATCAGGAGACACTGAGTGAAAGGTGAACCCCTTGTTACTTTTCCAGTGTCAGTGTCCCTTTAAGACACCACGCAGTTCCCTCTCATGCGCACTTCCCATTCTGTCCACAGGAGGGCAGAGTTTCCTTTTTGCCCTTTGGTCCCCATGCAGTCTCCACCTGTCCATCAGGAGACATTGAGTGAAAGGCGGACCCCGTGTGACTTTTCCAGTGTCAGTGTCCCTTTAAGACACCATGCAGTTCCCTCTCATGCGCACTTCCCATTCTGTCCACAGGAGGGCAGAGTTTGGTTTTTGCCCTTTGGTCCCCATGCAGTCTCCACCTGTCCATCAGGAGACATTGAGTGAAAGGTGGACCCCGTGTGACTTTTCCAGTGTCAGTGTCCCTTTAAGACACCATGCAGTTCCCTCTCTTGCGCACTTCCCATTCTGTCCACAGGAGGGCAGAGTTTCCTTTTTGCCCTTTGGTCCCCATGCAGTCTCCACCTGTCCATCAGGAGACATTGAGTGAAAGGTGGACCCCGTGTGACTTTTCCAGTGTCAGTGTCCCTTTAAGACACCATGCAGTTCCCTCTCTTGCGCACTTCCCATTCTGTCCACAGGAGGGCAGAGTTTCGTTTTTGCCCTTTAGACCCCATGCAGTCTCCACCTGTCCATCAGGAGACATTGAGTGAAAGGTGAACACCTTGTTACTTTTCCAGTGTCAGTGACCCTTTAAGACACAATGCAGTTCCCTCTCTTGCGCACTTCCCATTTTGTCCACAGGAGGGCAGAGTTTGGTTTTTGCCCTTTGGTCCCCATGCAGTCTCCACCTGTCCATCAGGAGACATTGAGTGAAAGGTGGACCCCGTGTGACTTTTCCAGTGTCAGTGTCCCTTTAAGACACAATGCAGTTCCCTCTCTTGCGCACTTCCCATTCTGTCCACAGGAGGGCAGAGTTTCGTTTTTGCCCTTTAGACCCCATGCAGTCTCCACCTGTCCATCAGGAGACATTGAGTGAAAGGTGAACACCTTGTTACTTTTCCAGTGTCAGTGACCCTTTAAGACACAATGCAGTTCCCTCTCTTGCGCACTTCCCATTTTGTCCACAGGAGGGCAGAGTTTCCTTTTTGCCCTTTGGTCCCCATGCAGTCTCCACCTGTCCATCAGGAGACATTGAGTGAAAGGTGGACCCCGTGTGACTTTTCCAGTGTCAGTGTCCCTTTAAGACACCATGCAGTTCCCTCTCTTGCGCACTTCCCATTCTGTCCACAGGAGGGCAGAGTTTCGTTTTTGCCCTTTAGACCCCATGCAGTCTCCACCTGTCCATCAGGAGACATTGAGTGAAAGGTGAACCCCTTGTTACTTTTCCAGTGTCAGTGTCCCTTTAAGACACAATGCAGTTCCCTCTCATGCGCAGTTCCCATTCTGTCCACAGGAGGGCAGAGTTTCGTTTTTGCCCTTTAGACCCCATGCAGTCTCCACCTGTCCATCAAGAGACATTGAGTGAAAGGTGAACCCCTTGTTTCTTTTCCAGTGTCAGTGTCCCTTTAAGACACAATGCAGTTCCCTCTCATGCGCAGTTCCCATTCTGTCCACAGGAGGGCAGAGTTTCCTTTTTGCCCTTTGGTCCCCATGCAGTCTCCACCTGTCAATGAGGAGACATTGAGTGAAAGGTGAACCCCTTGTTACTTTTCCAGTGTCAGTGTCCCTTTAAGACACAATGCAGTTCCCTCTCATGCGCACTTCCCATTCTGTCCACAGGAGGGCAGAGTTTCCTTTTTGCCCTTTGGTCCCCATGCAGTCTCCACCTGTCAATCAGGAGACATTGAGTGAAAGGTGAACCCCTTGTTACTTTTCCAGTGTCAGTGTCCCTTTAAGACACCACGCAGTTCCCTCTCTTGCGCACTTCCCATTCTGTCCACAGGAGGGCAGAGCTTCGTTTTTGCCCTTTAGACCCCATGCAGTCTCCACCTGTCCATCAGGAGACATTGAGTGAAAGGTGAACCCCTTGTTACTTTTCCAGTGTCAGTGTCCCTTTAAGACACCACGCAGTTCCCTCTCTTGCGCACTTCCCATTTTGTCCACAGGAGGGCAGAGCTTCGTTTTTGCCCTTTAGACCCCATGCAGTCTCCACCTGTCCATCAGGAGACATTGAGTGAAAGGTGAACCCCTTGTTACTTTTACAGTGTCAGTGTCCCTTTAAGACACCATGCAGTTCCCTCTCTTGCGCACTTCCCATTTTGTCCACAGGAGGGCAGAGCTTCGTTTTTGCCCTTTAGACCCCATGCAGTCTCCACCTGTCCATCAGGAGACATTGAGTGAAAGGTGAACCCCTAGTTTCTTTTTCAGTGTCAGTGTCCCTTTAAGACACCACGCAGTTCCCTCTCATGCGCACTTCCCATTCTGTCCACAGGAGGGCAGAGTTTCGTTTTTGCCCTTTGGTCCCCATGCAATCTGCACCTGTCCATCAGGAGACATTGAGTGAAAGGCGGACCCCGTGTGACTTTTCCAGTGTCAGTGTCCCTTTAAGACACCATGCAGTTCCCTCTCATGCGCACTTCCCATTCTGTCCACAGGAGGGCAGAGTTTGGTTTTTGCCCTTTAGACCCCATGCAGTCTCCACCTGTCCATCAGGAGACATTGAGTGAAAGGTGGACCCCGTGTGACTTTTCCAGTGTCAGTGTCCCTTTAAGACACCATGCAGTTCCCTCTCATGCGCACTTCCCATTCTGTCCACAGGAGGGCAGAGTTTCGTTTTTGCCCTTTGGTCCCCATGCAGTCTCCACCTGTCCATCAGGAGACATTGAGTGAAAGGTGGACCCCGTGTGACTTTTCCAGTGTCAGTGTCCCTTTAAGACACCATGCAGTTCCCTCTCATGCGCACTTCCCATTCTGTCCTCAGGAGGGCAGAGTTTGGTTTTTGCCCTTTAGTCCCCATGCAGTCTCCACCTGTCCATCAGGAGACATTGAGTGAAAAGCGGACCCCGTGTGACATTTCCAGTGTCAGTGTCCCTTTAAGACACCATGCAGTTCCCTCTCATGCGCACTTCCCATTCTGTCCACAGGAGGGCAGAGTTTGGTTTTTGCCCTTTAGTCCCCATGCAGTCTCCACCTGTCCATCAGGAGACATTGAGTGAAAGGCGGACCCCGTGTGACTTTTCCAGTGTCACTGTCCCTTTAAGACACCATGCAGTTCCCTCTCTTGCGCACTTCCCATTCTGTCCACAGGAGGGCAGAGTTTCGTTTTTGCCCTTTAGAAACCATGCAGTCTCCACCTGTCCATCAGGAGACATTGAGTGAAAGGTGGACCCCGTGTGACTTTTCCAGTGTCAGTGTCCCTTTAAGACACCATGCAGTTCCCTCTCTTGCGCACTTCCCATTCTGTCCACAGGAGGGCAGAGTTTGGTTTTTGCCCTTTGGTCCCCATGCAGTCTCCACCTGTCCATCAGGAGTCATTGAGTGAAAGGTGGACCCCGTGTGACTTTTCCAGTGTCAGTGTCCCTTTAAGACACCATGCAGTTCCCTCTCTTGCGCACTTCCCATTCTGTCCACAGGAAGGCAGAGTTTCCTTTTTGCCCTTTGGTCCCCATGCAGTCTCCACCTGTCCATCAGGAGACATTGAGTAAAAGGTGGACCCCGTGTGACTTTTCCAGTGTCAGTGTCCCTTTAAGACACCATGCAGTTCCCTCTCTTGCGCACTTCCCATTCTGTCCACAGGAGGGCAGAGTTTCGTTTTTGCCCTTTAGACCCCATGCAGTCTCCACCTGTCCATCAGGAGACATTGAGTGAAAGGTGAACACCTTGTTACTTTTCCAGTGTCAGTGACCCTTTAAGACACAATGCAGTTCCCTCTCTTGCGCACTTCCCATTTTGTCCACTGAAGGGCAGAGTTTCGTTTTTGCCCTTTAGTCCCCATGCAGTCTCCACCTGTCCATCAGGAGACATTGAGTGAAAGGTGGACCCCGTGTGACTTTTCCAGTGTCAGTGTCCCTTTAAGACACCATGCAGTTCCCTCTCTTGCGCACTTCCCATTCTGTCCACAGGAGGGCAGAGTTTCGTTTTTGCCCTTTAGACCCCATGCAGTCTCCACGTGTCCATCAGGAGACATTGAGTGAAAGGTGAACCCCTTGTTACTTTTCCAGTGTCAGTGTCCCTTTAAGACACCACGCAGTTCCCTCTCTTGCGCACTTCCCATTTTGTCCACAGGAGGGCAGAGCTTCGTTTTTGCCCTTTAGACCCCATGCAGTCTCCACCTGTCCATCAGGAGACATTGAGTGAAAGGAGAACCCCTTGTTACTTTTCCAGTGTCAGTCTCCCTTTAAGACACCATGCAGTTCCCTCTCTTGCGCACTTCCCATTTTGTCAACAGGAGGGCAGAGCTTCGTTTTTGCCCTTTAGACCCCATGCAGTCTCCACCTGTCCATCAGGAGACACTGAGTGAAAGGTGAACCCCTTGTTACTTTTCCAGTGTCAGTGTCCCTTTAAGACACCACACAGTTCCCTCTCATGCGCACTTCCCATTCTGTCCACAGGAGGGCAGAGTTTCGTTTTTGCCCTTTGGTCACCATGCAGTCTCCACCTGTCCATCAGGAGACATTGAGTGAAAGGCGGACCCCGTGTGACTTTTCCAGTGTCAGTGTCCCTTTAAGACACCATGCAGTTCCCTCTCATGCGCACTTCCCATTCTGTCCTCAGGAGGGCAGAGTTTGGTTTTTGCCCTTTAGTCCCCATGCAGTCTCCACCTGTCCATCAGGAGACATTGAGTGAAAGGCGGACCCCGTGTGACATTTCCAGTGTCAGTGTCCCTTTAAGACACCATGCAGTTCCCTCTCATGCGCACTTCCCATTCTGTCCTCAGGAGGGCAGAGTTTGGTTTTTGCCCTTTAGTCCCCATGCAGTCTCCACCTGTCCATCAGGAGACATTGAGTGAAAGGCGGACCCCGTGTGACTTTTCCAGTGTCACTGTCCCTTTAAGACACCATGCAGTTCCCTCTCTTGCGCACTTCCCATTCTGTCCACAGGAGGGCAGAGTTTCGTTTTTGCCCTTTAGAAACCATGCAGTCTCCACCTGTCCATCAGGAGACATTGAGTGAAATGTGGACCCCGTGTGACTTTTCCAGTGTCAGTGTCCCTTTAAGACACCATGCAGTTCCCTCTCTTGCGCACTTCCCATTCTGTCCACAGGAGGGCAGAGTTTCGTTTTTGCCCTTTAGACCCCATGCAGTCTCCACCTGTCCATCAGGAGACATTGAGTGAAAGGTGAACCCCTTGTTACTTTTCCAGTGTCAGTCTCCCTTTAAGACACCATGCAGTTCCCTCTCTTGCGCACTTCCCATTTTGTGAACAGGAGGGCAGAGTTTCGTTTTTGCCCTTTAGACCCCATGCAGTCTCCACCTGTCCATCAGGAGACAATGAGTGAAAGGCGAACCCCTTGTTACTTTTATAGTGTCAGTGTCCCTTTAAGACACCACGCACTTCCCTCTCATGCGCACTTCCCATTCTGTCCACAGGAGGGCAGAGTTTTGTTTTTGCCCTTTAGACCCCATGCAGTCTCCACCTGTCCATCAGGAGACATTGAGTGAAATGTGAACACCTTGTTACTTTTCCAGTGTCAGTGTCCCTTTAAGACACAATGCAGTTCCCTTTCATGCGCACTTCCCATTCTGTCCAAATTAGGGCAGAGTTTCCTTTTTGCCCTTTGGTCCCCATGCAGTCTCCACCTGTCCATCAGGAGACATTGAGTGAAAGGTGGACCCCGTGTGACTTTTCCAGTGTCAGTGTCCCTTTAAGACACCATGAAGTTCCCTCTCATGCGCACTTCCCATTTTGTCCACAGGAGGGCAGAGTTTCGTTTTTGCCCTTTAGACCCCATGCAGTCTCCACCTGTCCATCAGGAGCCATTGAGTGAAAGGTGGACCCCGTGTGACTTTTCCAGTGTCAGTGTCCCTTTAAGACACCATGCAGTTCCCTCTCAAGCGCACTTCCCATTTAGTCCACAGGAGGGCAGAGTTTCATTTTTGCCCTTTAGTCCCCATGCAGTCTCCACCTGTCCATCAGGAGACATTGAGCCAAAGGTGAACCCCTTATTACTTTTCCAGTGTCAGTGTCCCTTTAAGACACCACGCAGTTCCCTCTCATGCGCACTTCCCATTCTGTCCACAGGAGGGCAGAGTTTCGTTTTTGCCCATTAGACCCCATGCAGTCTCCACCTGTCCATCAGGAGACATTGAGTGAAAGGTGGACCCCGTGTGACTTTTCCAGTGTCAGTGTCCCTTTAAGACACCATGCAGTTCCCTCTCAAGCGCACTTCCCATTTAGTCCACAGGAGGGCAGAGTTTCATTTTTGCCCTTTAGTCCCCATGCAGTCTCCACCTGTCCATCAGGAGACATTGAGTCAAAGGTGAACCCCTTATTACTTTTCCAGTGTCAGTGTCCCTTTAAGACACCACGCAGTTCCCTCTCATGCGCACTTCCCATTCTGTCCACAGGAGGGCAGAGTTTCGTTTTTGCCCATTAGACCCCATGCAGTCTCCACCTGTCCATCAGGAGACATTGAGTGAAAGGTGGACCCCGTGTGACTTTCCCAGTGTCAGTGTCCCTTTAAGACACCATGCAGTTCCCTCTCTTGCGCACTTCCCATTCTGTCCACAGGAGGGCAGAGTTTTGTTTTTGCCCTTTAGACCCCATGCAGTCTCCACCTGTCCATCAGGAGACATTGAGTGAAAGGTGAACCCCTTGTTACTTTTCCAGTGTCAGTGTCCCTTTAAGACACCATGCAGTTCCCTCTCTTGCGCACTTCCCAATTTGTCCACAGGAGGGCAGAGTTTCGTTTTTGCCCTTTAGACCCCATGCAGTCTCCACCTGTCCATCAGGAGACATTGAGTGAAAGGTGAACCCCTTGTTACTTTTATAGTGTCAGTGTCCCTTTAAGACACCACGCACTTCCCTCTCATGCGCACTTCCCATTCTGTCCACAGGAGGGCAGAGTTTTCTTTTTGCCCTTTAGACCCCATGCAGTCTCCACCTGTCCATCAGGAGACATTGAGTGAAAGGTGAACACCTTGTTACTTTTCCAGTGTCAGTGTCCCTTTAAGACACAATGCAGTTCCCTTTCATGCGCACTTCCCATTCTGTCCACAGGAGGGCAGAGTTTCCTTTTTGCCCTTTGGTCCCCATGCAGTCTCCACCTGTCCATCAGGAGACATTGAGTGAAAGGTGGACCCCGTGTGACTTTTCCAGTGTCAGTGTCCCTTTAAGACACCATGAAGTTCCCTCTCATGCGCACTTCCCATTTTGTCCACAGGAGGGCAGAGTTTCGTTTTTGCCCTTTAGACCCCATGCAGTCTCCACCTGTCCATCTGGAGACGTTGAGTAAAAGGTGGACCTCGTGTGACTTTTACAGTGTCAGTGTCCCTTTAAGACACCATGCAGTTCCCTCTCTTGCGCAGTTCCCATTCTGTCCACAGGAGGGCAGAGTTTCGTTTTTGCCCTTTAGACCCCATGCAGTCTCCACCTGTCCATCAGGAGCCATTGAGTGAAAGGTGAACACCTTGTTGCTTTTCCAGTGTCAGTGTCCCTTTAAGACACCATACAGTTCCCTCTGATGCGCGCTTCCCATTCTGTCCACAGGAGGGCAGAGTTTCGTTTTTGCCCTTTAGACCCCATGCAGTCTCCACCTGTCCATCAGGAGCCATTGAGTGAAAGGTGGACCCCGTGTGACTTTTCCAGTGTCAGTGTCCCTTTAAGACACCATGCAGTTCCCTCTCAAGCGCACTTCCCATTTAGTCCACAGGAGGGCAGAGTTTCATTTTTGCCCTTTAGTCCCCATGCAGTCTCCACCTGTCCATCAGGAGACATTGAGTGAAAGGTGAACCCCTTATTACTATTCCAGTGTCAGTGTCCCTTTAAGACACCACGCAGTTCCCTCTCATGCGCACTTCCCATTCTGTCCACAGGAGGGCAGAGTTTCGTTTTTGCCCATTAGACCCCATGCAGTCTCCACCTGTCCATCAGGAGACATTGAGTGAAAGGTGGACCCCGTGTGACTTTTCCAGTGTCAGTGTCCCTTTAAGACACCATGCAGTTCCCTCTCTTGCGCACTTCCCATTCTGTCCACAGGAGGGCAGAGTTTCGTTTTTACCCTTTAGACCCCATGCAGTCTCCACCTGTCCATCAGGAGACATTGAGTGAAAGGTGAACCCGTTGTTACTTTTCCAGTGTCAGTCTCCCTTTAAGACACCATGCAGTTCCCTCTCTTGCGCACTTCCCATTCTGTCCACAGGAGGGCAGAGTTTCGTTTTTGCCCTTTAGACCCCATGCAGTCTCCACCTGTCCATCAGGAGACATTGAGTGAAAGGTGAACCCCTTGTTACTTTTCCAGTGTCAGTCTCCCTTTAAGACACCATGCAGTTCCCTCTCATGCGCACTTCCCATTCTGTCCACAGGAGGGCAGAGTTTCGTTTTTGCCCTTTAGACCCCATGCAGTCTCCACCTGTCCATCAGGAGACATTGAGTGAAAGGTGGACCCCGTGTGACTTTTCCAGTGTCAGTGTCCCTTTAAGACAACATGCAGTTCCCTCTCTTGCGCACTTCCCATTCTGTCCACAGGAGGGCAGAGTTTCGTTTTTGCCCTTTAGACCCCATGCAGTCTCCACCTGTCCATCAGGAGACATTGAGTGAAAGGTGAACCCCTTGTTACTTTTCCAGTGTCAGTCTCCCTTTAAGACACCAGGCAGTTCCCTCTCTTGCGCACTTCCCATTTTGTCCACAGGAGGGCAGAGTTTCGTTTTTGCCCTTTAGACCCCATGCAGTCTCCACCTGTCCATCAGGAGACATTGAGTGAAAGGTGAACCCCTTGTTACTTTTATAGTGTCAGTGTCCCTTTAAGACACCACGCACTTCCCTCTCATGCGCACTTCCCATTCTGTCCACAGGAGGGCAGAGTTTTGTTTTTTCCCTTTAGACCCCATGCAGTCTCCACCTGTCAATCAGGAGACATTGAGTGAAAGGTGAACCCCTTGTTACTTTTATAGTGTCAGTGTCCCTTTAAGACACCATGCAGTTCCCTCTCTTGCGCACTTCCCATTCTGTCCACAGGAGGGCAGAGTTTCCTTTTTGCCCTTTGGTCCCCATGCAGTCTCCACCTGTCCATCAGGAGACATTGAGTGAAAGGTGGACCCCGTGTGACTTTTCCAGTGTCAGTGTCCCTTTAAGACACCATGAAGTTCCCTCTCATGCGCACTTCCCATTTTGTCCACAGGAGGGCAGAGTTTCGTTTTTGCCCTTTAGACCCCATGCAGTCTCCACCTGTCCATCTGGAGACGTTGAGTAAAAGGTGGACCTCGTGTGACTTTTACAGTGTCAGTGTCCCTTTAAGACACCATGCAGTTCCCTCTCTTGCGCAGTTCCCATTCTGTCCACAGGAGGGCAGAGTTTCGTTTTTGCCCTTTAGACCCCATGCAGTCTCCACCTGTCCATCAGGAGCCATTGAGTGAAAGGTGAACACCTTGTTGCTTTTCCAGTGTCAGTGTCCCTTTAAGACACCATACAGTTCCCTCTGATGCGCGCTTCCCATTCTGTCCACAGGAGGGCAGAGTTTCGTTTTTGCCCTTTAGACCCCATGCAGTCTCCACCTGTCCATCAGGAGCCATTGAGTGAAAGGTGGACCCCGTGTGACTTTTCCAGTGTCAGTGTCCCTTTAAGACACCATGCAGTTCCCTCTCAAGCGCACTTCCCATTTAGTCCACAGGAGGGCAGAGTTTCATTTTTGCCCTTTAGTCCCCATGCAGTCTCCACCTGTCCATCAGGAGACATTGAGTGAAAGGTGAACCCCTTATTACTATTCCAGTGTCAGTGTCCCTTTAAGACACCACGCAGTTCCCTCTCATGCGCACTTCCCATTCTGTCCACAGGAGGGCAGAGTTTCGTTTTTGCCCATTAGACCCCATGCAGTCTCCACCTGTCCATCAGGAGACATTGAGTGAAAGGTGGACCCCGTGTGACTTTTCCAGTGTCAGTGTCCCTTTAAGACACCATGCAGTTCCCTCTCTTGCGCACTTCCCATTCTGTCCACAGGAGGGCAGAGTTTCGTTTTTACCCTTTAGACCCCATGCAGTCTCCACCTGTCCATCAGGAGACATTGAGTGAAAGGTGAACCCGTTGTTACTTTTCCAGTGTCAGTCTCCCTTTAAGACACCATGCAGTTCCCTCTCTTGCGCACTTCCCATTCTGTCCACAGGAGGGCAGAGTTTCGTTTTTGCCCTTTAGACCCCATGCAGTCTCCACCTGTCCATCAGGAGACATTGAGTGAAAGGTGAACCCCTTGTTACTTTTCCAGTGTCAGTCTCCCTTTAAGACACCATGCAGTTCCCTCTCATGCGCACTTCCCATTCTGTCCACAGGAGGGCAGAGTTTCGTTTTTGCCCTTTAGACCCCATGCAGTCTCCACCTGTCCATCAGGAGACATTGAGTGAAAGGTGGACCCCGTGTGACTTTTCCAGTGTCAGTGTCCCTTTAAGACAACATGCAGTTCCCTCTCTTGCGCACTTCCCATTCTGTCCACAGGAGGGCAGAGTTTCGTTTTTGCCCTTTAGACCCCATGCAGTCTCCACCTGTCCATCAGGAGACATTGAGTGAAAGGTGGACCCCGTGTGACTTTTCCAGTGTCAGTCTCCCTTTAAGACACCAGGCAGTTCCCTCTCTTGCGCACTTCCCATTTTGTCCACAGGAGGGCAGAGTTTCGTTTTTGCCCTTTAGACCCCATGCAGTCTCCACCTGTCCATCAGGAGACATTGAGTGAAAGGTGAACCCCTTGTTACTTTTATAGTGTCAGTGTCCCTTTAAGACACCACGCACTTCCCTCTCATGCGCACTTCCCATTCTGTCCACAGGAGGGCAGAGTTTTGTTTTTTCCCTTTAGACCCCATGCAGTCTCCACCTGTCAATCAGGAGACATTGAGTGAAAGGTGAACCCCTTGTTACTTTTATAGTGTCAGTGTCCCTTTAAGACACCATGCAGTTCCCTCTCTTGCGCACTTCCCATTCTGTCCACAGGAGGGCAGAGTTTCCTTTTTGCCCTTTGGTCCCCATGCAGTCTCCACCTGTCCATCAGGAGACATTGAGTGAAAGGTGGACCCCGTGTGACTTTTCCAGTGTCAGTGTCCCTTTAAGACACCATGAAGTTCCCTCTCATGCGCACTTCCCATTTTGTCCACAGGAGGGGAGAGTTTCGTTTTTGCCCTTTAGACCCCATGCGGTCTCCACCTGTCCATCTGGAGACGTTGAGTAAAAGGTCTACCCCGTGTGACTTTTACAGTGTCAGTGTCTCTTTAAGACACCATGCAGTTCCCTCTCTTGCGCAGTTCCCATTCTGTCCACAGGAGGGCAGAGTTTCATTTTTGCCCTTTAGTCCCCATGCAGTCTCCACCTGTCCATCAGGAGACATTGAGTGAAAGGTGGACCCCGTGTGACTTTTCCAGTGTCACTGTCCCTTTAAGACACCATGCAGTTCCCTCTCTTGCGCACTTCCCATTCTGTCCACAGGAGGGCAGAGTTTCGTTTTTGCCCTTTAGACCCCATGCAGTCTCCACCTGTCCATCAGGAGACATTGAGTGAAAGGTGGACCCCGTGTGACTTTTCCAGTGTCAGTGTCCCTTTAAGACACCATGCAGTTCCCTCTCTTGCGCACTTTCCATTCTGTCCACAGGAGGGCAGAGTTTCGTTTTTGCCCTTTAGACCCCATGCAGTCTCCACCTGTCCATCAGGAGACATTGAGTGAAAGGTGGACCTCGTGTGACTTTTCCAGTGTCACTGTCCCTTTAAGACACCATGAAGTTCCCTCTCATGCGCACTTCCCATTTTGTCCACAGGAGGGCAGAGTTTCGTTTTTGCCCTTTAGACCCCATGCAGTCTCCACCTGTCCATCTGGAGACGTTGAGTAAAAGGTGGACCCCGTGTGACTTTTACAGTGTCAGTGTCCCTTTAAGACACCATGCAGTTCCCTCTCTTGCGCAGTTCCCATTCTGTCCACAGGAGGGCAGAGTTTCGTTTTTGCCCTTTAGACCCCATGCAGTCTCCACCTGTCCATCAGGAGCCATTGAGTGAAAGGTGGACCCCGTGTGACTTTTCCAGTGTCAGTGTCCCTTTAAGACACCATGCAGTTCCCTCTCAAGCGCACTTCCCATTTAGTCCACAGGAGGGCAGAGTTTCATTTTTGCCCTTTAGTCCCCATGCAGTCTCCACCTGTCCATCAGGAGACATTGAGTGAAAGGTGAACCCCTTATTACTTTTCCAGTGTCAGTGTCCCTTTAAGACACCACGCAGTACCCTCTCATGCGCACTTCCCATTCTGTCCACAGGAGGGCAGAGTTTCGTTTTTGCCCTTTAGACCCCATGCAGTCTCCACCTGTCCATCAGGAGACATTGAGTGAAAGGTGGACCCCGTGTGACTTTTCCAGTGTCAGTGTCCCTTTAAAACACCATGCAGTTCCCTCTCTTGCGCACTTCCCATTCTGTCCACAGGAGGGCAGAGTTTCGTTTTTGCCCTTTAGACCCCATGCAGTCTCCACCTGTCCATCTGGAGACGTTGAGTAAAAGGTGGACCCCGTGTGACTTTTACAGTGTCAGTGTCCCTTTAAGACACCATGCAGTTCCCTCTCTTGCGCAGTTCCCATTCTGTCCACAGGAGGGCAGAGTTTCCTTTTTGCCCTTTGGTCCCCATGCAGTCTCCACCTGTCCATCAGGAGACATTGAGTGAAAGGTGGACCCCGTGTGACTTTTCCAGTGTCAGTGTCCCTTTAAGACACCATGCAGTTCCCTCTCTTGCGCACTTTCCATTCTGTCCACAGGAGGGCAGAGTTTCGTTTTTGCCCTTTAGACCCCATGCAGTCTCCACCTGTCCATCAGGAGACATTGAGTGAAAGGTGGACCCCGTGTGACTTTTCCAGTGTCAGTGTCCCTTTAAGACACCATGAAGTTCCCTCTCATGCGCACTTCCCATTTTGTCCACAGGAGGGCAGAGTTTCGTTTTTGCCCTTTAGACCCCATGCAGTCTCCACCTGTCCATCTGGAGACGTTGAGTAAAAGGTTTACCCCGTGTGACTTTTACAGTGTCAGTGTCCCTTTAAGACACCATGCAGTTCCCTCTCTTGCGCAGTTCCCATTCTGTCCACAGGAGGGCAGAGTTTCGTTTTTGCCCTTTAGACCCCATGCAGTCTCCACCTGTCCATCAGGAGCCATTGAGTGAAAGGTGGACCCCGTGTGACTTTTCCAGTGTCAGTGTCCCTTTAAGACACCATGCAGTTCCCTCTCAAGCGCACTTCCCATTTAGTCCACAGGAGGGCAGAGTTTCATTTTTGCCCTTTAGTCCCCATGCAGTCTCCACCTGTCCATCAGGAGACATTGAGTGAAAGGTGAACCCCTTGTTACTTTTCCAGTGTCAGTGTCCCTTTAAGACACCACGCAGTTCCCTCTCATGCGCACTTCCCATTCTGTCCACAGGAGGGCAGAGTTTCGTTTTTGCCCTTTAGACCCCATGCAGTCTCCACCTGTCCATCAGGAGACATTGAGTGAAAGGTGGACCCCGTGTGACTTTTCCAGTGTCAGTGTCCCTTTAAAACACCATGCAGTTCCCTCTCTTGCGCACTTCCCATTCTGTCCACAGGAGGGCAGAGTTTCGTTTTTGCCCTTTAGACCCCATGCAGTCTCCACCTGTCCATCAGGAGACATTGAGTGAAAGGTGAACCCCTTGTTACTTTTCCAGTGTCAGTCTCCCTTTAAGACACCACGCAGTTCCCCCTCATGCGCACTTCCCA
Source organism: Cryptoblepharus egeriae (assembly GCA_030015325.1). Lineage (NCBI taxonomy): Eukaryota > Metazoa > Chordata > Lepidosauria > Squamata > Scincidae > Cryptoblepharus > Cryptoblepharus egeriae. Next base: position 7,589,282 of record JAREYC010000018.1, on the reverse strand, counting down.
TTCTGTCCACAGGAGGGCAGAATTTTGTTTTTGCCCTTTAGACCCCATGCAGTCTCCACCTGTCCATCAGGAGACATTGAGTGAAAGGTGAACACCTTGTTACTTTTCCAGTGTCAGTGTCCCTTTAAGACACAATGCAGTTCCCTCTCTTGCGCACTTTCCATTCTGTCCACAGGAGGGCAGAGTTTCGTTTTTGCCCTTTAGACCCCATGCAGTCTCCACCTGTCCATCAGGAGACATTGAGTGAAAGGTGGACCCCGTGTGACTTTTCCAGTGTCAGTGTCCCTTTAAAACACCATGCAGTTCCCTCTCTTGCGCACTTCCCATTCTGTCCACAGGAGGGCAGAGTTTCGTTTTTGCCCTTTAGACCCCATGCAGTCTCCACCTGTCCATCAGGAGACATTGAGTGAAAGGTGAACCCCTTGTTACTTTTCCAGTGTCAGTCTCCCTTTAAGACACCACGCAGTTCCCCCTCATGCGCACTTCCCATTCTGTCCACAGGAGGGCAGAATTTTGTTTTTGCCCTTTAGACCCCATGCAGTCTCCACCTGTCCATCAGGAGACATTGAGTGAAAGGTGAACACCTTGTTACTTTTCCAGTGTCAGTGTCCCTTTAAGACACAATGCAGTTCCCTCTCTTGCGCACTTTCCATTCTGTCCACAGGAGGGCAGAGTTTCGTTTTTGCCCTTTAGACCCCATGCAGTCTCCACCTGTCCATCAGGAGACATTGAGTGAAAGGTGAACACCTTGTTACTTTTCCAGTGTCAGTCTCCCTTTAAGACACCATGCAGTTGCCTCTCTTGCGCACTTCCCATTCTGTCCACAGGAGGGCAGAGTTTGGTTTTTGCCCTTTAGTCCACATGCAGTCTCCACCTGTCGATCAGGAGACACTGAGTGAAAGGTAGACCCCGTGTGACTTTTCCAGTGTCAGTGTCCCTTTAAGACACCATGCAGTTCCCTCTCTTGCGCACTTCCCATTCTGTCCACAGGAGGGCAGAGTTTCGTTTTTGCCCTTTAGTCCCTATGCAGTCTCCACCTGTCCATCAGGAGACATTGAGTAAAAGGTGGACCCCGTGTGACTTTTCCAGTGTCAGTGTCCCTTTAAGACACCATGCAGTTCCCTCTCTTGCGCACTTCCCATTCTGTCCACAGGAGGGCAGAGTTTCCTTTTTGCCCTTTGGTCCCCATGCAGTCTCCACCTGTCCATCAGGAGACATTGAGTGAAAGGTGGACCCCGTGTGACTTTTCCAGTGTCAGTGTCCCTTTAAGACACCATGAAGTTCCCTCTCATGCGCACTTCCCATTTTGTCCACAGGAGGGCAGAGTTTCGTTTTTGCCCTTTAGACCCCATGCAGTCTCCACCTGTCCATCAGGAGACATTGAGTAAAAGTTGGACCCCGTGTGACTTTTCCAGTGTCAGTGTCCGTTTAAGACACCATGCAGTTCCCTCTCTTGCGCACTTCCCATTCTGTCCACAGGAGGGCAGAGTTTCCTTTTTGCCCTTTGGTCCCCATGCAGTCTCCACCTGTCCATCAGGAGACATTGAGTGAAAGGTGGACCCCGTGTGACTTTTCCAGTGTCAGTGTCCCTTTAAGACACCATGAAGTTCCCTCTCATGCGCACTTCCCATTCTGTCCACAGGAGGGCAGAGTTTCCTTTTTGCCCTTTGGTCCCCATGCAGTCTCCACCTGTCAATCAGGAGACATTGAGTGAAAGGTGGACCCCGTGTGACTTTTCCAGTGTCAGTGTCCCTTTAAGACACCATGCAGTTCCCTCTCATGCGCACTTCCCATTCTGTCCACAGGAGGGCAGAGTTTGGTTTTTGCCCTTTAGTCCACATGCAGTCTCCACCTGTCGATCAGGAGACACTGAGTGAAAGGTAGACCCCGTGTGACTTTTCCAGTGTCAGTGTCCCTTTAAGACACCATGCAGTTCCCTCTCTTGCGCACTTCCCATTCTGTCCACAGGAGGGCAGAGTTTCGTTTTTGCCCTTTAGTCCCTATGCAGTCTCCACCTGTCCATCAGGAGACATTGAGTAAAAGGTGGACCCCGTGTGACTTTTCCAGTGTCAGTGTCCCTTTAAGACACCATGCAGTTCCCTCTCTTGCGCACTTCCCATTCTGTCCACAGGAGGGCAGAGTTTCCTTTTTGCCCTTTGGTCCCCATGCAGTCTCCACCTGTCCATCAGGAGACATTGAGTGAAAGGTGGACCCCGTGTGACTTTTCCAGTGTCAGTGTCCCTTTAAGACACCATGCAGTTCCCTCTCTTGCGCACTTCCCATTCTGTCCACAGGAGGGCAGAGTTTCCTTTTTGCCCTTTGGTCCCCATGCAGTCTCCACCTGTCCATCAGGAGACATTGAGTGAAAGGTGGACCCCGTGTGACTTTTCCAGTGTCAGTGTCCCTTTAAGACACCATGCAGTTCCCTCTCATGCGCACTTCCCATTCTGTCCACAGGAGGGCAGAGTTTGGTTTTTGCCCTTTAGTCCACATGCAGTCTCCACCTGTCGATCAGGAGACACTGAGTGAAAGGTAGACCCCGTGTGACTTTTCCAGTGTCAGTGTCCCTTTAAGACACCATGCAGTTCCCTCTCTTGCGCACTTCCCATTCTGTCCACAGGAGGGCAGAGTTTCGTTTTTGCCCTTTAGTCCCTATGCAGTCTCCACCTGTCCATCAGGAGACATTGAGTAAAAGGTGGACCCCGTGTGACTTTTCCAGTGTCAGTGTCCCTTTAAGACACCATGCAGTTCCCTCTCTTGCGCACTTCCCATTCTGTCCACAGGAGGGCAGAGTTTCCTTTTTGCCCTTTGGTCCCCATGCAGTCTCCACCTGTCCATCAGGAGACATTGAGTGAAAGGTGGACCCCGTGTGACTTTTCCAGTGTCAGTGTCCCTTTAAGACACCATGAAGTTCCCTCTCATGCGCACTTCCCATTTTGTCCACAGGAGGGCAGAGTTTCGTTTTTGCCCTTTAGACCCCATGCAGTCTCCACCTGTCCATCAGGAGACATTGAGTAAAAGTTGGACCCCGTGTGACTTTTCCAGTGTCAGTGTCCCTTTAAGACACCATGCAGTTCCCTCTCTTGCGCACTTCCCATTCTGTCCACAGGAGGGCAGAGTTTCCTTTTTGCCCTTTGGTCCCCATGCAGTCTCCACCTGTCCATCAGGAGACATTGAGTGAAAGGTGGACCCCGTGTGACTTTTCCAGTGTCAGTGTCCCTTTAAGACACCATGAAGTTCCCTCTCATGCGCACTTCCCATTCTGTCCACAGGAGGGCAGAGTTTCCTTTTTGCCCTTTGGTCCCCATGCAGTCTCCACCTGTCAATCAGGAGACATTGAGTGAAAGGTGGACCCCGTGTGACTTTTCCAGTGTCAGTGTCCCTTTAAGACACCATGAAGTTCCCTCTCATGCGCACTTCCCATTTTGTCCACAGGAGGGCAGAGTTTCGTTTTTGCCCTTTAGACCCCATGCAGTCTCCACCTGTCCATCAGGAGACATTGAGTAAAAGTTGGACCCCGTGTGACTTTTCCAGTGTCAGTGTCCCTTTAAGACACCATGAAGTTCCCTCTCATGCGCACTTCCCATTCTGTCCACAGGCGGGCAGAGTTTCCTTTTTGCCCTTTGGTCCCCATGCAGTCTCCACCTGTCCATCAGGAGACATTGAGTGAAAGGTGGACCCCGTGTGACTTTTCCAGTGTCAGTGTCCCTTTAAGACACCATGAAGTTCCCTCTCATGCGCACTTCCCATTTTGTCCACAGGAGGGCAGAGTTTCGTTTTTGCCCTTTAGACCCCATGCAGTCTCCACCTGTCCATCAGGAGACATTGAGTGAAAGGTGGACCCCGTGTGACTTTTCCAGTGTCAGTGTCCCTTTAAGACACCATGCAGTTCCCTCTCTTGCGCACTTCCCATTCTGTCCACAGGAGGGCAGAGTTTCCTTTTTGCCCTTTGGTCCCCATGCAGTCTCCACCTGTCCATCAGGAGACATTGAGTAAAAGTTGGACCCCGTGTGACTTTTCCAGTGTCAGTGTCCCTTTAAGACACCACGCAGTTCCCTCTCATGTGCACTTCCCATTCTGTACACAGGAGGGCAGAGTTTTGTTTTTGACCTTTAGACCCCATGCAGTCTCCACCTGTCCATCAGGAGACATTGAGTGAAAGGTGGACCCCGTGTGACTTTTCCAGTGTCAGTGTCCCTTTAAGACACCATGCAGTTCCCTCTCATGCGCACTTCCCATTCTGTCCACAGGAGGGCAGAGTTTGGTTTTTGCCCTTTAGTCCACATGCAGTCTCCACCTGTCGATCAGGAGACACTGAGTGAAAGGTAGACCCCGTGTGACTTTTCCAGTGTCAGTGTCCCTTTAAGACACCATGCAGTTCCCTCTCTTGCGCACTTCCCATTCTGTCCACAGGAGGGCAGAGTTTCGTTTTTGCCCTTTAGTCCCTATGCAGTCTCCACCTGTCCATCAGGAGACATTGAGTAAAAGGTGGACCCCGTGTGACTTTTCCAGTGTCAGTGTCCCTTTAAGACACCATGCAGTTCCCTCTCTTGCGCACTTCCCATTCTGTCCACAGGAGGGCAGAGTTTCCTTTTTGCCCTTTGGTCCCCATGCAGTCTCCACCTGTCCATCAGGAGACATTGAGTGAAAGGTGGACCCCGTGTGACTTTTCCAGTGTCAGTGTCCCTTTAAGACACCATGAAGTTCCCTCTCATGCGCACTTCCCATTTTGTCCACAGGAGGGCAGAGTTTCGTTTTTGCCCTTTAGACCCCATGCAGTCTCCACCTGTCCATCAGGAGACATTGAGTAAAAGTTGGACCCCGTGTGACTTTTCCAGTGTCAGTGTCCGTTTAAGACACCATGCAGTTCCCTCTCTTGCGCACTTCCCATTCTGTCCACAGGAGGGCAGAGTTTCCTTTTTGCCCTTTGGTCCCCATGCAGTCTCCACCTGTCCATCAGGAGACATTGAGTGAAAGGTGGACCCCGTGTGACTTTTCCAGTGTCAGTGTCCCTTTAAGACACCATGAAGTTCCCTCTCATGCGCACTTCCCATTCTGTCCACAGGAGGGCAGAGTTTCCTTTTTGCCCTTTGGTCCCCATGCAGTCTCCACCTGTCAATCAGGAGACATTGAGTGAAAGGTGGACCCCGTGTGACTTTTCCAGTGTCAGTGTCCCTTTAAGACACCATGAAGTTCCCTCTCATGCGCACTTCCCATTTTGTCCACAGGAGGGCAGAGTTTCGTTTTTGCCCTTTAGACCCCATGCAGTCTCCACCTGTCCATCAGGAGACATTGAGTAAAAGTTGGACCCCGTGTGACTTTTCCAGTGTCAGTGTCCCTTTAAGACACCATGAAGTTCCCTCTCATGCGCACTTCCCATTCTGTCCACAGGCGGGCAGAGTTTCCTTTTTGCCCTTTGGTCCCCATGCAGTCTCCACCTGTCCATCAGGAGACATTGAGTGAAAGGTGGACCCCGTGTGACTTTTCCAGTGTCAGTGTCCCTTTAAGACACCATGAAGTTCCCTCTCATGCGCACTTCCCATTTTGTCCACAGGAGGGCAGAGTTTCGTTTTTGCCCTTTAGACCCCATGCAGTCTCCACCTGTCCATCAGGAGACATTGAGTGAAAGGTGGACCCCGTGTGACTTTTCCAGTGTCAGTGTCCCTTTAAGACACCATGCAGTTCCCTCTCTTGCGCACTTCCCATTCTGTCCACAGGAGGGCAGAGTTTCCTTTTTGCCCTTTGGTCCCCATGCAGTCTCCACCTGTCCATCAGGAGACATTGAGTGAAAGGTGGACCCCGTGTGACTTTTCCAGTGTCAGTGTCCCTTTAAGACACAAGGCAGTTCCCTCTCATGCGCACTTCCCATTCTGTCCACAGGAGGGCAGAGTTTCGTTTTTGCCCTTTAGACCCCATGCAGTCTCTACCTGTCTATCAGGAGACATTGAGCATCAGGAGAACCAGTGTCCAGTGTCATTTCCAGTATACATTTCCCAGTATACATTTCCAGTGTCATTTCAGGCGCACATTTCCAGTGTCTCTGCAGTGGTTCTTTAATCCACCCCAAGAAAGGGAATTTTATCCAAGTGACACTACTTGGGTATTTCCCAGCCAAACTTCAGTGTCCCCCATACTGGTTATCATCAGGGGAACCAGTGTTTCCAGTGTCCCTGCAGTGATGGCCATTACACTGGGAGTACCTTTTCTGCGATTCAATATACGAATCAATAAATTGTATCTTTGATTAACAAAGAAATAGGACCCTTAATATTAGGCTCCTAATAGAATCTACTTGGTGGGCGTGTCCCAGTTCCCAAGCACCTCCCCTTCCCTGCAGCTCTGGCCACACCCACTCCCTGGCCACGCCCAGGTTCCCAACTGCTGCTTCTCCTGGGGCGATGGGCATCTTGGTGTTCTTGGGGTGCACCTTCATCGCCTTCGGGCCGGCCCTGAGTCTCTGCGTGCTGACAGTGTCTGGGGACCCCCTGCGCATCATCATCCTGGTGGCAGGGTGAGACTCTCGGGGCGAATCCAATGGGGGGCTGGGACCCCCAAGAGCATTAAGTCATGGGGTCCCATGATTGCTGGAGTTGGGTGCTCAGAAGGGATTGAGGAGTGGGGGTGCCAGGGGGTACCCCATGGGAAAGGGACTGAATAACCCCTACTGGATTAGGGGGGCATCTGCGATAGATCGATCGATCGATAGATGGTAGGAAGGAAGGAAGGAAGGAGATCAGACAGACAGACAGACAGACAGGCAGGCAGGCAGATAAATGGATGGAAGGAAGGAGATCAGACAGACAGATAAATGGAAGGAAGGAAGGAGATCAGACAGACAGATAAATGGATGGAAGGAAGGAAGGAAGATCAAACAGACAGATAAATGGATGGAAGGAAGGAAGGAAGGAAGCAGATCAGACAGACAGACAGATAAATGGATGGAAGGAAGGAAGGAGATCAGATAGACAGATAAATGGATGGAAGGAAGAAAGGAAGGAAGGAAGGGAGGGAGGGAGGGAGGGAGGGAGGAAGGAAGGAAGGAAGGGAGATCAGACAGACAGATAAATGAATGTATGTAAGGAAGGAAGGAAGAAGGAAGGAGATCAGACAGACAGATAAATGGATGGAAGGAAGGAAGAAAGCAGATCAGACAGACAGATAAATGGATGGAAGGAAGGAGATCAGATAGATAAATGGATGGATGGATAGATGGAAGAAAGGAAGGAAGGAAGGAAGGAAAGAAGGAAGGAAGGAAGAACAGATGGACAGATAAATGAATGTATGTAAGGAAGGAAGGAGATGAGACAGACAGACAGACAGACAGACAGACAGACGAAGGATGATCAGATATGGATAGTGGATAATCTGATTTTTTCCCTCCCTCGTTCCGCAGGGCCTTTTTCTGGCTCGTCTCTCTCCTCCTGGCTTCCCTGATCTGGTTTATTACGGTGCGGCTCAGTAACCGGAATGACGGGCGCCTGCACTACGGCCTCCTGATGTTCGGGGCATTCATGTCCGTCCTACTGCAGGAGACCTTCCGCTTTGCCTACTTCAAGCTTCTCAAGTAAGGACACCCCCTCCCCGAGTCACTAATCTTGGTTGAATCAGTGTCGGAGGACCCAAACCCCTTTTGCTCTCACAACATCCCTGTGAGGTGGGTGCGGCTGAAAGCGTCTGGGCGGCACATCTAAGATTGTATCTGTAAGCAGATCGGACGGTGGTTCTTGAGAATTTCAGCCTGGGACCCCCTTCTGAGACAGAATTTATCTGGGATACCCCCCCAAAAAGTGATGTCATCAACCTTAAAATGATGTCATCGCTTGATGTGATGTCATCAAGCCTGGTGATGTCATCAACCTTGAAATGATGTCATAGATGGATGTGATGCCACCAACCCTGGACGTGATGTCATCAACCTTGAAATGATGTCATAGATGGATGTGATGCCACCAACCCTGGACGTGATGTCATCAACCTTAAAATGATGTCATAGCTGCATGTGATCTCATTAATCCTGGACATGATGTCATCAACATTAAAATGATGTTATAGGTGGATGTGATGTCATCAACCCTGGAAGTGATGTCATCAACCTTAAAATGATGTCATAGCTGGATATGACATCATTTTCAGGTTGATGACATCAATTCCGAGGGGGTATCCCAGATGTGACATCCCAGAGCTCCTACATGTCTACTCGGAAATAAGTCCTGTTGTGTTCAGTGAGTCTTACTCCAAGGAAAGTATAGATCGCAGTGTGCTTTTCCAAGACGGGACAGATTCCAAGATGGCTGCACCCAGCTTTTCATGACCCACCCAAGTGGGGTCCTGACCCCCCACTTTGAAAACCACTGGGTTAGGGGATTCAATGGGGTGGTCCTGCCTAAACTCATGCCCTATTTCTTCGGACTTCCTGTCCTTAGGAGAGCGAATGAGGGCTTGGCAGCCATCAGTGAGGACAGGCAGTCTCCCATCTCACTCAAGCAGATGGCTTACGGTGAGCCCATCTATTTCCAGGCCTTAGGAAAAATGTGGGATACTTTATTTAGGGTTTGGGTCACCTTCCGTTTTGGGGTTTGAAAACAATCTAGGTTAACCCCAAACAAAGCGGATCACAGAATACCCATTCAAACCTGGCCAGTGCCTGAGATGGTGGATCCAACCACTCTGATGGGTGTCCCAAGGGTGGGTTTGTCCCTCATTCCGGTGTTGTCCCCATATGTTGGGGAGGCACAGGTACTATGGGAATCGCTTTCTCTGCTATAACTGCTCTTGCCCCTAATCCACCCCCTTTGCAGTTTCTGGACTTTCCTTTGGGATCATCAGTGGCATGTTCTCGGTCATCAACATCCTGGCGAAATCTATAGGGCCGGGAACTGTGGGGATCCAAGGAGATTCACCCCATTACTTCATCACATCAGGTACTGCCAATGTCTAAGTGGTAGTGTGGCTTAGTGGGTGGAAGGGGTTAGATCTGTACATCTATAGGTGCTCTTCTATGGCACAACTCCATGCGTTTCTTTCCTCCATCACCCCTTTGGTTGTCATTATGAGACTTGTGGGGTCTGACCCTGCATGGAAGGGGTCTTGAGAACAACGGCCTGACCCACCTCCTGCTTTCTCCAGCCTTCCTGACCATGGCTCTGGTTTTGCTGCACACTTTCTGGGGGATCATCTTCTTCGATGCCTGTGAGAAGAGGCGCTACTGGATGGTGGGGCTGGTGGTGGCCAGTCACCTGCTGACCTCAGGGCTGGTGAGTGGGGAGCGATCCTTGCCACTTATGGGACGTGCTGGGAAGGTGCCAGGGGTATCGCCGAGTCCTGAGGTCACCCGTTTCTCTCTCCCACAGACATTCCTGAACCCCAAGTACGAATTCACCATCATCCCCATCTTCATCCTTATGTTCTTCATGGGTGCCTGGGCCTTCTTTGTGGCTGGAGGTTCCCTGCGCAGCTTGCGCACCTGCTTCGCATGTGAGGACCGTAACTCTTGTGTAGGCACTTGGGTTTGGACTGTGCATCTCTTGCCCAGCCCAAACCCACAAACAGGCCTGGGACCCTCAGGGTTTGGCTCTTTTTCAAAACGACAGCCATGTTTCTTGTCCTCATGAGTAGCACCCCATAGAATCTCCCCGTTCCTGGACTCTCAGTGCCATTCTTGGAGTGCGCGGTGAGAGGTCTCAACCCTCGATGCATCTCCTGTTGTGTCTCATTCCATGTTTATGACTTTCTGGACCCACTTGGACCACAGGCAGCTGTTGGGAGAATTGGGGTGCCCGGGTGGCACCTGCACCCCATAGAACCAAAATGGCTGGGGTGGGGGTGGTCGGGAGAGCTTGTGCCTCTCCAATGTTGCCTTGTCTGGGGGGGCCTTTGGGAACTTTGAAAGCACATCTCAACCTAAGCTCGGACCCCTCACCTCGAACACGGTTGTGCAACACTGGCTGTCGTGACTCTAGTGCTGCTGGGCTGACACCCCCTCTTTCAACCCCCCTCCATGTTTTGCCCCTATGCAGGCAGCCGAAAAAAGAACCATCTGCTTTAAAAGATGGTTTACTCGGCCCTGAAGATCCCATTGGACGACTGAGACCACCAACATTTGGCGCATCCCGCATCCCGGGATGCTTGAAGACCTGCTACCCAAATAACCTCTACTGCACCCCTCGTTCTGGACCACATTTTCCTGGAATGGATCAGGTTGGCCAACCTTGCTTGGAGGACCCCAAGTGGAGATCTTTGGACCTAACCCATTGTGGGGTGACTTACCTACGTCCCCCCAACTTGGGGCTGGGACTTCTATTTTCTGATTTTCCTAATTACCCCATTTCACCAGATTATTTTGTCCCTGTCCAATGCGGCTTCCCATAGGATTGTCGATATCCTCGGCTTTGGGATTTTGGGAAAGAATCCCATTGATGTTTTGACTCTGGGGAAAGAATCCCATTGATGTTTTGTCTTGGAGGGATTTCCAAAGCTAAGGGGATTATGAATCCCAGCCATAATTTCCTATCTAAGCCCCTAAATATCCCCCCTCTCCATTGGGGTCCTTTCAATGTAAATGTGCAATCCGGGGAGGATATAGGGCTGATCTGTAGTTGTAAGACTCAATGCATTTTCAGCAGTTTGGGATCCTCACTTTCTTGGATGACACCCCAAAAAACAGAACACAACTATTGGGGCAATAAAGAACATTTATTTTGATAGCAGCAGAAATAAAGAATTTTTATTTCTGAAAACAGCTTCTCCAAGGAGTGGTTTGGATACGAGTGGGCAAGATCTGCTTTAATGGGCTGCCCCAAAGAGGGCCATCTGGCGGTATAGGATGGGGTGATATGGGATGGGATGGAGTGGTATAGGATGGGGAGGTATGGGATGAGGGTGCATCCTTATATCCACAGATCCACCATATATAATGTGCAGCCTCCCCTTTGTTTTATATAACTAACCTCTAACCTGCTCACGGAATGGGATGGCGCTAAAAAAAAATTAAATGGGAGACTCTCCCTTTTAGTGGGTTTTAGTGGGAAATTTGGGGGGAATTGTTCCTTTGCCAAAGGTGTCATTCTGCGTCCACCCGGGGAAGGGCAAACGTCATCACAGAATTCTTGGGGAGGTTGAACTCGCACTCAAGACCTGCCCTAATAGGGTCTTCCTCAACCTTGGCGCAGTATATTCTTCCTCGACCTTGGCACAGCAAATATCCAGAATAAATTATAATATACACACAGCCTAAATGCAGCGGCATCGCTTGGGTCGGTGTGTGTCACCCCAAAATTCACTTTATTTTGATAGGATACAGATAATTCAGTGCCGTTTGTTGCATGATATTCTTCATTAAATTACGCTCCGTATGTTACGTTGGGATCCATAAATGCCCATTTTCAGAAGGGTCTCCAAAATTTTGGCCAGGCATCCCAGAAGGTTTGATGTGGCGCAAAATCTGAACCCCGCAAATCCCCTAGTGGCGCAAAATGCCAATCTGAACCTCGCAATCTGAACCCCGCAAATCCCCTAGTGGCGCAAAACGCCACCGCCTCTTGGTTCCCAGGAGAATATTTGGGAAGATAATGTGATCCCCCCCAAATCTGTGTGATTCTTGTAGTCAAACAAGGAAAAGGGGGGAGACAAGAGATGGGGGGAGGGCAGCACGTAGGGGTCTTAATCCAAAATGGCCCGTGGAGTGGAGGAAGTGAAGACGATATCTTTTTGGCCATGCATCCTTTTCTTCCTGGGGGAGGAAGAGGAAGGAGAGAAAACTCAGAAGGGTATAAGAGTCCTGCTGGATCAGGCCCACCTAGCTTGGAAGTCAAAGCAGATGGCAGAATTGGGGTCCTTCTGCAGCCTCCCCTCTTTCCAGCGTCCCACCTATTCAAGGAAAAGCCTCTCCCACAGGGAGTCCCCCCACCTAGCAGCTCTGCACCCTATATATTTTCATTTCAATGCTATATGACCCACAAGATTTGGGCTCGCAACCATCCTAGAGGGTCCCGATCCACATATTGAGAAACACTAGAAATCTGCCCAATCCCTTTTTAAATCATCCAGGCCTTCACGTATGGCCACATCCTATAGCAAGGAGTTCCATAGATGAATTACACACTGGGTAAAGAAATACCATGTTTACTCAAATTTAACATGCACCCTTTTCAGCCAAATGTAGAGCACAATCCTATCCGTGTCTACACAGAAGTAAGCCCCATAGTGTTCAATGGATCTTACTCCCACAAAGTGTTTAGGATTGCAGCCATAGTCTCAAAAAATGGGGGGCACATTAGATTTGATTGCTCATTAGATTCGAGTAAATACAGTATTAAATTTAATTTTAAGAGCACAATCCTAACCATGTTTACTCAAAAGTAAGCCCCATTGTGTTCAATGGGTCTTACTCCATGGAAAGTGTCTTTAGGATTGCAGCCTAAGTCAGTATTTGATTTTAAAATTTTTTGTAATAAAAAATGTAACAAACCCATTGTTGTATTAGGTAAAAATCATAACGTAATCCTATTGTTATATTATTACCATATTATCAATTGTCATATTATCATCATCATCATCATATAAAAATCATAACAAATACATTATCAGATTATTATTGTTGCATAACCTATTATTGGTGCATATAGTAAAATTACTTTTTATACCTGATGTGCAGCCACACATTACAATTTCCAATAAAACATTTTTTTATCTCAAGCCTTTTAAAATCGGAGTGCGCATTAGATTTGAAGGCGCACTATATTAGAGTAAACATGGGTTATTTACCCGGTGTGTAAAATATTTACTCAGTGTGTAATAGTTCTCGTTGCCACTCAATTTTATTGAATGTTCCCTGGTTCTGGTGTTGTGTGAGAGGGCTCATCCCTATCCCTATATAATCATTCCTCACGTACACCCCAGAACATGCCAAATGGATCCACAAGTACCACCTCCACCCCCTGAGTTGGGTAGAATTGCCCCCCACTCCTGTCTGGCATCCTAGACTCAGTGAGCCAGGTGGGTACCTCCTGCAGGAAGGAACGGCTTGACCTCCTGGGTCCCTCGCGTCTCACCGTATTCTCTTCGCCACGATCCAGCCGGCCAGGAACAGACCGAGGCAACCCAGAAGAACCCCAAAGACGATGGTGATGATCTCACCTGGAAAAAAGGGGAACGGGTGCACTCAGACTGACCTGAAAATGTGGTCCATTAATAGGATGGGGGGCTATGGCATGAAAAGCTGTGTCCTCACTGAGGACTAGTATCATGTCGAGGCTGTGCATGGAAACTCCAGGTGGAAATCTCCAAATATATTCAAAGATTATTTAGGATTCCTGCATTTCCATAACCCTTTTTAAAACAAAACTGCATAAATTGTCCTTTATTCCCCCTTTGGGGTCTACTTGTCTCCCCTGTGCTCTCCTTACTGTCAAAGCCTGACCTTCAGAAGCACTATATGAATATACCTCATATATAATATATGATTTCATATTCTATCTATCTATATTTTTTATATATATATACATATACATATATATATCTCATTTAATATATATGATTTCCTCTCCGTTTATTGCAGCAAAACTTGAAAAAACATATTAATGATTTCAGAGATTTAAATTAAATTTAAGAGCTTTAAAGAAATTAAATGGAGATCCCTCCTTGATGAGAAAATTGAATGTCTTTAAGAGAACATTTAAGGGATACATAGTTGTTGTTGGTTGTATGTGTCTCAATTGTGATCTTTTACCAATCCACACGTGTGTGTGTGTGTGTATACACACTTTATATATATATCTAAATATAAAAATATAATTTTAAAAATTATTTTTAAAAAAATTTTAAAATTTTAAAAATATAAATATTTAATATAAATATATATATCCACACGTGTGTGTGTATCTGTATGTGTGTATATACACACTTTACAGTGTATACACTATATATATATAAAGTGTGTATACACACACATACACATACACACACACACACGTGTGGATCAGTAAAAGATCACAACTGAGACACATAGGGTGAGACACATAGGGTGCTGTAGGGTGAGTTCCAAGATGCTGAGTGTATCCACTCAGCATCTTGGAACTCACCCTACAGCACACCAGGATATCAATAGGACAAATAAGTACCATAAGTCCTCCAAGCTCTTTCCTTTAAATAGTACTGGAGAATATTTTACTGCAGGCAGAGGATTGGATTAGATGACCTTGTGGGTCCCTTCCGACTTGAAGGCTGCAATCCTAAGACCACTTTCCTGGGAGGAAGCCCCATTGAAGTGAGTGGAACTTACTTCTGGGTAGACACTAATAGGATTGGCTAAATTTCTAATCCAAGGACCTACCTGCATGCCTTGCTGCCCCCCCTTGCAACCACCCCACCGAATGCGCACGAGATCTTGTACCTGCGGAGTGTCCGGTAGATTCTATAGGAGGAAAAAAGAACAAAAGTTGAGGTCAGCAATGTGGATTTTGGAATGACAGACAGACAGACAGACAGACAGACAGACAGACAGACAGACAGACAGATAGATAGATAGATAGATATGGAAGGAAGGGATAGATATGAAAGGAAGGGAGAATAGATAGGTAGGTAGAGTAGGTAGGTAGATAAGGAAGGAAGGAAGGAACAGACAGATAGACAGATAGGTAGGTAAGTAGGTAGGTATGGAAAGAAAGAATGGACAGAGAGATAGATATGAAACTAAGGGAGAATAAATAGGTAGCTAGTTTGGTAAGAAAGGAAGGAAGGAGGAGATATATATATTTATATATGTATATGTGTAGAGAGAGAGAGAGAGAGAGAGAGAGAGAGAGAGAGAGAGAGCGCCCATTTCTAAAGTCAGGAGGCTGCATATTCAATCACAGCTTGTGTCCTGCTGTCTAAATCTGTCCAGCCCCTTTTAAAAGACCTCTAGGCCAGATTGTCACAGCCTGTGGCAAGGGGTTCCACAGATTAACACCACTGCTGGGTGAAGCATGTTTCAAATCCACGCTTACATAGGTGACTGATTTTCTAACGCTGAGAGGTCACGTATCAGGCTCGGCCACCCTCCGCCAGCTTGCCTCACCTATAGGGAAGGACGACAAGATTGCCCGCTTGTTCAGGGGCTGCGTTGACCGGAAATTATTCTCCAATAGTTCTCGGGGGGACACCCCAGATTTGGAGGCGTAAATAGATTTCTGCAACTTCTCCAGCTGGAATTGAAGGGCAAAGAGGGAAGAATTAGGGTCACCGTCTTCAACCACTTCCCATCCCAACCTCAGGGCTGGACCGACCCGTTGGGTACCTGGCCGGCTGAGACGTGGGCAGGTTGCTCGAAGACGGTCCACAACACGCTCTGGAAGCAGGGGGGTGTCGTCAGAGAGCCGTTGTAGCGGAAATAGCGGCCCAAGTGCGCCGGGAGAAGCTCCCGGACGTTGAACGGCGCAATTGAGATTTTCTGCTCTGGCAAGTCAGGGGGTGATATGTGGGGGGTGAGGGGAGAGAATGAGATACCCATATGTAAAATTCACCCCTTTGCAAGTAATTCTTGGCTATGAGTTCATAGGTGAGCTTCCCCCCCATGGCGGATGTTCTGGAGTGGGTCGGCCACAGGGAGCATGTTCCACCCTAAGCCGGCTCAGTTGCTCCCAGCTGGGCCCCATGCCTAAGAGGCAACCAATTTTATTTTAAATTATAATTGAAAAATAAAAATATTTCTTCACTAGAGGAATCGATTTTTAATTTTTTTATATTTGAAAAATAAAATTTGTATTTTTACAAGAAAGCAAACAATTTTTAAATTTTTATAAATTTTATTAAATATTTATTATTATTATTATTATTATTATTATTATTATTATTATATTAAAAATTAATATTTTTCATCAGACAAGAGATTTTATAATGATTTACTTTTCAAATCTACACCTTGTTGGCTGTTTTGGATTAAAATATGCTGCACCAAGTTTATTACCAATTATGGCTCCAATCTTGACGACACTTTCCTGTGAGTAAGACCCATTGAACTCAATGGGGCTTACTTTCCAGTAGACGTGGTTAGGATTGTGCTCTTTATTTTTGTCTCTATGAGCCCCATCCTAACCATGTTTGCTCAAAAGTCAGCTCCATTGTGTTCAATGGGTCTTACTCCCAGGAAAGAGTCCTCCTTACTCACTTTTCTGGGAGTAAGACTGTTGGACCCAATGGGATTTTCTTTTGAGTAGACATGATTGGGGTTGTGCTGTATGATTCTCCAGGCCATTGCTATGAACCTTGATATTGATACCAACAAAATATTGATTTTACAATATTTTAAACTGGTTTTAGTGATGTGTTTTAATATTAAATATTAATTGTTGTGTTTTAATATTAAATATTAATTGTTTTTTAATTCCTGTATGTTTTTGATTCATCATATATTTATGTTTTTTATAATGTTAGCCACCTCCAGTCCCGCTTGGGGTGGGAGAGACAGAATACAATTCATCATCATCATCAACATCACCATTACCACCATCACAATCACCATCATCATCACAGTCACCACCATCATCATCATCCTTTGGGGCCCCACCATATTTGGACCCATAGCTCCTACGGCCAACCCTACCCAGAGAAGAACCGGGGCCCCCTCATCATCAAAACCACCACCACCATCATCATTTGACCCACAGCTCCTACGGCCAACCCTACACAGAGAAGAACTGGGCCCCCCTCATCATCAAAACCACCACCACTACCATCATCATCACCATCATCATTTGACCCACAGCTCCTACGGCCAACCCTACACAGAGAAGAACTGGCCCCCCAAAAATGCTACACTTCATTCCCCCCCCCAACCTGACCATCTACAACCATTGAGGTTCATCACCTGCATATTCAATATCTTCCAGGTGCTCCAACAGGTGATCATAAGCCGGGTTCTCTTTGTTGCCAACCTGATAGAGGAGAAACAAGATGGTTATTGATGCGGCAGTTTTATTATTATTATTATTATTATTATTATTATTATTATTATTATTATTATTATTATTATTATTATTATTATAATATCTGCCTGGAATAGCTTCCAGATGGCCAACAGGTGGCGATATGGTTTACTACTTGGAGTACTTGAGTTAAGGGCAGGGTGACCATATGTCATGACCCCAAAAAGAGAACAACATACCTACAAAATGTAGGGATGTACGACAAAAATGTACCCGAGAAAAATGTACGACATGTCAATGTAAAACCGAAAACAGTCACATTTATTGCATTCATGTGGTTGGTTAATTTAAACTCTACATTGCTTATTATTAAATTTAAAACTATTATATGTAATTTATTACATATACTAGTGAAAAGTGTACCTGTGTTGCAGGAGTAAAATTCCCCTGTATGTCATCCCACCACTGAGCATCAATCCCCCATGTGCAACATCCCAGATGCACATCAAACCCCCATGAGCCACTTCCCCCATGTGCCACATCCCCCATGCGCAATATCTCCCCATTTGCGTCAACCCCCATGCGCATCAACCCCCCATGCACATCAACCTCCCATGTGCAACAATGCCCCATGCGCATCACACCCTCATGCACATCTCACCCCCATGCACATCTCACCCCCATGAGCAACTTCCCCCATGAGCAATTTCCCCCAGGCACAACATCTTCCCATGCACATCAACACCCTAAGCGCATCAACCCGCCATCAGTGGTGGGCACCAGCAGGTTCGCACCTACTCTACAGAACTGGTTCTTAACAAGAGATAGGACATATAAAGTTTAAAAATAGCCATTTAAAAGTGGCTGCCAGATGGGCAGAGAACTGGTTCTTAATTTCTTTGAAGCCCATCACTGCCCGCCATGTGCATCAACCCCTCCAAGCGCATCATCTCCCCATGCGCATCATCCCCCATGCACAACATCCCCCATGTGCATCAGTCCCCCATGCACAACATAATCCCATGCAAAATGTTCCCCCATACGAAACATCCCCATGCGCATCATTCCCCCATGTGCATCAACTCCCAATTGCAACATCTCCCCATGCACACCAACCCACCATGTGCACTAACCCCCCATGTGTGTCAACCCCCATGTGCATCTTCCCATGCGCACCATCCTCCCCAGTGCACCGGGAACCAAGCACCAAATTGGCTGGAGGTAGGTCAGTCTTCCATGTTAAATATAGGACAAAAACACTTGCACCCCTTTTCAGCCCCTGAAGGGTTAAATTTCTCCACATCAGTTCTTGGTGGGTGTTCATGTCACAGAAGGAACACCCACCCCAAATTTCACCCTTCTAGGCCCAGGGGTTTTGGCTGGGTGTTGATGAGTCAGTGATGATGATGAAGATGTGAAGATGCCATATATATATATATATATATATATATATATATATATATATATACACACACATACATACACATACATATATATATATACATACATATATATATATACATACATACATACATAAATATGTACACATATACATACATATATATACATATATATACACATATATACATACATACATACATATATATATATATACACACACACACACACACACGTAGATTTTATGAATTACACGAAGGATGTAAGTTGCCTGCTCACAAGAACATGGAGGACATGTTTTTCCAGGACACAGCGCTAAAATCCAGGACATGCCCTCAAAAAGGGGGAGATATGGTCACCCTGGGTAAGGACTACTTAAGGGTCGCCATGCCCATCAGGTGGACAAAAGGGGGTGTCCCTAGAATAGTAATAAGGAGGAACTTGGGGCAGGTCTGGCCCCTTAAGCCCATTGCTCCCAACTGGGCTCTGCGCCTAAGGTCCCTCTCCCTGCACTAAACAAAACCCAAAATCGATATTACTAAACCATTTTCACAGTTGCTGAAAGTAGAGTTTTGCAACTATTGACTTTCCAAAGGTCATCTCCACATTCGGTTCAGTCGTAGCCCGTTACGTCGGCTATTTTTATAATAAGATGTGCCCAGATCCATGGGGGACTGAGAGCTTTTCCGGCACGTGTTTTGACTGCTCTCTGTTCCTACCACAGAGATAGTAATCAAATTTATAACAGAACTTTGAACAAATTAGACAGACAGACAGACAGACAGACAGATATGGAAAGGACAGACAGACAGACAGACAGACAGACAGACAGACAGACAATAGATAGATAGATAGATAGATAGATAGATAGATAGATATGGAAAGGACAGACAGACAGACAGATAGACAGACGATAGATAGATAGATAGATAGATAGATAGATAGATAGATAGATAGATAGATAGATAGATAGATAGATAGATAGATATTGGAAAGGACAGACAGACAGACAGACAGACAGACAGACAGACAGACAGACAGACAGACGATAGATAGATATGGAAAGGACAGACCGACAGACAGACAGACAGACAGACGATAGATATGGAAAGGACAGACAGACACATAGATAGATAGATATGGAAAGGACAGACAGACAGACGATAGATAGATATGGAAAGGACAGACAGATAGATAGATATGGAAGACAGACAGACAGACAGACAGACAGACAATAGATATGGAAAGGACAGACAGACAGATAGATAGAGAGATAGAGAGATAGATAGAGAGATAGATAGAGTGGAGGGATGGATGGAGTCAGACAGACAGACAGACAGATGGAATGGAGGGGTGGATGGAGAGAGACAGATTTTGTAATACAAATTTGAATGAAACCAATTTATAAACCTAATTTTTAATATAAATTTTTAATGGAAATTAAATAGAATGTTAACATCTGTTAACATCCCCCCACGTGCAACCCCCCCATGGGGAGATATTGCTGCTGCTGCTGCTGCTGCCCAGTCAAAAAAATTGGGCCTGGCACCATCTAAAGCCGGCCCTGATTCAGGGATGACCCCAGTACGGGATGCGCCACCAGCTCACCTCCAGGAACACACCCAGCACCGCCAGCCCGTCCGCCTGCTGCAGGGCCTCACTCACATTGGGGTACTTGTCCGCATTGAAATGGACCACGTGAAGCTGGAGAGAGAGAGAGAGAGAGAGAGAGAGAGAGAGAGAGAGAGAGAGAGGGCCAGTTTGAATCAAATAGGAGCTCACGATGGAGTAACGGAGTGTTTCGGGAGCTGGAATTGGAAGATCCAGGTTCAAATCACGCTGAAACATGTATCTCCCGAGGTGACTTTGGGCCAGTCACACTTTTATTCAGCCTACCTCGCAGGGTTGTTGTGAGGACAAAAGGAGAGGAAGAACTATGTACACAGCCCTGAGAGATTTGGGAAAAAAAGTGTCAATCATAAAAAATAAAATAAAATCTTATTTTATTTTTGTTCTCCATTGACACCAGGGATTCTAACGGTGCTACCAATGGGCTCGAGGCCAGTGTTCCTAGTGGCATCCCTTTTAATATTAATTAATATCTAATTAATTGTATTAATACTGATTGTAATTAATTAAGTAATTGTGACGTATGGAGGGTGTCAAAATATTTGTGGTCCCTGGGTGCCAAATGACCTAGGGACACAACTGGTGTTGAATATAGTGCCCTTATTGGGCGGGCAGGCGAACGGACGGACGGACGGATGGACACACTCACTCACACACACACACACACACACACACACACGTCCCTAGAAATCTTTTCTGGCCCTCCATTCTTCTTGTCCCGCCTTGCCCTCCTTAATCCCCGCTGCCCTGCTGGGAACTGGAGCAGAGCTAATCCCGCCAAAGTCCTTGCAGCGCAATTACGCACATTGGCCAAGCCAAGCCACCCCCTTGGTGCCCCACGGATGCCAGAGCAATGCCACGTTGCCAACTCTGCGACAATGGAGTGGCCTTTGGGGGACAGTTGCGGGCATGGCGAGGCCCACTTACCTCTGCGGGGAAAGCACGGCCGTCCACCAAGTGCTCCGACCCCGCACCATGTGCTTTGCTGCCCCAGTGCAGATGCAGCTGGACGGCCCGGTAGAGGCTGGGGAGACCGTAGAGAGACAGGCTTGGAGGCAGAGACATCTGCACTGTACAGGAGAAAGAAGGAGTCATGAGGCTGAGACCGATCCTGTGGACTTTGACATCCAGAAAGTGTCACCCTGCGGTGGAATTTGGCACCACTAGCAAACATCCTAATTTAAATCAAGGTGCTAGTCCTCAAGGTGTGGATATGGGGGTGCAGGAGGTAGATACAGGGATGGGGTAAGCAAGAAGGACTGACGATGAGACCGATTCTGTGGACTTTGACACCCAGAAAGTGTCATCCTGGGGTGGAATTTGGCACCACCAGCAAATATCCTAATTTAAATCAAGGCTCTAGTCCTCAAGGTGTGGATATCGGGGTGCAGGAGGTAGATACAGGGATGGGGTAAGCAAGAAGGGCTGAGGATGAGACCGATCCTGCAGACTTTGACACCCAGAAATTGTCACCCTGGGGTGGAATTTGGCACCCCTAGCAAAAAATCCTCATTTAAATCAAGGTGCTAGTCCTCAAAGTGTGGATATTGGAGTGCAGGAGGTAGACACAGGGATGGGGTAAGCAGGGTCAGAACTGGTGTCCAAAGACAACACTTTGCATCCTGATTACCATATGTCGAGCATCTGACTTACTGGGAACCAACTCGTGCTGCAGTCCAGGGCTGCTAAGATGTCTCCTGAGCATGTTCAAAGTGCTATAGTCAAACATCTTGGGCTGACCCACAAATCTCGAACCCAGTCCCGCAGCAGCCTCACCTGTGTGCCCGTTGTTTTGAAGAGAAAACGAAGCGTCTCCAGGTTCACGGTATCCTTCTGGCTCAACTGGTGTCAGGGAAGGGTCATACTGGACCAGACTGGTGTCAATATCAACCGGGGACTGGGCATCCCACCCACAGGCCTCATAGGTCTCACGCCAGTGCTCTTGACCGTGGGGTCCTGGGGACAGACAGAAGGAGCATCATGCTTCTTTCCAGAATTTGTAGGACCTGGGTGACCATTATGTCCTCTTTTTCCAGGACATGTCCTCTTTTTTAACCTGGAAAAAAATCTTTCTTGTCCTCCTTTTCCTTGTGAGCAGGCAGTATGTAGCATTATTCTAATTAATAAATTATATGTAATAATTTTAACCTAATAATAATTAATATTATTGTAATGAACCATATGAAAGTAGTTAATATGATGACCGCTTATTAAAATTATGTGTTTAAATGAACCACATGAAAGCTAATTAACCACTTATTAAAATTAACACCATTAAAATTAATAGTGTTTGAAGGAACCATATGAAAGTGTTTAATATAATTAACTACTTATTTAAATTACCGTACTATAGTGTTTAAATGAACCTCACGACAGAGTTTGAATGAACCACATGAAAGCGGTTAATATAATTAACCACTTATTAAAATTAATAGTGTGTGAATGAACCATATGAAAGTGGTTAGTATAATTAACTACTTATTTCAATTACTGTAATATAGTGTTTAAATGAACCTCATGAAAGTGGCTCATATAATGAACCACTTATTAAAATTAATAGTGTTTGAATGAACCATATGAAACTGGTTAATATAATTACCGATAACTACTTATTAAAATTACTGTCATATAGTGTTTAAATGAACCACATGAAAGTGGCTAATATAATTAACCATTATTAAAATTAACTTAAAATTAATAGTGTTTGAATGAACCACATGGAAATGGTTAATATAATTGAAATTAAAATTAATAGTGTTTGAATGAACCACATGAAATTATTATATTATTATATTATTAATTATTAATATTATTAATTATTAATATTATTATTTATTATTATTATTAAATTATTAAAATGAATATAATGTTTAAATGAACCACATATAGGAGTGTGTTTAGTCTTTCTTTTGTGATGTCCTACAATTTTCTTGTGTGTCCAACATTTTGGGTTTTTTATATCCGACTTTTTAAGTTATAACATATGGTCATCCCGGTCAGGATATTGTACTTTCTGGGTCCGGAAACCCAACCTTGAATCTCAGATTTGTGAGGCTCTTCTTGAAATTGTGCAACAAAAGCACTCTGCACATGCTCGAGCGCTCCTTTGTTTTTTAATTCTGTAGGTTCGGAACGACAGGAGAATCAACCCCAAGTAAAGAAGGACTTAGATCCACTCTGTAGTATAATCTCAACTTCCAGCCTGCCCCCAAAAGGCAGAGTAAACTGTTGTTGTTGCTGATGGGGGGGCAGCGGACAAACGGCTGCCTTTGCCACCCCTGGCATGAATATTCAAGCTGAGAGGGGCCACCCCGGAGTGCTCCTGGCACCCAACGTGGTTCTGTTTTTTCCCACCCACAAAAGGCTGTTAGAAGGCAAGCACACCCCCCCCCCCAAAAAGGGGGGACCTACATGCTCCTCTGCATCTGAATGCCAACTCTTTGGCACAGGCCGTCCTTGGCGGCAAAGATTTGTTCCGAGCCGAGAAACAAGAATAAAGCTGTTTGCTTGGTCTGCCCAAACCCGCTCATTATGCTGGTGGCCTGAGTGGAAAAGTTACTCTACAAATATATATATATTATTAATATATATAAATAATAATATATAATACATAAATATAACATGTAATATATAATTATAATATAGAATATAGAAATAATATATACGTACGTATGTACGTATGCATATATAGTAGAACATACATACATACATACATACATACATACATACATACATACATACATACAGGTATTGCCCACTGGTGTCTGGTGGTGCTTGGAGCCTGGTGCCCCCAATAGGGATGTCTGGTGCCTGGCATGGATGTCCAGTGCTCGGTAGGGTACCCACTGCCTGGTGGTGCCTCGTTCCCAGTAGGGATCCCTGGTGCTCAGGAGGGATACCCAGTGCCTAATGCCCACTGCATGAAGGTGCCCAGAAAGGTGTTTGGTGCATGGCAGGGATGTCCAATGCTTGGTAGGAATACATGGTGGTGCCTGCTGCTCACTGCCATCCAGTGGCGCCCAGTGCCTGCTGGTGCTCAGTAGGGATGCATGGTGCCTGGTGGTGACCAGCACCCCGTGTCTGGTGCCCTGTTCATGGTGCCTGTGCTGCCCTGTGCCTAGTGCCCAATATGGGTGCCTGGGGGTGCCCAGTGGTCCCCACTGCCCATTGGTGCCCATTTCTCACTAGTGTTTGCTGCCTGGTGATGCCCATGGTACCCAGCAGTGCCCTCTGCTCAATGGTGCTGGATAGGGATGCCTGGTGCCCATTGCTGCCCGCCACTGCCCCCTGGTATCCTCGGGCACCTGGTGCATCTCTTCCTCCCTGTCATGCGACTGCTTTGTTTTTCTTAAGAAACATATTGATGTATATATATTAAGAAATAAATCTTAAGACATACATCAGAAATATATTGATGATTTCGTAAGAAATATATTGCGCGTCTACAACACACGCAACAAATCCAGCAGTAGAAAACGCAATCGCGTTTCGGAAGAACCCCAAATCATTTTTCCCATAAGGGATCTTCTCCAGTCCTATATGGTGCCCCCCATAAAGGATTCTCTGTTGACTTGCCTGCCCTGGCTTAAGCCCTTCTCAGGCCCCGAACAATGCCGCTTGTTTTGCCGGCGACTCCAGGAGAGGCTTAGGCCGCGGATTACCGTCGCCCTCCCCGTGAAAGCGGATCAGGCATGCCTGGCTGAACACCCTTTTTGGAACAAAACTGGTTTCGGAGCTAATTGGAGCAGGGATTGAATGTAGTGGGAAAACAAGTAGATGTTCAGTGTCCCCAAAGGCCCTTTGGGGACACTTGAGGGACGCCCAAAGTGACATCTTTCCCCATGTCCTCCTTTTCCAGGACTTGCCCTCTTTTTTAGCCTTATGTCCTAGAAAAAAAATCTTCATCCTCCTCCTTCTCTTTGTGATCAGGCAGCCTTCTTATAATCAATAACTTATTAGTAATAGTTTTAAATTTAATCATAAGATAGCGTTTAAATTAACCACATTAAAGCAATATACTGTATTTACTCGAATCTAACGCTCACCTTTTCCAGCCAAATTCAGGCTGCCATCCTACAGGCACTTTCCTGGGAGTAAGACCCATTGAACACAATGGGGTTTACTTCTGAGTAGACATGGTTAGGATTGTGCTTCTGCCTCCGAAATCAGGATGTGCATTAGATTTGATGAATTAGATGAGAGTAAATGTCGTGTTTTGATTACAAGTATAGGATGCACGTTAGATTCGATGGCACAATCTATTCGAGTAAATACAGTATGACAACTAGAATTGAGGGGTTGATTGCCACCCCCCAACCATTAGGTTTGGACCCCCTTTAAATTGGACCCCATTTAAAAATCCAGGCTAACTCCCCCGACCGACCTGTCCTCCACGTATCTAATCTCCTTTTAAGGTTGTTGAAGCCGGTGACTGCAATTGAACCTTGTGGCAGGGAGTTCCCCAGCTTAATTGCACACAGTTATGCTTCCCTTTGGACAGGACAAGGGGCTTACCGTCCGTCGTTCAAGACAGATCTAAACAGATACAGGCAGAGGAAACCGAGGAAGAATCTGAATTAATTTTGGTGCCCTCATAATTTCAGATTAAAAAATAAACCCGTTGGTGTCTCCTCACCTTCGTACGTCCAGTGGAAACCTGCCGAAAAAGGAACAGGGAAATAAAATGAGTCCATATAGCCATGCCTTAAGCTGCTTCTGTATGTGTAGGGTGACCAGATGCCAACCCCAAAATTCCTGAACCCCAAGGCCAAAATTCCTACCCGCTGAAATAAATTGCCAAAAAATGTATTTTTGTTTTCTGATTTTTTGACCATAACTTTTGATAGGAAGGGGATAGCTCAAAATTGATTTTTGCATTGGATTCTGCTCTTCAATACGAATCCAACGACATATGGCATGATGGGGTACTGTGCACTATCACAAAGTTTCAAAATGAAGCCAAAATGTAGGACACCCGGACAGGAGGCTAAAAATCCAGACAAATCCGGGATTTTCCGGTCATCTGGTCACCCTGTTATGTGCCCCTGGATGTATTTCAGACTTGTTTGTGTGTGTGTGTTTGTGTGCTTGTTTGTTCGTTCATTTGTTCCTTCCTTTCTTCCTTTTTCTTCCTTCTTTTTTATTTGTGTGTGTTTGTGTGTGTTTGTGTGCTTGTTCGTTCGTTCATTCCTTCCTACCTTCCTTCCTTTCTTTTTCTTCCTTTCTTTTCCTTCCTTCCTTTTTGTTTTTGTGTGTGTGTTTATTTGTATGTTTGTGTTTGTGTGTGTGTGTGTTTGTGTGTTTGTTCGTTTATTTGTTACTTCCTTCCTTCCTTTCCTTTCCTTTTCTTCTCTTCTTTTCTTTCCTTTTGTGTGTGTGTTTGTTTGTTCCTTCCTTTCTTTTTATTCCTTTCTTTTCCTTCCTTCCTTTTTCTTTCTTCCTTTTCGTTCTTTCCTTCCTTCCTTCCTTCTTTTTCTTTCCTTCCTTCCATTTTATTCCTCTCTTTTCCTTCCTTCCTCCTTTTTGTTCCTTCGTTCCTTCCTTCCTTCCTTTTTCTTCCTTCCTTTTTCTTTCTTTCTTTTCATTCTTTCCTTCCTTCCTTTTTCTTCCTTTCTTTTCATTCCTTCCTTCCTTTCCTTTCTTTTTCTTCCTTTCTTTTCATTCCTTCCTTCCTTTCTTCCTTTTTCTTCCTTCCTTTTCCTTCCTTCCATTTTCTTCCTCTTTTCCTTCCTTCCTTCCTTTCTTTTCCTTCCTTCCTCCTTTTCGTTCCTTCCTTCCTTCCTCTCCAATACTTATATCCTGCCTTCCTCTTACATACCAAAAGCAGCCCCCAACATAAGAGCGATGCATAAAATCAATATTAAATCAGCGTCAATTGTTGAGGCGATCAATTAAATCAATATTGATTTTAATATCCTGCAAAGGAACTTGGGATCTTTCCACCAGGATGGCATTTAAAATATGTACCCATCTCACTGGTCCCAGTCAGGCTCTGCTGGGTCACATGAGCCGGTGTACTGGGTACGGGGTCTCGTACCTGGTGGCATAGCTAGAGGGGAGCACAGCACTGAGGCTGCAATCTGATATACACTTTCCTGAAAGTAAACTACAATCCAGAGCAATCACAGGAGCATGTAAGAGACTTTATGTCGACCCATAGTTACTGCACTACCTAGTGAAAACCTATGGGAAATTCATATTGCAATCCAGAGTAAATTTTTCTTTCACTGGAGCCAGGACTCCCCATCGTTACTCTGGATTGTGCCCTAAGTCCCATAGAACAGAATGGGATTTACTTCTGAATAGATGTACTCAGGATTGCATCCTGAGCCTTACTATGACATACAAGGGACATCTCCAGTCCCTTTCGGAGCTACTCCAGGCAGTGGGAGCCAAACAGAGGCACAAGCCTAGCTCCGAATAATGCCTCGTAAATCATCTGGGGTCTTGTGAGACTCTCAGGCTGCAATCCTATCCATACTTTCCGGGGAGTAAGGCCCATTGGCTATAATGGAATTTATTTCTGAGTAGCTATACATTGGATTGGACTGTAAAAGGGGGGACGCAGGGAGTACATTGTACCTGGGCCCACATCACATAGGTCCAGGAGCCAAAGGAGGTGAACTGGAAATTTTCTGGGATCTCAGAAAATGTTTGCACAATCCTAAGCATGTCTACTCAAAAGTAAGCCCCATTGTGTTCAATGGGTCTTACTCCCAGGAAGGTGTCTTCAGGATGGCAGCCTATATTGCACTTTTAGTGTAACCAGACATAGCTTTATCGGCTGCAATCCTATACATGTCTACTGTGAGTTCAGCTCCACTGAGTTCAATGGGGCTTATTCCCAGGAGAATGTTCTTAGGATTGCAACCATAATTTATATATATGGATCCAATGAACCTAATTAGGGTCAATTAAAATGCCCCAAAGTTGAGCGCAGGTTTAAGGAGAGCTGAAGAGGGCAAAATGGATTGAGGTTGTGGCGGTGTATATAATCATTGGATCTATCTATCTATCTATCTATCTATCTATCTGTCTGTCTGTCTGTCTGTCTGTCTGATCTCTGTGTTGGATTTATAATAAATAAATAATATCTATCTGTCTGTCTGTCTCTTTCATCTCTGTGTTGGATGCTGTCCAATAAATAAATAATATATATACTGTCTATCTGTCTGTCGGTCTAGCTAGCTAACTAGCTATCTGTCTGTCTATCTTTCTGATCTCTGTGTTGGATGCTGTCCAATCAATCAATCAATCAATCAATCAACCAATCAATCAATATTTTCTGTATCTGTCTGTCTGTCTAATAATCTCTGTGTTGGATGCTGTCCAATGAATGAATGAATGAATAAATAAATAAATAAATAAATATTTTCTGTGTCTGTCTGTCTGTCTAATAATCTCTGTGTTGGATGCTGTCCAATAAATAAATAAATAAATAAATAAATAATATTTTTTTGTATCTGTCTGTCTAATAATCTCTGTGTTGGATGCTGTCCAATGAATGAATGAATGAATGAATGAATGAATGAATGAATAAATAAATAAATAAATAAATAAATAAATAAAAATTTTCTGTGTCTGTCTGTCTGTCTAATAATCTCTGTGTTGGATGCTGTCCAATAAATAAATAAATAAATAAATAATATTTTTCTGTATCTGTCTGTCTGACTGTCTGTCTGTCTAGTAATCTCTGTGTTGGATGCTGTCAAATAAATAAATAAATAAATAAATAAATAAATAAATAAATAAATAAATATACTGTGTCTCTGCCAATGACTCATTGCACGGCCTTGGGCATGTCTCCCAACAGGGTCCATTTTCCCATCTGTAGAACATCAGGGAATGAATGAATGAATGAATGAATGAATGAATGAATGAATGAATGCATATATACATACATACATATAAATCCAATGATTATATGGAATTAAAATCCAATAGGGAAAGGACCCAAAAGAAACTTGGTATACAACCCAGTGTCCAAAATTCCTCTCCGAGGGCCTGTTGCCATCTTGTACTATTATGGTCTGGTGACAAATGAGATTTTGCAGAGCTGTGTCATTCCTGCCTGTCCTTTTCCAACCCTCCCTCTCCAGCCAGTGATCTTAGAAAAGGTCACATCCCTGGGGATGAACAAGCCTGGTCTCCAGTTACACCTTTTGAAAGAACGGCTGTGTGTTTGCGTGTCTGTTTTCCTTTGCAATCACCTTGAATATAGGATTTAAGAGAGGAAGGGGAAAAACCCTATATGCTGAGGTTGTACTTAAATCGCACAATATACACACCCTATAGCGCGGTGACGTTAGAAGCATAAGTTGAAATTGGAGCCAAAAGGTGATAAGTGGAACAGGATCTGCTCCATGCCGAAAAGGGCACGCTGGTCCCTATAGGGAAGACGTGAGCTTCACGAGGATTTCTGGGGGCACCGCTAAATTTACTCCAGTGGTATGAACAATGGAGGCCGGTAGGGATATATATAGGAAGAGCCCAAAACACTAGGATAAAAAAGGGAGTTTTTAAAAATTGTGTCTTCCTCAAAAAAATTGCGTCATTGTGGCTGCAATCCTAGCCACACTTTCCTGTGAGTAAGAGCACAATCCTAACCATGTCTACTCAAAAGTAAGCCCCATTGTGTTCAATGGGTCTTACTCCCAGGAGAGTTAGTATTGCAGCCAACGTCCTATTGAACACAATAGGACTTCCTTATGAGTAGACATGCTTAGGATTGCACTGTGTGTCTCTGCCAACGAGCACAATCCTAAGCATGTCCACTCAAAAGTAAGCCCCATTGAGTTGAATGGGTCTTACTCCCAGGAAAGTGTCTTTAGGATTGCAGACAATGACTCTTTGCATGGCCTTGGGCATGTCTCCTAACAAAGTCCATTTTCCCATCTGTTGAACATCAGAGAATGAATGAATGAATGAATGAATGAATGAATGAATGAATGAATGAATGCATGCATGCATGCATGCATTCATACATACATACATACATACATACATACATACTGGTTGCCATATGTCCTGAAAAAAGGGACAATCCTGATTTTGGGGGATTGTGTTCACATACTGGCAAATGGGACAGAGGTTCCTGTCCCAATTTAGGGGAAGAGAATTATGGCAACCCTAACATACTTAGAGCACAATCCTAACCATGTCTACTCAAAAGTAAGCCCCATTGTGTTCAATGGGTCTTACTCCCAGGAAAGTGTCTTTAGGATTTCAGCCCAAGGCTACAATCCAGAATAAGTACAGGACCTTGTACACTGACATAGTTACGGTGCCACCTATGGGAAACCTATGGGAAATGCATTGAGCAATCCAGAGTAAGTGCCTCTTACGTCTTCCCATACTTACAGGTTGCAGGGATACATACATACATACAACCAAACTAATAATTCTGCAAAACTCCCAAGGTTGTATTTTGAAGGCCGAGCCAGAACGATGGAGTTGGACTAAGACTTGGGAAGATCCGAGTTCGAAACCTGGCTGACTTTGGGTCCAGCCACCATCTTTCAGACTCACCTACCTCGCAGGATGCTTGTGAAGATGGAACCATGTACCCCAACATCAGTGGTGGGCTTCAGGTTCTATAGAACCCTTTGCAGGTTCTATAGAACCCTTTGCTTGTGAGTTCCTGGCTCTGAGAACCGGCTACTAATGGGGCATAGAACCTGTTGTTAATTTAGGTTATTAGGACATAGAACCTGTTGTTAATTTATTTGAATCCCACCACTGCCCACCATGGATCACCCCAAGAATGGTCCAGATGGGAATCCATCAACAGTCAATAGCTTTCTTTCACCCCGGTTGAAATTTAACCACCATCCCAATCTTGGCATCCTTTCCCAACAAAAGCTTTTAATCCTACACAAATTAGGTCCCAAAGTTTGGACTCTCTTTGTGTTCTTTGAGGGTCCACCTCCGCCCACCCTGACCCCTTTTCTTTCACACAAGGTTGTTTATTGCACCCGTTCTCACTCAGATGCAAAAAGGCTTCATGGGGGGAGAATCAATAGGATTCCCTTTTCCGCCACCCCAAAAAGAATTCCTCTTGTTTAGTTCCTATTTTGTTCTGCAAACCCCTCCGGAATCCACTCCGATCTGAACTCTGGTTATTATTCCTCAAGCTCTGATCTCTGGAATGATCATCAGTATCCGCAATTTTTAATTAATTTCTAATTAATTTCACAATTTTTAATTAATCTCACTCTTAAAGTTTAACGGGGTACAAGACCTGTCCATAGAACTATATGAAGGAAGATTAGGGAATGAATTTGGGATGCTGGGAAGGGGGGAAAGAGAGGTTGTAGGGTGGGCATAGTGAGGGTGCGCACACACACACAGTCTTGGGGTGAGGGTGAGCTTGGGGTCTAGGTCTCCAACCACTAGGTGATACTACCCCCGTTTAACTCTGACATGCTCTTTTCCTAGCACACCATTTCAAATTAAATGCCCACTCAGCTAGTATACAATTCTATATGTATACTCTATACAATTCAATTCTATATGTATATGTAATTATAGTATACAATTCTATATGTATACTCTATACAATTCAATTCTATATGTATATGTAATTATAGTATATAATTCTATATAAAGTTCTTTGTGGCCGTATATGGACAGTCACGGATTGTTTTTGGAGCAGAACTGATCTTAGGATCAGAGACATACCCTACAATCCAGAGTAACTACGAGAGACATTTACGTCAACATAGTTATGGCAGCACTTAGTGAAAACCTATGGGAAATTCATATTGCAATCCAGAGTAAATTGTTCTTACATCAGAGCAAGGACTACGTGTAGTTACTCTGGATTGTACCCATCGAGGTCAATCCTAAACATGTCTACTAAAGTATGCCCCATTGTGTTCAGTGGGTCCTGCGCCCAGGAAAGTGTCTTTAGGATTGCAGCCACATTGAAAGCCATACGGACTGCAGCCATACTGAAAGCCATATGGATTGCAGACATATTTCCCCATTTTTTTAGTGGAAAGGGGAAGATTTTTTATTTTTTAATTTGAATTTTTATTTATTTATTTTTGTCCCAACAGCGATCACTGCGCAACCTCAATCCATTTTGCCCTTTGCCGCGCTCCTTAAACCCGCACACAACTTTGGGGCATTTTAACTGACCCTAATGGGCTTTGGGGTTGATAGGATTTTTCCTAAAACTCCCGTTTTTCAATATCAAAAATAGGGAAAGGAAATTGTTCCCATCAACATACATCCAGATCAACGCGACTCTCCATTCCTACTCAGGAGGAACCAACATCTGGTTCCTGAAAGGCAATTTGACATATGCTTTAATGGCAGTAATTGTTATTTAACTTGGGCCAAGATCCGAAACACACCTGCTGGAGAATCACCCCTACTGAAGACACAGCCAAACACACTCCAGATTTTACAACCTATGAATTTTTAATCAATCAATCAATCAGTCAGTCAGTCAGTCAGTCAGTCCACCCACCCGTCCATCCGTCCATCTGTCCATTAATTTATCTTTATTGGCTGTGAATTTTATTAGACATAACATTCACAGGATCCATCAACAAAAACATCTCCGAACTTACTGTTATTATTGCATTTACTGTTATTATTGAACTTACTATTATTGAACTTATTATTACTGAACTTATTATTGAACTTACTGTTATTATTGCATTATTATTGCCTTAATTTTTATCTGTTTTGTGCTTTGTCCGTGGAAGATTTTTAATTGCTAATAAACTCTGGTGGGGGAATATCATTTGTGAAATAAATTCTCACTGTAGCCTCATTGCGGGCAGAGCCCTAAACAGAATAAAACCCTATTCTTTGCATTAAAAAACCCTTTAGGGATAGGGAAAACCTTTGGTGTTTTCGGTGCAAATATTTGTTGGAGAGAGTTTCGGTGACAGTTTTTGGCAAGTAGCCTGCCGTGTTTGCCTAACAGAAAAAACTTTATTGAAGCTTTCCAGTGGGGCCCCATTAATTGCCCCATTAATTGCATCCATTCCCCCCATTTCCCGATAATTAAAAAACTTACCGCCGGATGCAGCCCAAGTTTGTTGTAGCAATTGCAGGAATGTTAAGGTAAGGAGCATCTTGGAGGACTGAAGCTGAGACAGGTGGATTTGGAGAGAGGAGATGCTCTCTGAACCAAAAGGGATCTTCTGTGCACCAAAAGCAAGACCCCACTAGTATATGGGTCAGTCCCTATATCTTGATCTTTCAGCAGCAGTCATGAGATCCCCCGAATTTTGGCACCCAGGACCAAAAGGCTTTTTAAGGTGGCTCTACCACACCGATGGTGTCTGATCAGGGACCAGAGTCACAGATCCTTAAATACTTCATCCATCGGTCTATGGAGTCCCAACAGTGTTTGGACTGGGCGAGAAGGGGGGAGGGAGAGGGGCGGCTGGAATTTGGCAGAGGTTCAGGCCTTCTTGAGCCAAGTCACCCGGCGAGGCCGGTGTCTTTCATCTCCCAGCTTCAACAGAGGGAGAGCAAAGAACCCGGTCACAACTGGTGTTGTACGGGGTGTACTGGAGTTGTACAGGGTGATCAAAGAAGTCCAACCTTTGCTTTAGCGCCGGGTCGAGCCCCAGAACCTGTTTGCCGACCCCAAAGTCACAGATGTGAAATCAGTAATGTCGTAACGATATCAAGAGTTGGAAGGGTTCTCCAAGGACATCTAGTCCAACCTATTAGTCGCTTGACAAAGGCGACCCCAACGACATCCCTGACAGGTGGTCTTCCAGTCTGGCTTTGACGAGGATTGTACAGAAAAGAGGAAACTCTCCTCTTGGCTCCTTCCATGCCATTTAGACCTTGGAACTACCTCTTTTTCTGTGGTGGGACACCCTTGGGAGACTTATGGGTGGCCACCTCATCTCCATATAGCCGCCGCTTCCCCAGCTAATCATACCCAGCTCATTGAGGACTTGGTTTCCAGGTGCCATCACCATCCTCGACCATCTGGACCATCAACCTCCTCAACCACCAGATCCCATCACCATCTGGACCATCCTGCGTTCGGCAGATTCATGGACCAGGTCTATCAATTGGCCCCATTACCAAACTGTACCTCCATATTCCACAGCAGTCTACCCCATAATGCCAGTTGTAGGAGAAAGCGGTTTCTTTTTGTGTTCCCAGTTTAACTACTGTGGGAAACCGGATGCTGGATGAGATGTGCTCCTGGCCTGATCCAGCAGGGTTTCTGATCCTACAGAGCTTCCCACGGGCCAAGAAAACTCCTGCTGTGGCACGTCTCACATGGATGGCGGAAACCTTAAATGGAAAATATTAGGTTTTTTGTCTTTTGTCACAGTTTTTCAGCCAGGCTTGAACTCTCAACAATGAGATTCCCATATAAAAGCATTAGGGGACACAGTTGGGTGTGCATGGCACAGTCTCCCATACTGACCCCATACCTATGGCTCTCCACCCTGCCAATACCTGTCCCAATTTCATCAAACAAATTTGATTCCCTTCCCATTTCTCCATAGGATCCTTATCCTATAGGATCTGGAAGCTGGACATGTACCTGGCATTCAGAGAAAGACATCTCGCTCCTCGAACCCGGAGTCTGTATATCCCAATCATTGCTTGGAATTTTATTTATTATTTTATTTATTAGATTTATACCCTGCCTTTTGACCTAACAAGGACACCCAAGGTGGCTTCCCTCCATCAATCTGTCCAATCCTCTCTTCAATGCATCTAGGACCACATCCTGTGGCAAGGAGTGCCACAAATTTTTTTAAAGCGTTTCTTACCATCAACACAACATTTTATTACCAATTTACATTTTGTGGTCTATTATCATTATTCATCAACAAAGGAAAATCTCAAAGATAGGTGGCTGCGGTGCACAGGCAGAGATTCCACAGATGCAGCCTAAGAGGACAGTCAACAGCGAGGTCTCACCTCTCTGTGAGATCAGTGGAGTGATGTGTATCCAGTAACATTATGCCGGTGGCATTTAATTATACATGTATGACATAGTACATACTACGTATAATCGGACATTCACCTACTTTCCACATTATCCAGTACTACATTATCCAGTAACAGCTACAATGAAGCCATTGAATCAGTCCAATCCTAAACAAATAATATCAGCCCCCACCAAGTGCTTAATCTGGGGGGTGTTGGATCTGGGGTCCCCCTTTGAAGTTATTTGGGGTGGGACAGGTCAGCATAAGAGCAAAGAAAACATCTTGATCCATCCATCCCTCCATCCATCATATACCTACCTACCAGCCCATCCATCCACCTACTTACCAGCCCATCAGTCTATCCATCCATCCACCTACCTACCAGCCCATCCATCTATTCACCCATCTACCAGCTCATCCATCCCTCCATCCATCATCTACCTACGTACCAGCCCATCCATCCACCTACTTACCAGCCCATCAGTCTATCCATCCATCCACCTACCTACCAGCCCATCCATCTATTCACCCATCTACCTGCTCATTCATCCCTCCATCCACCTACCTACACACCAGCCCATCCATCCATCCATATAGCAGCCCATCCCACTTCAAATCCACTTCAGCCATAAAGCTCCCTGGTTGACATTGTATCTCAGCCTACCTCACAGGGTTGTTGTGAAGGCCCGAGGAGGAGGGGAACCATGAACACTGCACAAGGGTGGTACAAAAATATTGTATTTAGTAAAATATAACGTTCACGTTTTTCCAGCCAAATTCAGTCTCCAAAATCAGGGTGCGCATTAGATTCGACGGTTAGATTTAGTGTTTGGTTATAAGTATGGGGTGCGCATTAGATTTGAGTAAATATGGTAAATCTTATGTAGGCAGTGGGAGTACCTTGGTCCCCATCATAGAAGCCTGTCCCCCTTGCTTCCCCACAACACTGGCAAGCTGTGGGTTAATACCCACACAGGTAAACATCCGTTAAAGGAACTGGGACGCTGTGACCTTGAAACTAGCTCTCAGTCACAGATTTGCCTGGCACGGGTTCGATGCAATCAGCTGGTCAATGAAAATAGATTCAATGGATTACCATTATTATTATTATTATTTTGAAATATTTTTTCCATATTTTTTGAAAACTGGGAGAGAAATTGAGGTCGAGCAGGGAAGGGGCTCCGTTTAGGAAACCTCTTGAATTTTAAATACTGTGAATTCTGCTGCCCTCCAATGGCGGAGATACTATCTATATTGCTTGCTGGGACTATATACTTACACGTTGTGCGAGGAGGCATTAAATTTCCAAAGGCTTAAAGCAGTGATTTTCAATTAGCGAGCTACTGACGTGCCACGAAACGTGGAGTTCAGTGCAAGGTAATTGACGGGGCAGCGGTGGCTCAGTGGTTAAAGATGCTGCCCTTGGCACATGAAGGTCAGTGGCTTGAGATCTGAGTACTGCCCGACACCTGGCACTTGCCCAGCTCCTGGGGGAAGAGGACCCATCACTCCCCACGCTCCTGACTCATTCACATGCTCAGATCACTCCTTCCGTGGGTGCCCATTGCCAAAGGTCCCCCTTTCATTCTCTACCTCTTTGACCTGGACGAGTGGACTCGTCCAGCATTACAACGGTTTCGCCACCAACAATAGATAGTAAAAATCCTTTTATTGGTTGTATCAAGAATTTGGTGTCGAAAAAACAATTTATGCTTCAACATAAAAACAAA
The DNA here is from genome assembly GCA_030015325.1 of Cryptoblepharus egeriae. Classification (NCBI taxonomy): domain Eukaryota; kingdom Metazoa; phylum Chordata; class Lepidosauria; order Squamata; family Scincidae; genus Cryptoblepharus; species Cryptoblepharus egeriae. The sequence continues at coordinate 7,552,694 of JAREYC010000018.1, read as the reverse complement.
AAACGTAGGGCTATTGTCGCCATCGTGGGCCCCCCAAAAACACACAACCAACTTTCCACATCAAAAACTCAATGGAGAGTCAAAGAATACAATCACGGGTATTTTGCCCACCCAGCAAGTGGCACCACAAAATCTGCCCCATACCAGCCCATTTAGATGGACTGCAGCTCCCATAGGGTCAAGGTGAATGGGGCAGAGCACTGTTTTCCTGATCCCGTTGAAAAGTGGCCACCGGTGTGGCCAGAGATGCCCCGTGGCATTGTGGCCCATCCAGACGGCAGCATGGAAGTCATACAAGAAGGTGCCCCTCTAACTACACGGAGAGTAGAGTTACCAGATGGTAACACACCGTGGCAGTGTGGCCCATCCAGACAGCAGCATGGAAGCCGTACAAGAAGGTGCCCCTCTAACTACATGGAGAGTAGAGTCCCCCTTTTCCTTTGCTTGCTTCTCCCCCCTCCAGGGGGTCACGCAAAATCTGGATCCTTGATCCATAGGGCAATAACAGGGATATAGAGATAGGAAGGTCCAAAATCAAAAGATCCTTTGTGTCCTTTTACTTCCTCGGACTTAAATATGCGTTCCTGAGTCAAATGGATCCTATTAAGTTTTAGCTGGTCCAGGCAGACAAGGTGCAAGCCCTTGGCTGGGGTGCATCGTCTGCAAAAATGCCCACCCCCCCCCCGAGTCTGTGCTTCACTCAGCTGGGTGGGAGCCGCTCCAAACAGGGAAACATCAGGGTTAGGAACAACAATGAAGGACAAGCTTTGCAGCGGGGAGTCCCAAAGCCAGAACAAGAAGGATAACCAGTCCCTGGTAAGGAAAGAGGCAGAGGGACAAGAGACGGGGTCTAGCATCACACCCACATCACACCTCAAACCAGCCCCCCGTTGCACACAGCAGGTGCTACAGCCTGACTCGGCTTAACTGGCATTAACATCTTGGGGAAAAATAGACATAATTCAGTGTATTAGCTGGGCGGTGGCAAATACAAGTCATAGCAGCCCACAGGAATCAGCCAGTTCAGTTCCAGGGATATATAGGGGGGCTACAAAGCCCGCCCTATACCACCCTAAAGTTGGGAAGAGGGGGCACAACCATCCAAAGCAACATTTCAACCTTCTTCCATTGTCATGGAGAAAACAGCAACAGAAGTAGTATTTCTTGCCCAAAGTTGGGGGGCACAGCTGGGTCACTCCTCAAATCAAAGTCACTGGTTGTGTCCAAAGATTGCCACTTGCAGCCACCCGGGTAAGGTCGGCCAGGTTGGCTCACTCCAGGAAAGGTTGGGCCAGACGAAAGAGGGCAGAGGATGCCCAGCTGCGAAGAAGAGGGCACTTGGGTGGCAGGTCTTCAAGCATCCAGGATTTGGGGTGCCCTTAGAGGTGGGGGTCTCAGTCCTCCGCAGGGAGCTGGAGGGCCGAGTACACCATCACATGCTGGTCCTCCTTTCGTTTGCCTGCATGGGGGGGAGATTGAAAGAGGGGGTGTCAGCCCAGCAGCACGAGAGTCACGACAACCAGTGTCACAAAACCGTGTTCACGGTGAGGGGTCCGAGCTTAGATTGAGAAGTGCTTTCAAAGTCCCCCCCCCCCCAAGACAAGGCAGCATTGGGGAGGCACAAGCTCTCCCAACCACCCCCACCCCAGCCATCTGCCAAGCTGAGCTTAATTCCACACTAAGGAAAGCTCAGCCTGAATGAGGCAGGCGGTTCTGCTAATCTGCGGGGAACGGTTTGCCGCAGATCACATCTTTTGGTTCTATGGGGTGCAGGTGCCACCCAGGCACCCCAATTCTCCCAACAGCTGCCTGTGGTCCAAGTGGGTCCAGAGAGTCATAAACATGGAATGAGACACAACAGGAGATGCGTCAAGGGTTGAGACCTCTCACCGCACACTCCAGGAATGGCACTGAGAGTCCAGGAATAGGGAGGTTTTATGGGGTGCTGCTCATGAGGATAAGAAACATGGCTGTTCTTTTGAAAAAGAGCCAAACCCTGAGGGTCCCAGGCCTGTTTGAGGGTTTGGGCTGGGCAAGAGATGCATGGACAAACCCAAGTGCCTACACAAGAGTTGCGGTCCTCACAGGAGAGACAGGTGCGAACGCTGCGCATGGAACCTCCAGCCACGAAGAAGGCCCAGGTGCCCATGGAGAACATGAGGATGAAGATGGGGATGAGGCTGAGTTCGTACTTGGGGTTCAGGAACGTCTGGGAGAGAGAAACAGGTGACCTCAGGACTCGGCGATACCCCTGGCACCTTCCCACCACATCCCATAAGTGGCAAGGATCGTCCCCCACTCACCAGCCCCGAGGTCAGCAGGTGACTGGCCACCACCAGCCCCACCATCCAGTAGCGCCTCTTCTCACAGGCGTCGAAGAAGATGATCCCCCAGAAAGTGTGCAGCAAAACCAGAGCCATGGTCAGGAAGGCTGGAGAAAGCAGGAGGTGGGTCAGGCCGTTGTTCTCAAGACCCCTTCCATGCAGGGTCTGACCCCACAAGTCGCATAATGACAACCAAAGGGGTGACGGAGGAAAGAAACACATGCATGGAGTTGGGCCATAGAAGAGAACCTGTAGAGGTACAGATCTAACCCCTTCCACCCACTAAGCCACACTAGCACTTAGATGTTGGTAGTACCTGATGTGATGAAGTAATGGGGTGAATCTCCATGGATCCCCACAGTTCCCGGCCCTATAGAGTCTGCCAGGATGTTGATGACCGAGAACATGCCACTGATGATCCCGAAGGCAAGTCCAGACACTGCAAAGGGGGCAGATTAGGGAACAATAAGGCCAGTTATTGATAAGATTTCCCACCAGATCTCTGTCCCATAGACATCAGCACATGGGGCTTGGCCAAGATGCACATGAGTTGCACCATTGGGACAAACCACACACCAGACACACTACACACCAACCACCACTCACCGTAGGCCATCTGTTTGAGCGATATAGGGGAACGTCCATCCTCACTGATGGTCGCCAAGCCCTTGTCTGCTCTCCTAAGGGTAGAAGGTCAGAAGAAAGAGGGTATGAATTCAGATAGGTTCACCCCACAGAATCCCCTAACTGGATACGGCAGCAGATCTGATCAACAGCCAGATCTGGGACTTTCACATCTAAATCAATATGCACAAGAGGGTACCCCAGAATGATACCCAGGGCTCTGCAGATGGTGAACCCACATATAATAGGATCGTAGCCAGGGCTCTGCAGATGGTGGACCCACACATAATAGGATCATACCCAGGGCTCTGCAGATGGTGAACCCACATATAATAGGATCGTAGCCAGGGCTCTGCAGATGGTGGACCCACACATAATAGGATCATACCCAGGGCTCTGCAGATGGTAGACCCACACATAACAGGATCATACCCAGGGTTCTGCAGATGCAGGACCAACACATAAAAGGATCGAACCCAGGGTTCTGCAGATATGGGACCCACATATAAAAGAATCATACCTAGGGCTCTGCAGATGCGGGACCCACACATAATAGGAACATACCCAGGGCTCTGCAGATGTGGGACCCACACATAATACGATCATACCCAGGGCTTTGCAGGTGCTCAACCCACACATAATGTGGGTTATGTTCATCTTAAGTAAGTCAGTATCAGACATCTCAGTCAAGGAATGTCTTAGGGTCCTTGAACCCAAAAGCTCTCAAGAATCCCCTACACTCTGACCCACAAGTTTCAGTGGGAGAACCAGACCTAGGACTCATCGAAGCCTGGTTGACCCAAGATCCGGGAAGCAGAAGCTTCTGCTTACTTGAGAAGCTTGAAGTAGGCAAAGCGGAAAGTCTCCTGCAGTAGGACGGACACAAACGCCCCGAACATCAGGAGGCCGTACTGCAGGCGCCCATCATTGCGGTCACTGAGCTGCACTGAAATAAACCAGATCAGAGAAGCCAGGAGGAGAGAGACGAGCCAGAAAAAGGCCCTGTGGAAAGAGGGAGGGGGAAAAAATCAGATTATTTTATAGGATTAGTATGTAGGAAGGAAAGACCCCAGGATCGGAACCCAGGACCAGGTCCAGATTGGCCATGATTCCAATGCAGAGAATCCGTAATAGTTTTATGGCCACTCTTTGGACATCCTTTAGAGTGGACACGAGCCCATATCTTGGCCAAACATTCCTCCTCCAGGGTGTGCAGGGAAGTCTGATGTATCATGTGCACATGCGCCTCCATCATGCGCTCTGCCTAGGAAGCAAAGATCACAAGGCGGGCGGATAGGAGAAGCAGAAAATCCGGCTTGCCTTGTGATAAGGCCCTTCTTGCTCCTCTTCCTGTTTATTCAGCTTTCCAGTCCAAACATCAACCCATTTCCTGCCCAGCCCCAAATGGCAAAGGGGCAACAAATGGGTGGAATAATGCTGAACCCACAGATAATAGGATCGTAAACAGGGCTCTGCAGATGCTGGACTCACACATAATAGGGCCATACTCAGGGCTCCGCAGATGCAGGACTCACAGATAATAGAATCATACTGAGGGCTCTGGACATGATGGACCCACCCATAATAGGATCATACCCTGGGCTGTGAAGATGCTGGACCCATAGGATCATATCCAAGGCTCTGGAGATGCTGAACCCACTCATAATAGGATACTAAAGGCTCTGCAGATGCTGGGCCTATAGTAATAGGATACTAAAGGCTCTGCAGATTCATACATAATAGGGCAATACCCAGGGGTCTGAAGATGGTGGACCCACACATAATAGGGCCATTCCCAGGGCTCTGCAGGTGCAGAACCCATAGATAACAGGGCCATACTCAGGGCTCTGGAGATGCGGGACTCACAGATAATAGGATCATACTGAGGGCTCTGGAGATGCTGGACCCACACATAATAGGGCCATTCCCAGGGTTCTGCAGGTGCAGGATCCACAGATAATAGGATCGTAAACAGGGCTCTGCAGATGCTGGACCCACACATAATAGGGTCATACCCAGGGCTCTGCAGGTGCAGGACCCACAGATTATAGGATCGTAAACAGGGCTCCGCAAAAGCTGGACCCACACATAATAAGACTATACTCAGGTTCTGCAGATGCTGGACCCACAAATAATATATAATAAATTATTACAGATTATATTATAGCATTATTATAGAATTATAGAAAAAGGAGCTTCTAGGTCCGTAATAGGGTCCCAAAACCTCGTTCCTGGAATGAATCACAAGGGAAAAACAAACATCCAAACCCCAGAGCTGTTATTCTGCAAATTCTTAATAAGACAGTAGAAATTATTATAGATTATATTATAGGATTATTTTAGGATTTTTAGAAGGGGGAGATTCTAGGTTTGTAATAGGGTCCTATAACCTCTTTCCTGGAATGAATCACAAGGGGAAAACACACAAACCAACCAAACCCTGATGCTGTTTTGCTGCCTTGGGCAATCGAGGACACCCCATGGTTCACATCTGCGCAAAAATGTTGTCACAGGTTGCGTGGTTGGGAAAGAGGGGCAAGCCAGCCCCCGCCCCAATTTTTGCCCCATGGCTTTCTTCAAAAGGGAGGTGCACATTGAAGGAAATGCAGAGCCCCACAAGTGATCCCTAAGGATTCTGGAGGCCACATTTGGGATGTCTTACCCCAGAGTGTCCCATATGGGGGGGGGGGTCTCTCACAACTCATCAGCAGTTCTCCCCCCACTCATTTTCTGGGCTCAATACCCCCCAAAAGGGGGCTTCTCAAACAGATTCCCCTGCAAAGAAGGGGCACACACACCATCATCAAGTGGGTACAACAGTACCCACTAAGCCCCCACTACAAAGGGGGGGAACTTCCCAGTCATCAAGGGGTGTCTCAACACAACAGTAGTGCTGGGTGGCCCAACCTGATGGAGACACCCCCCACTCAATGTGGGGCAGGGGCTGCAAGGAGGGGGCTCCCAGCCTTGCTCCCCAGGGGGATCCACTCCCTCAAAAAAAACCCACTCAGGCAGGGTAACCCCTGACTCAGTGATGCCAAGGGACCCCCCACACACACCTGTGCCCCCACCCCAGCCCCTTCCCCATAGGGGGGCTCACCCAGCCACAAGGACTATGATGCGCAGGGGGTCCCCAGCCACAGTCAGCAGGCAGAGAGCCAGGGCTGGCCCAAAGGCAATGCAGCTGCATCCAAGGAACACAGAGACCCCCATCTCCCCCAGCCCAGCCACCCCAGCAGGAAGGCAGCAGTACCAGCTGCTACAGGTAGGTGGGGCCAATGGGAAGGGGGGGCTGGCACAGCAGCCAATGGGAAGGTGCTATTAGGGGTGCCACCCCCCCATCAGGCCAAAGGCATCCTGGGTATTGTAGTACCATTGCAATTGGCATTTCCTATTGCAAGTCAGCTGTTTCTTTATTGTGCCTTGATCTGGATTAAAGATCAAGATACAGACTCAGAGGACAGGTTTCTTTAGGACTTTGGTAGGATGCACTCTTACCTGGGAGTAAACCCCAATGACTCTAATGGGAGCTCCTTCTGAGTAGACATGCTGTATAACACAAGGGCAGAGTGACCACAGTTTCCCAAAATGTAGGACACCTGAGAAAAATGGAGGACATGGCAAAATAAAAGCTAAAAATACATACATACATACATACATACATACATACATACATACATACATACATACATAGAGATGGAAGGGAAGGATCGATAGAGGGATAGATAGAGGGATGGATGGATAAATCAATGGAAGGGATAGACAGATAGATATGGAAGGGAAGGATGGCTTGTAATTAACAAATTATATGTAATAGTTTTAAATTTACTAGTGAATTTAAATTTACTATACATATAAAGTGTTTGTATGCATATATACTATACTATATATATACACACACTGTATATATGTAACTGTATGTGTGTATATATACATACTATATATATAGTATACTATATAGTATATAGTGTGTGTGTATATATACTATACGATATATACACACTTTAAATTAAATATTAAATATATATGTATTAAATTTTATTTTATAGATAGATGACCTTTTATTTTCCCATGTCCTACATTTTTTATTTTCTCATATCCTACATTTTTCTTGATTGTCCTACATTCTGCAAGGCCTTTTGGGGGGGGTTATGACATCTGGTACATGTCCTGCGAGTATTCCTCACATGGCCACTAGAGGGTGCTGATGATACATCTGATTTCAATTCTGTCCTGCCTGGAAGAAAAATAGGTGAGGTTCCTGATTTTGGGGACCCCTCTAAAGAACCCCAATGGGATGCTCAGGTCATGGTTTGAGAAGCACATATGCACACCAGTTCCTTCACCCTCTTACCCACCAGCAGCTCCTGTTTGGCCTATGGAGAGCCAAAGTCCCCCCAGTCACAGCCAAGCCCCAGATTTTGTTTTATGTAGAGGTTTTTCTGGGCTGCAGCCCCAGTAAGGAATGTGGGGGTCCTTTTTGGCTTGCACTGGGTTGATCCCAGATCTAACACTTATTTTAAGGATGATTATCATTGCTGTGAATGAACAATCCATGTGCATGCGCATCCATGTACATCTGAGCCATTCATGTGCAGGGCACCAAGAGCTTTCAATCTGCAGGGCACACTGATGTGCTGCAAGTGATCCACAGGCGTGCCATAGAAGTGTCCACCCTAAATATCATTTATTAATAGGGCCATGGAGGGACGCAAACCCCCCACTAACAGCATAGTGTGCCTTGTCAAGACTGATGTGCTTGATATTTTTAGAGCCCGCATGTCAGTATGCTGTGAGATGTAAAAGGTTTGAAAATCACTGCTGTAAGGTAGGTAGTATGTAGGTAGGGTAGACAGACGGACAGAGGGAGCCATGCCCAGCAACTCTCTGCTGGCTCTTTTCCCAAATACATATTCACTCAGCAATAAGTTGGTGCCTGCCTCATTATGGTGCCAGCCTCCTTATTATGGCACCCTGGCACTTTCTCCGGCCGCCACCCACCTGTCAGACCGGTTTCCTGACATGCAGCTTCCTTTCATAGGACCTTTCATAAGGCTGCATCACCACTTGGCTGTAGAGGGCAAGCCGACAGCTGGCCTCTTGCAACATGTGGTGTGTGGGGTGTGTGTAAGAGCGCATGGGAACCCTACAAGAACAGCCTAAGGTGCCTTTAGGTGCACAGCCCAGTTGGCCCAAAGCCGGCCCTGCATCTACTTGACCATCCACTCATTCAATGACCTTTTATGGAAAAGGCCTGTCCTGAATTGCCAACCCCACAGATTCCTTGGGCAAATCTGGAATCATCATGCGCTCGGAGATCTATGGGTCTCCACCCACATCCTCCACATGGCACTGAGTTATCCCCAGTTGCAGTGGGGATTTTATATAAACCCATCCAGCGCTCATTTTCAGCAAGGTATATATGTGGGGTAAAAGCCACAGCTACTCCTATTGCCCTTCCTCCCCCACATAGGGTTGCCATATATCCCAAAGAACAATCAATCCCAAATACTGGCAAATGGGACAGAGGGTCCTGTCCTGATTTTGTGGAAGAGAATTATGGCAACCCTACCCCCACATAAATTCAGGGGCACCCCAATTTGTAGGTATACACATATAAATATTGACAGATATAAAGTATTTATTTACTTGGACAGCATCCAACACAGAGAATATTTGTGGGAAGGGAAGGGGAGAGAGGGGGGGGAAGGGAGGGGAACCAGATAAAGTGGAATGCCTCTCGCTTTAATTATGTTGACCAGGTATAAAAGGGGCCAGAATGTCTCTAACATATGTCAGAATGCCTTTAACTAGGGTTAACTAGCTGCCAACAGGGTCAGACTGCCTCTAACTGGGGTTAACAGATGCAAAGGGGTCAGCATTCCTCTTATTGGGGTTACCAGATGCAAAGGGGCCAGCATGCCTCTCACTGGAGTTACCAGCTGCCAATGGGGTCAAAATGGCTCTTATTGGGGTTAACCAATGAAAATAGCCTTTAACTAGGATTACCAAAGGGGGCCAGAATGCCTCCGACTACGGTTAACAGCAGCAAAAGGAGCCAGAATACCTTTAACTAGGGTTACCAGTTGCAAAGGGGGCCAGAATGCCTCCAACTAGGGTTACCAGCAGCAAAAGGGGTCAGAATGCCTTTAACTAGGATTACACAGTTGCAAAACAGGCCAGAATGCCTCTAACCAGGTAACCAGGTACAAGAGGGGTCAGAATATCTCCACCTGGGGTTACTAGATTTTGACCCTCCTCCTGGGGTCAGAATGCCTCTAACCAGGGTTACCAGCTGCAAATGGGATCAGAATGCCTTTAACTAGAGTTACCAGTTGCAAAGGGGGCCCAGAATGCCTCTAACTAGGTTACCAGTTGCATAAGACCAGAATACCTCTACCTGGGGTTATTAGATTTTGACCCTCTACCTGGGGTCAGAATGCTTCTAACCAGGGTTACCAGCTGCAAACAGGATCAGATGCAAAGGGGGCCAGAATACCTCTAATTAGGGTTAGCTGGTAGTGGTCAGAATGGCTTTAACCAGGGTTAGTAAGGGGCAGGCTTTTGACCAGTGCAGCTTTGAAACCCTTCCATGCTGAGCAGCACCTGCCAGCGTTCCCTCTTCTAGGTGATGGTTCCAGGTCCAGGCATGGTAGAGGCACACGGTTCCTCCATCGTACCTGGTCACCCCACATGAGAAGGGAGGCCATTCTTATGTAACTTTCACTCATGCCTGGTGTTGTGAGAACCACAACTGGACTCCCCATTGGTGCATCCTGTGGCACTGAGAGCTGTGCCATTGGTCAGCCACCGCGCCTGGGTGTGGCCAGAGGCCCATTCATGGCTTCTGCCGCCTTCTGCACTCCTGCTGAGACATGTGTGACTCTTGCTCATCTGGAGGGGGGAAGGAGGCGTCACTCCCGGCGCACTGGTGCATATGACGCAGGAGTGGAGAGAGGGGGGCAAAGGGGGCCCTGCGCTTGCATTGCATTGCAAGATTCCTGGCCAGATAAAGCAGGTCACAGGTGATGTCATTTATGGTCACAAGTGATGTCATCAGATGGTCAAAGGTGAGGTCAGGTGCATCTGGCCACAGGTATCCCCTTCTCCAAAGACGCCACTGGAAAGGGGTTCAGCAACCCCGTCCCACATGCAAATGGGTTAAGAAACCCACAAACAGCATTTTTGTGGTATGGTAACCCCCATTACCATACAACAATTATTCACAGATAGACTGCTTCTGCCCATGGAGGTTCAGTAGGAAACAAACACACACACAAACAAACTCTGGCTAATAAGGGGATGGGAAAGCCCCTCAGAGCACAAGCCAGCCTCTGCTCCTCTCACTCTCAGGTGTGGGGGAGTGGGTGGGTGGATTTGGGGGGCAGCATGGAGGAGGAAGTTCAGAGGAAAGTAGAGGGAGGACTATGAGGGGAGACACTCTCATCCATCACCTTTTTCCACTACTGTGCTTCCACCAGCCCCTGGTTTCCTTTCTGGAAGGGGCATCAACAGAGACAGGGGCACCCCCACGCCCGTAGCTAGGGGACACCACTCCCCCAAGTCAAAGTTTGCCCCCCCCCATTTATTTGAGTAATAAATCTTTTTTCCCATACTTATCCTTTCATTTTGATCACAGTTATAGACACCCGACATAATTAACCCCCCTTAAAAATTGTTCCCCCACCTAGCACCCCAATAAATTGCCCACCTTGTCCAGCATCCTCTTTCCTCCAGTAGTCGATCCCATAAGAATGAAAAACCAGTCTTGCCCTTACACCCCATCAGGTAGCATTCAGTGGTAGACTGCTACTGGCCCAGGGGACTCTATTTAACCAGTGTGGACCACAGCCCCCCCCCCCCAGGCAGATTATTCTGGCTGCTATTTTCCCCCCAACTTTTATGGGAAAGAGGCAACCAGATCTGAACATGGCACAATCCATGGTATCCCAGAGGCCAGGAGATTCTAGAAGGGGGTGTCAAACATCCACCTCCCACATGGCCAAAGGCCCCCCCCCCCACATCCAGCCACATGTAATATTTATGTATCTTTGCTGTCTGGCTGGGAGAGGCTGCGGGAACCAGATCTGGGGAACCAGATCCAAGGGAAAGGAACACTCTGTTCCCAACAAGGGAATGTGCTTTCCACGCCCTTAAAAGAAAAGTTATTAACTTTTACTAAGTGACGGTTATATAAAGGAAGCCAAGTGGGACAGTGGCTGCACATGGGTGCAGGCCTCGGCGCATGGGATTGCAGAAATTGCAGAATAAACATTGCAGTCAATGAGACTTGCTCACAAGTAAACACAGGACCAACATAACTGGTTTTGAGTGGTGTCACTCACTGGGCCTGGTGTAAGCTTGTCAACTTGCCGCCCCCTTGGTGCTTATTGCTCCAAGAGGATCTCTGCCCCACTGAGCCTTCTCTTGGCTGTCAGATTCCAGCCCCACGGCCAGCTCAGTCCCACAGATTACCCACACTTCTGGATCCTCAGATCTCTTGAGTCACTTTCTCACCCTCCCCTTTTGCCAGCCCCACTGACCACCCATCCCCTTTTACCAGCCCCATTGATCCCCCACCCCATTACCAACCCCACTGATCCCCACCCCCTTTGTCAGCCTCACTGATCCATACCCCCTTTACCAACCCCACTGATCCCCACCCCATTTGCAAGCCCCACTGATTGCCCTATCCCTTTGCCAGCCCCACTGATCCCCACCCCCTTTGCAAGCACCACTGATTGCCCTATCCCTTTGCAAGCCCCACTGATCTCCATCCCCTTTGCAAGCCCCACTGACGTCCCACTCCTTTGTCACTTCCCCTGATCCTCACTCCCTTTGCAAGCCCCACTGATTGCCCTGTCCCTTTGCCAGCCCCACTGATCTCTACCATTATCATCCTCACTGATTGCCCTATCCCTTGGGCAGTCCCACTGATCCCCATCCCCTTTGCCAGCACCACTGACGTCCCACTCCTTTGTCATTTCCCCTGATCCCCACGCCCTTTGCAAGCCCTACTGATTGCCCTATCCCTTTGCCAGCCCCACTGATCTCTACTCCATTATCATCCTCACTGATTGCCCTATCCCTTTGCCAGCCCCACTGATTGCCCTTCCCCTTTGCCAGTCCCACTGTTCTCCACCCCCATTATCATCCTCACTGATTGCCCTATCCCTTTGCCAGCCCCACTGATCCCCATCCCCTTTGCCTGCCCCACTGATTGCCCTATCCTTTTGCCTGCCCCATTGATTGCCCTATCCCTTTATCAGCCCCACTTATCTCCACCCCCTTTGCCAGCCCCACTGACGTCCCACTCCTTTGTCACTTTCCCTGATCCCCACGCCCTTTGCAAGCCCCACTGACCTCCAGCTGAGGCTCAGCCCCACCCAGCGCACGCTGGGCCAACGTGCCAGGCCCGCCCCCCAGGCACGGGGGTTGCCACCCGCACTCTGCCTCCCAGCCCTGCTGAGCCACATGTACCCACACGCGGCCAGCCGGTGCTGGTTGGGCGTCTCCTATTGGACGGCCTGGAGGCTCAACCGGCCAATAGCAACGCTTCGAACGTTCGTGCTGGGACACAATGTATCCATTTGAGAAGGATGAAAGGCGGGGGCGTGTGTCCCATTGTGACGTCACAATGCGGCTGGCCAATGGGGACGCTCGGAATGAGACAATGTATCCAACTCGGAGGAACGATGAAAGGAGAGGGGCGTGGCTGGGGAGGCACGTGCAGCTCCGCACGTGGCCTCGTGGACCCTGCACTGAGCCGGGCGGAGGAAGGAGGCAGCGTAGCCGGGAAAAGACTCGGATCTCGGGGAGGGAGCCAGAGAGCCAGAGGGAACCGGTGAGTAGGACGCCACCTGCCCCGCTCCGCCGCCCGAGCCCTGCTTGGGGAGGAAGTTAGTCAGTCCCAGGGGTAGAGTGTCTCTGAGCGTACGCAGAGCGCCCTTGACTATGCTGGGGCTCACTTCGGATGCCTAGGATTGGGATCATCGGCTGCCATCCTGCCTGCACTTACCTGGAAGTAAGCCCCATTGATTTTCATGGCACTTACTTCTGAGTAGACTTGCATGGGATATGGAGTATCTTTCATGGCACTTACTTCTGAGTAGACCTGCATCGGATAAGGAGTCTCTTTCATGGCACTTACTCCCTATCCTTTGCAGGTCTACTCAGAAGTATCTTTCATGTCGCTTACCTCTGAGCAGACCTGCATAGGATAAGGATCTCAGGCAGTCATCCTTGCCGCACTTAACAGGAAGTAAGCCCCGTTGACTTTCATGGCACTTACTTCTGAGTAGACTTGCATAGGGTAGGGTGTATCATGGCACTTTTGAGTAGACCTGCATAGAATAAGGATCTCAGGCAGTCATCCTTGCCACACTTTCCTGGGAGTAAGCCCCATTGACTTTCATGGCACTTCTGAGTAGACTTGCATAGGATCGAGGGTATCTTTCATGGCGCTTACTTCTGCGTAGACCTGCATAGGATAGGGATCTCAGGCTGACATTCTTGCCGCACTTACCTGGGTATAAGTCCCAATGACTTTCATGGCACTTACTTCTGAGTAGATTTGCATAGGATCGAGAATATCTTTCATGGCACTTGCAAGTAGACTTGCATAGGATAGAGAGTAGGCTGCCATAGGATCGGACTGTCATGTGTGATCCATGATATCTGGATACTGGGAAAAACTTTTTGGGGTGGGATTGATGGCATTGCTGGGCATCTGGGGAGAGGAAAGGGGCAAATGGTGAACTATCCTTTCTGAGATCCCCCTTTCAGCCCTTTGGGGTGGTTTGTGGGGGGAACTTTTAGCTCGTCTTTTTTGGGGTCTCTTCATGCCAGCTTCGGGCTTTTGTGGGACTTTGAATGTTTGCAGTGTGATGTCTTTACTGGGCTGGGTATAAAAGTGGGGGATATACATATCTATGTATTTTTAATGTATAGAAATAAATAAACAGGCTTGTGAAGTGGGGTGAACTGCAGGTGCCATTTGGGGGCTGCACCTGGGAAAAGTTTGGCATCAACAGGTAGGAGTTGATTTGATGATCCTGGTGATCACCGAAGACTTAGAACTGGATCTCTGTGGGTGCAATCCTAATCATGTCTACTCCAAAATAAGCCCCACTGTCCTCAGTGGGTCTTACTCCCAGGAAAGTCTTTAGGATTGCAGCCTATGTCTGTTTTTCCCCACTGGTTTTCCCCACTTACAGCGCAGTCTCACGAGTAAGTCCCACTGTGTTCAGTTTGGCTTACCCCCAGGAAAATTTGTATAGGAACCTATATGATTGATGAGACGTTCAGTGCAATCCTATACATGTCTACTCAGAAGTAAGTCCCATTGTGTTCAATAGTTTTCCCAGGAAAGTATACTTAGGATTGCAGCCATATATAGCTGTTGTATGTGTATCTCTGGAGCAAAGCTCCATAGCATCCTGGAGGCTTAGAAAGAGCCACTCACCTGTCACAGGTAAGTTTCTCTTCCAAGTGACTAGGTAGAGGTGTTTAACCCAAATGAAACTGCAATACTATGAATACTTACCTGGGAGTAAGTCCCATTGATTATAATGAGATTTACATCTGAGGAAGCATGCAAAGGATTGGGCTCCAAGTTCTGTCTTTTTAAATGAAATCTATATATATCTTCCTTCCATGTCTGTCTGTCCGTCCGTCCGTCATCTATCATCTATCTACTGCTTTTCAACTAAAACTTCACAAAGCAGTTTAAAAAGAAAATAAAAAAAATTAATTTTTCTTTGCCGGATTAACTTTATTTTTCTCAGTTAAATCAGGTATTGAACTTTAAAAAAAAATGTATTAAAATAGAGGTGCGCACAGTGCGCAGCTAATTTTTGACACTCTCCGCTACAGGACAGCCACTGAGCCCGGCAAGATTTTCTCCCGAGGAAGCACACCCCAAAACACAGATTGATCTTGTGCACCCTTCCTCGGGACTAAATCCAATTCTACTTGGTCTGACTCATTTCTGAGTGGTGTACCTAAGATCAGGCAGTTAGTGTTGCGGCAGTGTGGAAAGTAGTGCGCAGCAGTCCCTGCGGACAAATAATAAAGTAGGATATTTCTTGAATGGGGCACATTTTGCAACATTTTTAGAACGGGAAAGGGCAAAACAAGTCTGTGAATCAAGGGAGACGCACTGTCGTAGAGGGCTAAAGCGTCAGACATCCGCCACATTGTGTGTGTGTGTGGTTGTAGAATCAGATTTGTGAATCATTTCTGTGGCTATCCTTGGGCAGGAAAGGGTTACTCAGGCTTGTCTCTGTTGAATTAATTTGGATTTGCCTTTGCTGGGGTGGCTAAATGAGCAGATTGGGAGATGTGGAGCAAGAAAGGGTGTGTGTAGCAGGCAGGGATCTGGCCCAGCATGGAACATGGGAGAGAATGATGCTCTGACAGGGTCATCCCTGTGATGTGTTTTGAATAGGAATCTGCGTAGGATGTTATGTATGTATATGTGTTAGAGATGCCACAGATGTCAGAAGCGCAAGTGTGACGGTCATGATGGGGAGGGGTGATGAGGCCTGTGTGCGCATGAATGGGCAGAGCTGATGAATGAACACATTGGCTGCCCGTGACTCTTCCCCGTGCATGTGGTTTGCATTTGTAGGCTGAGGCAGCAGCAGATTGGCCCATTAAGTGCGCATGGTTCGGGAGCATTGTTTGCCAATTACAGGATGTTCTGTATTGAGCGCGGGGGGTGTAGGGAACAGAACCAGGAGAGAAACCAATGATCTCTAACCGTTTTGGTTGTGCACCTTTCAGTGCCACTGATCTGTGGCAGACATGTGCCTGGTCTCCACCCCAACCAGTTCAGCCCCCAACCATTCCTGCCCCACATAAAATAGCGGGGAAGGTGGCATAATTTATCAACTTGCTTACCTTGAGTGTGGAGTGACCCAGGGTTCACCCCCACATCTCCCATCAAAGAGATTCGGTCATAGATGATCACTCAGAGTTGGAAGGGAGACCCACAAGGACATCTAGTCTAATCTGTAACAGGCAACCCCAGAGCAGGTGCTATTGTTTCTGCTGGTATGGCTAACCCCATATGGAACTGGGAAGCCTTGGTGAAGGGAGAAGGGACCAAGGGACCCCTCCTTTTAAAAAAATCAGCCATGTGGGGAGCTTTGTGGCAACTGTGCCAGAGAGCATATGCAGAGTGCTTGACCACAGGGAATTGCATCTTTGAGCCCTGGTGCATAATCTGTTTGATTGCCAATGCTGATATTCTGTTTGGTTTTTTTGGGTTGATCCAGATCTCAGTGACGACCATGGAATCTGCCAATAGCATGTCTTCTCGCGAGTCGCTGTATTCAGTTGAGAGCACCGCAAGCGAGGAAGAGGAGGAGGAGCGCTCCACCGATTTTGAGGTCTTCCTCATGGACAGTGGGAGCGATGCCGAGAAGGAATTGGGCCCTTTGAGAAGCCAGCGATATGTGTCTCCCGAAGGGCGTAGCTTTCTCTTCCCCCCGGAATCGGGACGGACAAACCCAGACTTGCGCTGCTGGGACCGCCGGCGCCGGATCCGGAAGCCGGTGGGTTTGCTGGCGTCTTCCAGGCTGCGGCCCTGTAGCCATCGTTGCCAGACTCCGGTAGATCTGGATGAAACATACTGTGCCCGGTTGGTGGAGACTGAAGGAAGCCTGGCCAGGAAAGCCACTAACCCAAAATGGAAGGAGAACAGAGGTCGTAAACGGTCCTCTGTATATACCACAGCGCCGTCCCTGCAGGCGGTCAAGAGGCAGCGGAACAAAGAAGTGGAGGCTGTGGAGGATCCGGCCTCTCCATGGACAGAGAAGGACCAGCTATTTGCCAAAAAGGTACGTTGGTGTGGGGTAGGTGGCAATGTGGGGTAAGTGGCCAAGAGTGGTGGCATTGAGGCCTGGCAGCAATCAGTGGAACCCACAAGTTAGGAAACCAAGTTTCTAGTCCTCATGATTGCCACTAGCTGTTTGAAAAGTAGCCATGCTGATCAGTTGGTCTGAGAGGCTCCAAGCAGGAGTGCCTCGCCTAGATCTGGTGGACCACCCAGCAAGCAGATTATGGTCAGTACAGTGGTATGTATGGGGCTTTCTCATGAGCAACCAGAAGGTGCCTCTGGTTGCATGCAAGGGTGCTCCACGGCTCCCCATCCAACCCCTAGACCAACACAAATCAATTCTGAGCATCTGGATAAAGAGGACCCACCGTAGTTAAGAATTGCAGAATAAAAGTGCAATCCTATCCCTGTTGACTCAGACGTAAGCCCCATTATATTCAATGAGGCTTACTCTCAAGTAAGTGAGGCTAGGATCGCAGTCTAAATTATTCCCAAGTAAGACTGAGCTTGCAAATGTGATTTTTCAGCCTCAAGTCTATTGGTGTCTACTCTGAAGTTAGCCTCACTGAGTTTAATGGGACTTACACCAAGGTTAGTGGGGTAGGATTGTAGCCTTAATTTATATCATGTTTAGAGTTGGCAAAATCTCATTTTCTTCTTCCCGGGGAATCTGGGTGACCTTGGTTTGGAGTTGCCCGTGTGGCATTATTTTTAGCCCGGAGAAAGGGATGCGTTCAGGGGCTGCAGTACAAGTCCATTGTCTCCCTTCTAGCAGGAGCACGTGAGGCCGAGAACATTGGCCATGGTTAGATTGCTGGTCCCCGGTTCCCTGTTGTGTTGATCTCAGTACAAGGCAGCAGGTCCCCACTGTGATTCAAACCCATGTCTTACAGCACTTTGTCCCAGCCTCCTTGCTTGAAGCCTGGGCGTACAAAGAAATGCTGGGGTTCAGGCTTATTTTGCATTGCACCCCACATTTGCTCAATTTTTGATTTTTAAAATTTTGATTATTTTTTTTAAACCTTGGATTTGTGTTCCTGGTGTTGTCTTGTGGGTGTTAATTCCCCCCCATTTTTCTCCCAGTGCGAGGAACTGCAGGGCTTTGTCCGTCCCTTGAAGGAGCTTCTCGACAGACTGAAAATGGGCCGCTTTGACCGAGGTAAGAGACCTGCAGTCCCTCCACTCCTGTAGGACTTGCAAAGGTGCCCTTGATTTCCTCTCCTTGGTTCCAGACCTGAGTCCCAAAGGAGACCTGATGACCCAAAAGCATGAAACTAGGGCAGCAGAAACGAGGGTTGCTTTGCATTAACTTAGATTCAATTAATGGATGCATCTGCCTTGGACTGAAAGTCATGGCTTGGACTTAAGGACATGCTTAATTAATAATTAATCAATTACTTAATGCAATGGGGCCATTCCTGGCAGAGGCATCCTGGGCCAGTAAAAGGACTCTTCCCTTTTTGATAGCAATGGGGGTAGTTGACTTGAGTGTATGCTGCAAAATGAGTTACACTATGGCCCGTATCCTAAAGTTAAATTAAGGCCTTTGCTCTGGAGCAGTTAAGGTGACTTTCCATAAGATAACACTAGAGAGTGACGTAACTGTGTGGACCCGTAACTGCTCTGGATTTTGCCCTATGACTTGAATGTATTTGCCAAAAAAGGGTCCAGCAGAGGCTGAAACTTTGCAGCCGAAGGGCCTGTTTATGTAATTTTTTGGCTCTTTCCAAAGAGTTATGTAATAGCTCTGTAATAGTCCTGAGAAAACAGCCACTCCCTCCCCTGGCGTGGACTTTGCTCGCCGCATACAACTTCTCCTTCCCTTCTCCGTGTCACCACATGTGTCTGCGAAGCAGGGTGTTGCTTGTTTTGCTGCCCCGAGATCTCATGGGGGCCTCCTTGTCCATTTAGATCCTCTAGCATCTGGACACCCTCTGCCCATATAGTAACTTTTTAAAATCATGAGTCTGCTCATGAGGAAGCCTAGCTGATTAACCTTCATTATTAGAAATGAGGAAATAAAGGGCAAAATCCAGAGTAACTACAGGGAGTCTTTGCTCCGGTGTAAGTACAACTTACTCTGGATTGCAATATGAATTTCCCATAGGTTTTCACTAGGTGGTGCAGTAACTACGGGTGCACATAATGTCTCTTATGTGCTCCTGTAGTTACTCTGGATTTGGGTGTAAGTCATTCTGTACCAAAAGCAGCCGCATCCTGAACCTTTCCCTGCACACCAGGATCATCCCGTAATGAGAATTTTAACCACTGAGGACCGAGTCATGCCATACAGCACCCTACACTCTCTCCCCACCTAGGGTGACCCATCAACACAGGGTGACCAAACATTTATCCATATGTTTAGGTCTGCAGTCCTAAACACACTTTTCCTGGGAGTAAGATCCACTGAACACAATGGGGCTTACTTTTGAGTAGACACAGTTAGGATTGTGCTCTATGGGCACAATCCAGAGTAACTACGGGAGCACGTAAGAGACATTACGTGTACCCATAGTTACTGCACCATCTAATGAAAACCTATGGGAAATTCATACTGCAATCCACAGCAAATTGTTCTTACACCGGAGCAAGGACTCCCCATAGTTACTCTGGATTGTGTCCTATGTCTGGTTTTTCATTTTTTAGACTTGAGTCCTGGGGAAAAAATCTTCCTTCTTTTCCCTTTTCCTTGTGAGCAGGCAGCATGTAGAATTCTTGTAATTAATAAATTTTCAGTAACAATCCTATTTGTGTCTACCCAGAAGTAAGTTCTATTGAGTTCAATGGGGCTTACTCCTAGGAAAGTGCTTTTACAATTGCAGCCTTTATGTAATAAAATCTATGTAATAAGTTTAAATTTAGTAACAATATTAACCGCTTGAAAGCAACACCTGCATTTACTCAAATCTAATGCAGAACAGAATCTAATGTTTTTTAAAAAATCTAATTATAAAAAAGCTTACTGGCAATTGCAATGCGCAGCTGCAAAGCAGATACAATATTTAATTTCACTGCATAAACAGAGTTATGACAATAATAATAAAAGACAGGATTTATATTATAATTTTTATCTAATACCAGTACTTTATACAAAGGGGTTTGTGACATTTTTAATTACAATACAGTAAACGATCAAAATACCAACTTATATTTACTCAAATCTAATGCACCATCAAAAGTAACGTGTAGACTAAATTTGGAAAAGGTGAGCGTTAAAAAAGCGCTGGAAAAGATGAGCGTTAGATTTGAGTAAATAAATATTTTGTCACGTCTTATATTTTTCTTGGGTGTTCTATATTTGGGGTGCCTTTGTCTTCCTTACGAGGTCATGGTATATGGTCACCTGTATCAACATCTTCCCCTGATGCAACCTGTTCTTTCACACAGTGATCCGGCACAATCCTCTGGTTTGTGTCAGCTCTGGGAGAGGCACACCTTTTCAGGTGCCGACCTCTGTGGGTTGTGCTCCCCCCATTGAGGACCCCCCTGGCAATCTGAATTGGGGAGAGTGCATCAGAAAAGTCTCCCCCTCCTGCTTCTGATTTGTCTCTTAGGGCATCATAAGTGATGCACTCTTTCCTTTCAAGGCAGATGTAGGTGTCGATACTGGCCTGATCCATTTGGGGCAAGTGGTGCTGAGCAAGCCGCACCCGCTAACCCAACACACCTTTCTTATTTTGAGGCTTGTTGGCCAGGGATTAACTAATCGCAGGGTGCTTTGATCTTCCAGGGCTGAGCAGCTTCCAGCAAAGTGTGGCCATGGATCGGATCCAGAGGATCATTGGAGTCCTTCAGAAGCCAGAGATGGGGTAAGCGTCTTGCAGCAACAGGTCACTCGTGGGCCCCGATGGAAATCACAAGGGAGAAATTTCTACACCCTGCCTGCCAGGCTGGCCTGCTTTTGCAACTGCCAGGTGTTAGGGCATGGTCAAAATTTATATAAGGGCACATGAGTTGATGGGGTATTTTGGAAATCCCTCAGTAATACTAGAACTAGGTTGGTGGGAGTTGCAAGACTGCTCAGCCACAAAGGTTCCTGGTGGCCAGTCACTCTCTCTCAGCCTTGCCTTCCTCACAGGGTTGTTGTGAGGACAAAAGGGGGAAGGAACAATATGAGCTCCTGGCAGGATAAATAGCACATTGGTGTTGGATCCGGGAAGTAGGGTTAGAACCACAATAGAGGTTCTACCACAATCTTGGTGGGCCCCCATAAACAGTTCAAGAGCAACAAGTCTTGTAGGGCAATCCTGAACTGTGCTGTGCCCAGAGGAAGGGGTGGAAGTGCCACCTCTCTTCTAACGTGTCCTCACTTGCCCCTTCCCAGAGCAAAACCTTGATAGGAACCCCTAGGATCTCTGGCCTCGTCTTACTTTTTATGCTGGTTTTATCTCTCCTGGCGCAGGGAGCGGTACCTGGGCACTTTGCTGCAGGTGGAACAGATGCTGAAAGTGTGGTTCCCAAGCGTAACTCTGAAGAACTCATGTGCCAGCTATGGCACAGCTGAGGAAAAAGCATGTGAAGCTGGGAAGGTGAGTGACACCAAGTATTGTGTTCATGGGCACTACCAGTTCGGGACAGGTGATGGGGCCAGATGGTTTCACCTTAAAAAGGACCGGGGGCAGGTCACTGCTGCGAGGAGCTTACAGTCTATATATTCATGTGTTCTACAGTGTGTAGAGGCATCCTCAGTACTGGGGGCAGCAGCAAGCTGATTTGTGGGGTCACAAAGGGGCATGTAGCAGAACCGAGTTTATTTTGAAACTAAGGTGCCTGTTTTTATTACCCTTTCCCCACAGCTGTCTTCTACAGAGAACATCACAGCGGCATCCAGCCTTGACCACTCACAGAGCCCCCCAGAGGAGGAGCACCTCACAGACCCAGCACTGTCTGGGGGCAAAGCCAACACTCCATGGGAAGAGCCACCCCGCTTCCTGCCCCGCTGGCCTGCAATGAACTTGACTTGGGTTCACACCTCGCCCATCTCAAACCCCCCCTTGGGGCACATGGACTTGAGTCGGATGAACTCGGCCTTCGGGCTCGCACCGAACATGAGCGCCTATGGGGTGGTCCTCTTCCTCCACAACAACCTGGCTGGCCCTTTGCCTTTTGACCGCTCCACTTCCGTGACCCCTGTCCCACCCTCCCCATCTTCCTGCCATCCCGACGCCTCCCTTCCGGGTTCTGTGGAGCTTCCTCGCTGTCAGAGCCTTCCAGGGGCCACAACCCCCCACAGTACCTTCCCGCAAGGGTCTCTCGACTGCTACTCATGGTCTCTGCCCCACTTGCCAACATCCAACTTGTCAAGTTCATTGAAGGGGTTCCAAAAGCCGGTGCACTGCCCCGACTCCTGATGCCGCCCTCGGTGGGTCTCCCGAAAAGTGTGAATGTGTGTATTTGTCACCCCCTTCCTTTTTTATAAATCAATCTTATTATTTGTCTGTTGTGTTTGTTCTTTTTTTAACTTAAAAAGCATTTCATGTGATGTGAGTGGAAGTAATGGGGGGATTGGTTGTTGGCCACACTGGTGGAAACGGTTCAATAAAAGGCACTGCGGTGATTGCTCAAAAGTTATTTTGGGATTTGTGCGCGTCCATTTTGTCGATAGAAAGAACACCTTTCATGCGCCGATAGGAGGAACACCTTTCTAGTTTCGAATGAACTGCTGGTAGTCTGTGTTGAATGCAAACCCTACAACACTAGACGGTAAGGAGGCTGAGACCTGCCATGGGGCCCTGTCGCTACCACCTCCCACTCCGGAGGCACACGGCATTCCCAGGCTGGGGATATATGGGCAGAACATGACACGACTCCTTAATGGAGGCAGAAAGGGTGCAACTTACCTACCAGATGTTCAAGAAAGTCAGCATTATTGGCCGGGCTCCAAAAGCTGAAGATTGGCATCTTTCTGTTCCAGGGTTTGGCACGAAGCTGGCATTGCCGCATACCTAGCAATGAACATTAGGAACTGGATCAGGCCATAGTCTGTCTAGTCTGGTTTCCCGCAGGTCATATGCCCCCTTGAAGGGGGGTGCCAAGCCATTGCAGTGAGCTCCCTTTTATGGGGGAACCAAAGCAGTCGTGTTCCCTGTTGGCATAGCACCTCTTGGAGCTGTGGTGCCACCTGCTTGTGTGCCACCTGCCATCACTTGGAGCCAAGCGGTTCCCATACTCAGCCGCCTTCCCCTCCCTGCCACGTGCAATCCCACAGAGCCCAATGTGTCCAGGTGAGCAGTCCCTGCCCTGACTTGCAGAGGCTCCTGCGCGTCTGTTCTCCGACCCACATCAAAGCTCCACTCCTTTCTTACTCACGGGCAGCCAACCTAGTTTTGGCATGGGGCTCGGAAAACACGGCTGGCGAGCTTGGAGGCTAGTCATGTCTGTGGCAAGAGGGCACCTCTGCAGGGTGGGCATTCGGGGGGGGGGGGTGCCACCCTTGCCAGGCAGCAAAGGAACCCACTTGGTTGTGGGGGATCTATAAGGAGGAAGGGATGGGGTGGTAGTGCCCACCCCAATTTGACCAGGAGGGACTGGCTTGCAGGAGAGCAGCATAGATGCCAAGACACCTCTTGAAATCCACCAGCAACACAGCCAGGAAAGGCCTTTGCAAAAGGCACAATGAGCCAGTGGAACTCCTTGCCACACTCGCATTCAGACAGCCTTTGACTAAGAGTGCAATCCTAACCATGTCTACTCAAAAGTAAGCCCCATTGTGTTCAATGGATCTTACTTCCAGGAAAGTGTCTTTAGGATTGCAGCCTAAGCTGGCTTCCAGGGGGGTCTGAGATAAACTGGAGGCTGCAGATAACTCCCAATGACCGCAGAACTAGTATGTGGGTATATACCGTGTGAGCATATATAAACACATATGCATAGTAGTGTGTGAGTGCATAAACAAAGGTGGCATATATAATGCACATATGTGTGTGTGTTTGAAAACGTATATACCTTAATACTGTGAAACATATATAAATATATGTGCTAACGTGTATATGTGTGTATAGCACACATTTGACCATTGGCAAGGCCCACCACGATGCCGGTAGGGGGCTCAAATCCCCCAACTGCCCTACTGATAAATTGACCCCAAAATCCCACAGCTAACGTATAGACAATCTACGACACACTAGTATGCTATGGCACTGTGGTTGAAAATCACGGGTGTAGTGTGTGCATATATAAACACATGTATATTGTGTATGCACAAATGTGTATATATAAACATGTGTATATATGTGTGTGTGCATGTATATTAACATATATATTAACATATATAAACATGTATATTAACGTGTATTAATAACGTGTATTAAATTAATTAACATGTATGCATCTACATGTATTAAAGATGTGTGTGGTGTATATAAACACATGTATATTAATGTGTGCATAAACACATGTATGTTGTAGGCATGTGCGTACATGTGTATCTGTGTGTGCAATGTGTGCACATGTAAGTATTCATGTTTGTATAGTGTGTGTATATAAAAACATACATATATATCAGTGTGTATCCATGTGTGTAGTGTGTGCACATGTATGTTTGTGTATACTTGTGTACTTACATAAACATGCATGTATGTGTATACTAGTGTGTGCATGTACATGTGCACATGTACATGTGTGTGTGTCGTTTGCTTCTCATTCACTGGCCTTCAGCCCCCCAGAGAGGAGAGGAGGGCCGGGCCCCCATCCCCCCAGCTGTGGGGCAGGACCCCCATCCTCCCCCCATCCCCCCAGCTGTGGGGCATGACCCCTCTCCTCCCCCCAGCTGTGGGGCATGACCCCCATCCTCCCCTCCATCCCCCCAGCTGTGGGGACCCCCTCCTCCCCCCAGATGTGGGGCATGACCCCCCTCCTCCTCCCATCCTCCCAGCTGTGGGGCATGACCCCCCTCCTCCCCCCAGCTGTGGGGCAGAACCCCCATCCTCCCCTCCATCCCCCCAGCTGTGGGGACCCCCTCCTCCCCCCAGATGTGGGGCATGACACCCCTCCTCACCCCAGCTGTGGGGCATGACCCCCCCACCTCCCCCCATTCCCCCCAGCTCTCTCCTCCCCCCCCCGCAGGGGCAGCAGCCTGAGCTAGGCCCGTTGCCATGGCGACCAGGCCTAGGCCGCAAGCCTGAACTCGCGTGAACGGAGGGAGGGAGAGAAACCCAGTTTCCGGCTCCTTTTGTCCTTCCTGTCGGGTACGGGCATCGCCGGCGCTGACGAGGAGGGCAGGGTGAGCGGGGGGTTCCTTTTGCCATGGGGGCGGGGTAGGCCGCACATCCCCGGCCTCGAGTAGAAGCCTTTGCCGGGGAGTGCGCGGGGGGGGTCGGGGGGGAGCAGAAAAGGCGTGGTGGGCTCTGACTCTTCCTAGATAAATTCTTAGCACCTTGATGAGGGCGGGGGAGGAAAGGGCTCACAACGGTGTGTGTTATGTTGATATGTCCACCCAATACTTGTATACATTGTGTGTATGTATATATGTACACACACACACAGGTATACACAAACATACATGTACACAAGTATACACAAGTATATATATATGTACACACACAAGTATACACAAACCTACATGTACACAAGTATGTACAAGTATACACAATCAAACATACACACAAGTATACACAAACATACTATACACACATGCATACACACATACACATATACATCTCTACACATGTTTATACACACACATGTATGCACATGCCTACAACATACATATGTGTGTTTATGCACACACAGAGAATCTATACAAGTATTGTGTGGATATATCAACACAACACACACCACACACACTTGTGAGCCCTTTCCTCCCCCACACTCATCAAGGTGCTGAGAGTTTGTATAGGAAGAGTCACACAACACACACACAAAATTCTGACTATACATGCATATTCAAACATCTTTGTTGAATCACAACCCTATACAGCTGTGTGTAAATGTACGTACACGCATATACGGATATTGGGCTGTGACTCTTCCACACCTTGTGTGTGTCTAGGAAGTGTCACAAGCCTGTGTTTGTGTGTTTACATGTACAGAAACTCAAAGTCACAAGCCTGAGTGTGTACATGTACACAAACACGCACACATGAAGTTTATATTGTTATTCAATTGAGATTCTTCCTAACCTTGTGTGTGTGAAAAGTCACAAGTCAAGGTGTGTGTGTGTATGTGCACATGTACACAAACATACAAACTGAATCTATATAGATATTGGGTTGTGACCCTTCCCATCTGGTTTGTGTGGAGTCACAAGCCCATATGCAAGTGTACATAAAAACACACATAGAGTCTAGATATTTGTCTGTGACTCTTCCACACCTTGTGTGTGTGGGAAGTGTCACAAGCCTGTGTTTGTGTGTGTACATGTACACACACACACACACACACACACACAGTTGTGATTCCTCCTCACCTTTTTTGTGTGTGAAGTTACAAGCCTATGTGCGTGCATGTACAAACACGCACACATGAAGTTTATATTGTTACTCAGTAGTGATTCTTCCTAAGCTTGTTTGTGTGTAAGAAGAGTCACAAGCCTATATGTGTGTGTGCACATGTACACAAACACATACAAACTGAATCAATATAGATAATGGGTTGTGACTCTTCCACATCTTGTGTGTGTGGAGTCACAAGCCCATATGCAAGTGTACATAAAAACACACATACACAGAGTCTGTAAATATTTGTCTGTGACTCTTCCACACCTTGTGTGTGTGGGAAGTGTCACAAGCCTGTGTTTGTGTGTGTACATGTACACACACACACACACAGAGTTGTGATTCCTCCTCACCTTTTGTATGTGTGAAGTTACAAGCCTGTGTGTGTACATGTACACAAACACCATGAAGTTTATATAGATAGTTGTGATTCTTCCTAATCTTGTGTGAGTGAAAAGTCACAAGCCTAGAAGTGTGTGTGCACATGTACACACACACTTACAAACTGAATCTATATAGATATTGGGTTGTGACTTCCACATCTTGTGTGTGTATGTGTGTGGAGTCACACATACACACAAGATGTACATAAGTGTACATAAAAACACATCTGCAAGTGTACATAAAAACACATATACACATAGTATGTAGATACTGGGTTGTGACTCTTCCACACTTGTTAAATACAGTCACAAGCCTGAATTTGTGTGTGAACATGTACAAACACACACAAATGGAGTCTATCCAGATATTAAATTGTGATTCTTCTATCTTTTGTGTGTGGGGGGGAGTCGTAAGCCATGTGTTTGTGTGTACATGTACGCGCACACAGACTATAGATATTGGATTGTGACTCTTCCACACCTTGTGTGTGTGAGTCGCAAGCCTATGTGTACATGTACACACACACAAGGAGTCTATATAGGTATTGGGTTGTGGCTCTTCCACACTTCGTGTGTGTGGAGTCACAAGCCCATACCTGAGTGTACCTAAATACACACAGAGTCTGTAGTCACAAGCCTACATGTGTACATTTATACACACGGTCTTTATAGATACTGGTTGTGACTTCCAAACCTTGTGTACGTATGGGAAGAGTGTGGGAAGAGTATGTATGTTTATGTATGGGAAGAGTCACAGCCTATATACACACACAAAAAGGATATGACTCTCCCTACAAACACAGAAGTGTTTACGATTCCTTCCTCTCCCTGAGAGCAAATCCATGTTCCACCCGCATATCTGATAGAATATGGGGTGTGCCGCCATCTACTTGTTGTTGTTGGGTGGTGGCAATGAGGGCTCCCCCCCCCCAAATTATCTCCTCCAAGGAGATCACACCTATGGAGCATTCAGTTTGAGGGAGAAGATTGGGAGAAGGACCCCCACATTGCTCCACACTTGCATAACGGGGAGTTGTGGCCTCATTACCTGCCAAAAGTCTCGCCCCACCCCACATTTAAGTCTTGGAAAGGTGGTGGTGGTGGTCAGTGTGTGCTTAGTTTTGGGGTCAGTGCTTGTTGTCAATCCGTGCATTGTTCAGGTGTCTTGCGTTGTCTTTGGACCCCCAGATCTCCAGCCCTGAGTGGTCCAGAATCCGGCACCCTTCAGCTTCTTGACGTCGAGACGTGCCCTGTGGCCGGGATGGCCAATCACTTAAAGTTTGTGGCTCGCACTGTGATGGTCCCAAACGGGAACGTGGAGGCTGCTTACCGAGTACTTAACAGGTAATGAGGACTCCAGGCCTGCCATGATCCAGAGGTCACCACAACTGCTTCAGGGAGTGCATAGGATGCTTCTGTTTTTCTGGGTCATTAGCACTCTGGTGTGGTTGTGCAGCCTGACAAAATTGCAGCATCGGCACATCACTGGCACAGAGGGAGTGGTGATTCTGTTATGCTGTGGTGTGTGGAACTTGTGGAACCTGTTGCAAGATTCTCAGTGTGGTGTTGTGTGCCTTTAGTTCCCCCTGCCGGATGAACATGACAACCAGGTGACTAAGATGTGGAACATCCTTACATTATTTTTGGTGCACAAAATCCTTCACAGCTTTAGAGCACAATCCTAACCATGGCTACAATCCAGAGTAACTACAGGACCTTTTACACTGACACAGTTACGGTGCCACCTATGGGAGACCTATGGGAAATGCATACAGCAATCCAGAGTAAGTGCCTCTTACGTCTTCCCATAGTTACCCTGGATTGTAGGGCATGTCTACTCAGAAGTAAGCCCCATTGTGTTCAATGGGTCTTAGTCCCAGGAAAGTGTCTTTAGGATTGCAGCATTAGTTTCAGGCTGCAGTCTGCCCCCCATACGCAGGAGTGAGCCACACTCACTTGATTATAATAGGGCTTACTTTAGAGTAGACATGCAAGGCTGGGTTTCTCACATTCCTTTCCATTGCCCCCCCTACACACAGGAATGAGCCCCACTGATTATAATAGGACTTGCTTTAGAGTAGACATGAAAGGCTAGGTCACTCAGACTCCTTTCCATTGCCCCCCTTACACAGGAGTGAGCCCCATTGACTGTAATAGGCTTACTTCAGAGTTGACATGAATAGGCCGGTCTCTCTGGAGAGGTTGAAAGTGCAGACAGCATGTAGCCTTGTTGTAATTCATAAGTTATATGTAATAAATTAGTTTTAAATTTTAATAATAAGCAATATAGGGTTTAGATTGACCACACAAAAGCAGTATACCTGAGTGTTTATAGTTTTTATATTATGTCCTACATTTTTCTTGGGTGTC
This sequence comes from Cryptoblepharus egeriae, assembly GCA_030015325.1. Lineage (NCBI taxonomy): Eukaryota > Metazoa > Chordata > Lepidosauria > Squamata > Scincidae > Cryptoblepharus > Cryptoblepharus egeriae. The sequence goes on along the minus strand of JAREYC010000018.1, from coordinate 7,523,716 downwards.
CTACATTTTCAGGACACCCTCTTTTTTATCACTCTGTCCTGGAATCTCCCATGGATAAAACAAAATCCATAGATAAAAAAGTGGAAACATAAATTTTAAGACCCACTTCCAGGTTTCTTGCTCCTTCATTGCTCCTAATGTAATAAGGTTGTACCTTAATATCTGCAGGGGTTTGATTTTGCAACTTTCTGCTATTAAAAATGTGTTAAATAAAAGCATTCAATTAATAATTTAATTAAAAACTAAATTATAATAGTCAACCTACCTTCTTGGCTAGGAGGAAAAGTAAAAACGTGCAGATTTTAGATGAGTTTTATAAAATTATGCATAATATATGTAAATTTATTCAAATTTGAAATGTAAATCAGGGTTGGCGCGCGCTCCCCTTCCTCACATGGGGAACTGAGCAGTGCTTCCTAGGGGGATCCAATGCTGGCCCACACCCCATAGTGCCAGCCGTTGACCTCTTTCTTTGTGCTCCTTCTTTTTGTGGCTGACCGGTAGGTTTAAATATAGCGTGAACCTCATTCCCTCTGCTTCCCCCCCTTTGCACTGCACGTTCTGTACTGTGTTGTGGCCTGTGCTGCCATCGAGCCAAACATGTGTCTTTCCCCACTGCCCATGAGACGGCAGGCCAGGAGGAGCCAGCGGTTACATAACTCCATTCCAGGGATACCCTCCTCTCCGGATTGGTGGTGCTGCAGGGGGGGAGACTTTAATGGATCCCCTCCGATTGGCCACCAGCGGCCGGAGGGCTGGACTCTGGCTCCATTCAGGACTATTTTTCATCCATCCAGTGTAGCCTGGCAAGTCAAGCCATGTGAATGCCAGTGCTGTGCTGGGGCAGAGCAGAAACAGCCTCTTAAAGGGGAACTGGCAGATTTAAGAAGTAAACAGGCCAGCACTACCGGTATGTCTTCTCTTCCCAGTAATTAGGCTTTCATGCTTATTTAGCATATGGCAAATATATGGACTTATGGTAAATCAGATGTTAATGTCGGGTCCACCCAGCCATTCAATGACAGAGTGGCTATTGAAAAAAATCAGACACTGGGCCGGTATAAGCTCTTAAAGGACATACAGCACAATCCTAACCATGTCTACTCAAAAGTAAGCCCCATTGTGTTCAATGGGTCTTACAACCAGGAAAGTGTCTTTAGGATTGTAGCCTTACAGCCAAATCCAGAGTAACTACGTGAGCACATAAGAGACATTCGAGTAAATACAGTCATTTACACCAAGTGTGAAGTCAGGGGGGACAGAGTGCCCCTGAGCATGTGCAGAGTGAAGTGTGAAGCCACACTAATGTAAACCCAGGAGTCACAGTACTCCCAGAGGTTACTAAGGGCAAAATCCAGAGTAACTACAGGAGCATGTCAGAGACATTTTGTGCACCCATAGTTACTGCACCACTTAGTGAAAACCTATGGGAAATTCATATTGCAATCCAGAGTAACTTGTTCTTGCACCGGAGCAAGGACTCCCCGTAGCTACTCTGGATTTCACCCTTAGTGACATACTGAGGGCCTGAAAAGTATCTTAGTGTCATTGAACGACTCAATTGTACATGTGTGTACATGTTCAGTCTAGTTATACACAGATTTTTTAATACACAGATTTGACAACCCCTGCAAATCACAGTTTAAAAAACTGCTTTTTCTACTGTTGTAGAGAGGCAGTCATACAAGCAGTCGTTCCATTCTTCAGACCCAGAATCAAACCCCTGCAGATATCGAAGCTCTGCCTTATTCCATTTAGCCAGGGGTGTCCAGAGTTTCAACTTTAGCACTCCTGGACCTTTAACAAGTGTGTAAAGGAGGGAATTTCAACAGGTGCAGCTTCTCACTCACAGATCACAAGCTGCACCTGCTGAAATTCCCCTATTGTTAAAGGTCCATGAACCCTGAATTTAAAAGTTTGGACACCTTTGCATTAGGCACAATGGAGGCGAAAGAAACCTGGAAGTGGGTCTTTAAATCTATTTTTCCGTTGTTTTCTTTATACGCTGATTTTTTAATCCACGGTAAGTTCCGGAAATGAATCCTAGTGGGTAGCAAGGGTCACCTATACTTGCAACAAGGGGGTTTGGGCAGGGACAGGGGTCTCTTTCCCAGTTAATAACACCACCTCAGTCAGTGGGAAGAGTTTAAGCCAACTGACCTCCTGAGAATTTGCCTGATTTTGGATTCTCTCCCTCCAGGGTCCTCACGATGGACGGGATCATCGAAGAGTCCAAGCGACGTCGGTATTACGAGAAACCATGTCGCAGGAGGAACAGGGAGGCTTACGAGACGTGCCGGAGGATCTACAACATGGAGATGGCGCGGAAGATCAATTTCCTCACGAGGAAGAATCGGGCAGATCCCTGGCTTGGGTGCTAGCTTGAAGTGGGTGTCCAGTGAGACTTCCACCTGGACTCTCCAGCCGCCCTTTTTGGACAGAGCAATCCATGCGCTATGCAGAGTGAATGCCATTCTCTACTCACATCTCTATAGAATCGACTCCCCGTTCGTGTTTTCGATCCAAAAACCTGCAGATGTCAATAAAATATTAACATGACCTGTTGTGTTTGTCGAAAGTACATGATGTACATGTTTTGATGTCCTTCGTTTTGGGTGCATCATTATTGCTTAATAGCTGGTCTGTCTTGCAGGTGCTGCATGGCCTGTTCAAGGAGTGTTCAGAAATGTTCGGTTCCTGTGTAAACCGGCACCTGAAGGAGTAAAGTTTCCTCCTGGAGGAGTAAAATTAATGGGTTGGTGTTTTGCTTGTGCCGGATGTAGGCTAGGTTAGACTCAAGGCACTCTATACTCACCACTGGCGTCCGGTATTGTATTTTAGCACTAGTGTTGAGGCTGGCACCAATTGGCATTGAGTCTCAGGTGCTGCAGAGACAACCAGACAATGGTGCTGTACCGCTGCCTGGCAATAAGCTTATTTGGGGGTAAAATTGAGTGGGAGGGCAGGCAGGCTGGGGGGTGTGTTGAGATGGCACCCCTTGATTTGGACACATAGAAGTGGGTTACCTCAGAAGCCCTAACAGGAGAGGGTGGCAAAAGGTCCAGTGGGACGCTGCTTAAGTTCTGATCATCTTTGAGGACCCTCCCCCCATCTTGACCTGCTGCAAGTGGCTGTGGGGCAGGACCCAGGATGGACAGCTATGCCACTGAGAAAATTATGGCAACCACAGCTCCACAACTGAGCAAGGTGACAGGATGTGCCAGGGACCCTGTATGGCTTGGCACTGGAAAAGGGTGCTGGCCAGTGGCAAAGTTGGGGTGGCACAAGTTTGCCAGGAGCACCTCTGCAGCGTGCAAGGAGCTCCCGGCACAGCTTTAAAGGGAAGACTCCCTGCAGAACTGAATACACCTCCTCCAGCTACAACACCATCAGCTGAGGGGTCCTGGGCAGCACCCTTCTCTCTTTGTAGCATGCCAGGGGTGCACGCTGGTCCTCAAGAGAGGTGTTGTGGGGAACTGAAACACTACCTCAGATTCAGGGACCTGGCCAAGGTCCTTTAGCACTTGTGGGTGGGCAGGCCACAATCACACATGTGCCCACGTGATAACCCCCCCGTGTGATAACGTCCATGGGCTCCTCTGACTTAATATTCAACAATGTTCCTCTTTGTAGGAAGCAGCCAGATATAATTTCATGGGAGGCACGGGTGAGAATATGCCCAGTAGTCACTCCAGAGGGGTGGCACTCACTCAGGAGACCCCTGTCCCCACCCCCAAAAGGGTGTGGCACTCAGGAGATCCCTGCCCAGCCAGCGGGCCGAACGCAGGTCGAGGGCCTCCCCTGGAGTGCCCCTGTGGCAGCAGCTGGCACTGGACACATTCCAATCCACTGGCCAGACATAAGAGCCACTGTGGGCAACTGATCAGAGGCACTGAGTATGGATCACTGGGCTCTCTCTGCCCACTTCTCTGGTGCACCACCATTCTGGTGTGCAACCCACTCCTGGGGGCTACTGTGGAAGGGGGCAGAGTAGGATCCCTGGCCCCTTGCGGTATCAAGGAGACCCATACCAAAGGTGTGGAGGCATGACCCCAGCATGAAGAAGCGGCCAGGTGGGCTCATGGCTGGAGTCCCCTTGACGTCACACGCCATCTCCAGAGAATAGGCAGTGTCCAATGCCATCCCAGTTTGGACTGGACCCGGAGTGGAATGGGGACCATTGGAGAGGTCTGCCCACGGATCAGATCAGCAAAAGAACATCTCAGTGCACTACATTTTCAAGCCCTGAGCAAGCCACCACCCATGCCCATGGTGCCCAATTTTAGGGGTGGGGGCATAGATTACATGACTGAGCGCCTCCTTCTGGAAAGACAGCTGGGGTACTTGGATCCCAGACTCACATTTTGGGGTGGGGGATGGTGTGCTCACTGACTGAGTGCTCCCCTCTGGAGGTCTGGGTGGGTGCCAGCCAGGGTGACCATATGACTGGAAATTCCCGGATTTGTCCAAATTTTTATCATCCTGTTCGGATGTCCTACATTTTGGCTTTATTGCCCTACATTTTATTGGGTGTCCTACATTTTTTAAACATGTCAAGAATTTTACTTGGCTGTCGAATTTTGGGGGACCTTGTCCTTTTTTGACTTCAGGCATCTGTTCACCACCCTAGTGCCAGCCTTTTTGGGTTGGGAAGTGGAAGGATCCACCTCTGGGGCATAAAAGTTAGCACATCCGAGTGCGCTGAGATGTTATCTCCCTGATCTAATCAACCATGGACAGATATTGGTGCTACCAACCAGTCCAGGTGCGGGATGAGACGACACCGGGCACTGCCTATTCTCCAGAGGAGGCATGCAGCATTGAGGGGACTCGAGCCACGGGCCCAGCTGGCCATGTATTCCATCTTGGCAGGAAGCCCCCTCTTTACTCACGAGGAAGCACATGCATGGCTGGGGTCGTGCCTCCACAACCTAGCATCTCAGGGGGTGGGTCTCCATGACGCCTTGCAGTACCGGGGATCCAACTGCCCCCCCCCCCCGCAATGGCCCCCAGGAGCTGGTTGCGCTCTCGAACCTGCATCGACTGGGTGAGTGCCAGGGGAGTGGGCACAGCGAGCCTGGCGAATTATGCTCAGGGCCTCTGGTTATATACTGCTTTGATCCACCTGATCAGAGGTTTTCCACCACAAGCAGCTGGTCTATTGAAAGCCCATCTCTCGGCTGCAAGGAGGCTATGCAGGGTTGGCGTTCCTGGGACCTACTGCCAGCAGCAATGTTGATGATTGTGCACCTTATTTTCTCTTCCACAGGTATTATTGCAATTATTACATATTAACAGTTACATATAACATTTGGGATGGGGGCCAAGATCCTGGTCAAGGTCCGTAGAATTAGTAATGGAAATATTGTAAAGTATATTATATTATATTTAGACTTGAAAATATTAATATAATTTAAAAATCATAATTTAAGAATCAGTGCCTCTAAAGCCTGGCTGGTGGAACGCATCCTATGCCAGGGTGCCACATAGGATGCCCTTGGTCTGTGTTCAACCCTCTGGGTGGGGGGAGGCAGGAATCTCCTGACTGCCTCCCTCTGGAGGGGCAGCTGGGGGGCATATGTGCCAGACCCACTTTTCGAGGTGGAGATGGGGCACAGGGGTCTCCTGCCTGTGTGAGCAGAGGTGGGGCACAGGGGTCTCCTGCCTGTCTGAGCATGCCACCCTGGTAGAAAGAGCTGGGGGTGCTAGTACCACTTCTGGCAGTGATGCCAGTCCCACTACTGGTTCTGATGGATAAGGGTGTCCTGAGTGAGCGCCCCCCCCTCTGGGGACACGGCTGGGAACGTGGGTGCCAGCCCTACTTATCGGGACAGGAGAGTCTTGGTTGCCATTTGGGTGATACCTGGGCACCCAAGGATTATGGCGCCCCCTGGAGGCTTTGGCTCCCTCTGCAGGCTGAGATCTTGGCCATAGGGCTGCAAGAGCCCCAAAAGTGAGGCCAAAGTGGGTTGGTTTCCAAGGGAAGGGTTGTTAAAGGGATTTGGCCAGAATTGTGGTTTGACCACCCAAATCATCTCATGAATGGGTCTTACCTATGGCTGAATTCTTTCTGACGAGCAGGACCAAGATGGGGTCAAAATATATACCGTAATAGGCTCAAGACATATAAAATTGGAATTAGTTTCCTAAGTCAAGAGAGATTATAGGGTGCAATTCTAAGCATCTCAACTCAGAAGTAAATCACACTGTTCTATGGGACTTCTCAGGAAAGTGTGTCTAGGATTGCAGCCACGGCTATGTAACCATCAGCCGGTCTCGGTTCTTTGGTTCAGTGTGGTTTAGTAAAGGTCAGAATCTGGATCGAGAAAGTGTGGCCGAGCTGTGCCGAAAAGGTGCTGAGTGTGATCAGGATCTGTTTTCGGTGCCGTGCCTCTGAATGTGGTTCATGGGCCACCCACAGAAAAAGGAAAGGAGCTCTTGGGGCATGCAAATCCTGGGTGACGCAGACAGAAAAACACACAGATCTCTTGCACAGAGATCAAGATCTATCTGATCACTCAATCCCCAACCCCCGGCTTGCCAACCACCCAAAGCTTGGGCACGACTCTGGTGCCCGTTCTCCAACCCAGTGCCTGCTTGGCCCTGGAGCTGTCCAAGGAAGGGTTGGGTAAGAAATCCAATTTTTTCCCACCTTCTTGACACCATCTCGGGATCTATCTTCACTTTCTTGCAGCTTCAGCAGAGTAACCCAGTTATCAGTTTCCACTGCAGGTAGGGTTGCCATAATTCTCTTCCCCGGTACTCTCTGTCCCGTTTTCCAGTATGGGAACACAATCCCCCAAAATCGGGATTTTCCATGTTTTTCCAGACATATGGCAACGTTAGCTGAGGGACCTCACTGAATGCTTCACCTCAACTTTTCCAGATTAGGCAGGGTGTTGCCATTATATATCAGATCTGGGAAGAAGGGGACCTTATCTATATATACCTCATTTATATATACCCTTATGTGCCCAATCCCTCCTCTTTGCTGTCAATTATTTGGGAGGTCAATGCAAACATACCCGTTCACCCCACTTTGAAGGAATCTCAAATTCTTCTTTGAAAATATTGACTGCACAGAACAAGCAGAACGACCCCAGTCAGAGTAAGACACACTTTTTCTCCCCATCAGCTCCTGAACTCTGGAATACCCTCACTGGCAAGTGAACCTTGAACCCGGATCAGAGGGGTTCAGTTCAATGCTTTCAAGAGGGAGGGGTGCCCTCGAACACTGCTTTGATCCACCTGATCAGAGGTTTTCCACCATAAGCAGCTGGTCTATTGAAAGCCCATCTCTCGGCTGCAAGGAGGCTCTGCAGGGTTGGCGTTCCTGGGACCTACTGCCAGCAGCAATGTTGATGATAGTGCACCTTATTTTCTCTTCCACAGGTATTATTGCAATTATTACATATTAACAGTTACATATAACATTTGGGATGGGGGCCAAGATCCTGGTCAAGGTCCGTAGAATTAGTAATGGAAATATCGTAAAGTATATTATATTATATTATATTTAGACTTGAAAATATTAATATAATTTAAAAAATCTTTTGCCCTAGTATGGGGATGGGGACCCTTACGTACAGGTCTCAACTGGGAGTCATTGGGAGCCAATTCCTGAAATTAAATCTTGGTGACTGAAACCCTATCCATGTCTACTCCGAAGTACATCCCATTATAGTCAATGGGGTTTACTCCCAGGAAAATATGGATAGGATTTCAGCCTGAGCCACTAGGCTGCTTGATGTCCCTTGCTCCCAGTGTGTTCCCAGTTGCTCCCGTGTGGAAGGAGGGTGGGTGGGTGGCCGTAATTGAGGCAATCTTGTCTTTCCAGTGTTGTGTGCCCAGGCCTCGTTGCTACATCAGAGCCAACAATTCCAGTTTGTGGATATCGGGGACACCGTACAGATCTCTTGCACCTCCGAAGAAGACATTCAACATGGGGGGATTTTCTTCTCTTGGTACAAAAGGCAAGAGGGGGCCATTCTATGGGTCAGGAACTGTTTCTTTAACCAAACTCCGGACAAGTTTGTATGCCGAGCCCAAGGCAAGGATTTGATCTTGGAAATCGCCCAAGTCCAGAAGGAAGATTCCGGAATTTATTTCTGCGCCAAACATCTTTATATCAACGTCTCATTTGGCGCAGGGACGTCACTGATTGTCGGAGGTAAGGAAGGCGGATGGAGTTTCGGGGTGTAATGGGACAAAATAGATGTTGGGGCCCTGACCAGGTGACCGTATAACCAAAAAAGAGGAGACGGTCCAAATAATTTGTCAAATTGACAGGCAGTCAAATCAGATCAGATGTTGATGCCATGGGTCACCACACGTGCCTTGTTGGGCTGGGCTGTGTGAAGTTGTGGTTTCAGCTCTGGGGGTGGAAAATGTCTTTTGCATGCAAATATGCAAGTCTAGCCTCGCTCAGCAAATACTCAGTATTTGAGCAATATTTCAGAATAAATCTGGTATTTCAAAATTTGCACTGAATTTTATTGTAAAATACACACCCAGTGAAATATAAGACGATGGGGGTTTTCTAAACCCATGGTGATAATTGCGATTTTGCCATTTTGGTTACTGCTCTGTGTGTCACCCCCCAAGGCTGTAACCCAGGGCAGACATCCCCTCCACCCCCTGCTAGCTATGCCACTGTCTTGAAGTGCCATCACCATATATTGTGGCAAGGAGTTCCACAGACTAATGATGCTTTTCT